>MU228095.1:1111511-1180734 GCA_018584345.1 Thuja plicata
TGACAAAAGTATTTATAAAATTAATTTATTTAATAGTGTACAAAGTCGTTTAATTTTATAATTTCTTTATGGAAGAAACTTTAATATTACCTTAAAATGTAAAAATCAAAATACTTAAATAATCTTACTTCCTATCTAGTTTAAAATATTAAAAAAAATTATTCTAATTTATTTACAAACTTTTCAATTTTTATTTATCTATTTAAATAATACTTATTTTATTACTATGCACTAAAAATAAAAATTTATTATAAAATAAAATTTCAATAATATCAATATAACATAATAATAATAATAATAATAATAATAATAACAATAAACAAATATTGCCCCCACAAATAATAATAATAACAATAAACAAATATTGCCCTCACAAATAATAATAACAATAAACAAATATTGCCCCCACAAATAAATATTTTCCTTTCCTACTTTTAATTGATTAGACAATTTTTTTGTAATTTTGAGAATGAAAAATTAATTAAACCCCTAGCAAAAATAGGGTCAACCAATAAGAAAAAAGAAATATTTTTCAAGAAATTCAAAATAAAAAGCAAGACACTTTAAACATTGGAAATCATGTTTAATATTTTGCAAAGGCACAATTTTTAAGGCAAACTAATAGCATTAAATCACTTGAAAACATAAGTCTCAGCCTATAAATAGGCTGGACTAACAACATGCAATTTCCAAGTATGTTCATATTGTGGATTCTTTTTTTGTTTGAATGAAATTTCATGAATATTTGATTTAATGAATGAACATTGAAAAACTTGAAATTTCTTAAGTTTTTATGTATCAGTGTTGTATTAAACTTGTTGTGCCTTGCTTTATCAGCGGAGATATTATTCATGGTGGTTCATAAGAAGGCCACTTTGTCTAAAGTTTCCTCTCAATCGAAGCGAGTTAAGTCACCATTTGGAGATTTGTCATCTTTAGGTGTGTTCGTGGATTCATTTTGCAAATTTCAAGTATTTTGTTTTATCTCTTAACACAACCCATTTTCACTGCTCGTACTCGCACCTAGGGATGATTTGTCCATAGAGTCGATGATGAATCATGTTTGTTGGGCTAGTAGCTACCATTTCAAAAGGTTTTACAAAATTATTGTGGTTTAATAAATGGATTGAATCCTTTTAATCAAAAATAAACTTTGAAATTCTTGTGCAAACTTTTAAAAAGTGAAAAAAATGGTGATTAAATTTGTAGTAATTTTATTAAAATTTTGGTGATTAAATTAATAGTATTTTTTAGAAACCATCCATTTTTAGAAGCTTAGAAGAAATTATGAGAGTATTGTTCTTAATTCTTCTACTCCCATGAAAAAAGAAAAATATCTAGTGACAAAAATTAGTAATAGTTTTGGGAAAACAAATATTTTTTGAAAATTAGGAATCCTAAAACTATTGAATTTTGAAAAAAAAAATATCGACAAAAGGTCGAAGCCAAGAATTTGATGCAGGAGCATCTTGGATTCTTGGCAATCTTGTATCAACCAAAAATATGTTTGTTTTGGTTTGGTAGCTTGTTGGAGATTGCTCGAAAAAGTGATCAGTAATTATTGTGTTCAGTCAGTTGAAGGTTTGTTGTTTCACTGCTTGGGCTCGGTTACTTGTTTTGGATGACTTTACTGGCGGGGTCTCAGTGGTTGTTCTTGACTGCTCGGTGGTTTCACTGACTGGTCTCTATGTTCAGTAGTCTTTCTCACCGAGTTGGATTTTGGATTTTGGATCTTTTAGCCGACATGTGCATTTAATTTTTGTAGCGTAATTAATGTTGGAGTCTCTCATTGGGATATGTGTGGAACTAAATCTGGGTCTTTGTTGCTTCCTATGTTGGATCTTTAGGATCTTTGGTGTCGACCTCTTTGGTGGAATCTTATATATATTTAGTTTTTGTTCTTAGATTTAGGAAGGCAATTTTGGTAGCGAAGGAGTTAGAAGATTTAGATCGTAGGTCTACGACCCCACATGTATGAAGATTATTCTATAACGATCTGAATGTATATGGCCGAAACCAGGAAGGGCTTATAGCCCAACATGTATAATGTTTGATGAAATAATAAGAATATTCTTTTTTCTTTCTCTCACATTTTGTGTATGTTGCTTCCAAGTTGTGTCTGCAAGTTGGTTTGGTAGTTGGGAATGCCTTGGGCCCTGGTTATCCTTACCCTCCTTGCGTCAGGTGGTATAAGAGCGAAGGTTAGATCTGATGTTCCTTCTTGTGAACCCTAGTGATATTTGTTGTAGGGTAGCAAATTGTGATCTGACCTACAATTGTAGAGGGTTTCAAGATGGCTTGTGGGAGAGGAAATGTAGATCTAGGTCTAGCGAAAATGCTAAGACAGATTGTTGCAAGATTGGAAGCTGTTGAGACAGCCCAGTGCCGAGGAAGACATCTTGAGGATGTTAGTGATGTTGAAGTTGAAGAAGTGCAAGGAGAAGTCGCACCTGCACCTATGATGGATCAGGAAGAAGAAATATTCTTGCGAGCATTGACAAGTTTGAAGTCCACACCTCAGTTTAATCCTCCTGAGTATAGTGGAAAGTTGGATTCAGATGAGTTGATATACTGGATAACCAAGATGGAGAAATACTTTGAGTATGAGAATGTATCAGAGGAGAAAAAAGGTAAAGATTGCAAGTACAAAGTTGAAAGGTCATGCAACCTTGTGGTGGGAGCATCTGCAATTAGATCGAAAGAAGAAGGGTAAAGACAAGAT
Source organism: Thuja plicata (assembly GCA_018584345.1). Lineage (NCBI taxonomy): Eukaryota > Viridiplantae > Streptophyta > Pinopsida > Cupressales > Cupressaceae > Thuja > Thuja plicata. The sequence goes on from MU228095.1 coordinate 1,114,234, forward strand.
CAAGGCATGGGATAAGATGGTAAACAAGTTGAAAGGCAAGTTTATACCTTGTGATTACTAGATTAACCTAGTTAGGAGAATGCAAAGTTTGAAGCAGAAAGATAGCTCGTTAAAAGATTACACCGAGGAATTTTACAAGTTAGACATCAGATCTGGACATACTGAAGATGAGATGGAAAGAATAGTAAGATATCTGAATGGATTAAAAATTTCTATACAAGATGAAATCAACTTGGTAAAAATTGAGAGTATTGAAGAGGCATATCAATTTGCCCTAAAATCTGAGGAGAAATTGAACAAAAGATATGAACAAAGGTAAAGAGGAAGAGGAGGTAGACTCCCTATAGGAAGGGACATATCTTATGGTAAAAATAGTAGATTTGATCAGGATAAGACGAATCAAGACACACATCAATACAAAGGCAAGAGTGAGTGGAAAGGTGGAACCTCATTTCGAGGAAGAGGCAACTACTCCCAAGGTGGTTATAGCATAAGTGGGTTCCAAGGAACTTGTTAAAGTTGTGGTGAAGGACATAGATCTTTTGAGTGTACATGTGTAAGAAAGAAAGTTGTTAGTATCATAAATGATTTGGTGCAAGAAGAGTCACTGAATGAACCTGAGAAGGAAGGAACCCTAATGGTCAGAAGAGTATTATGGAGTAAGAATAATTAGAAAGGTCCTATAAGGAAAAGTTTGTTCAAAACCATATGTAGAGTTGTAGACAAAGTTTGGAAGGTAATTGTTGATAGTGGAAGCTCGGAGAATTTGGCATCGGAGGAGATGGTCACAAATTTATAGTTGGAAAGAATGAAGCACCCGAAGCCCTATCAGATTTCATGGATCAAGGATGAGCATACATTAATGGTGAGTGAACAATTTTTTGTGAATCTGAAAAATTGGAAAGTATTATGATAAGGTGTTGTGTGATATTATGTCAATGGATTGTTGTCATATTTTATTGGGTAGACCTTGGAAATGTGATAGACATGCTATACATGATGGAAGAGTGAACAAATATACTATTTGGGTTGATGGTAAAAAGAAAATATTGTTACCTTTGGTTGAAGAATCTGTTGGAGAGATATGTACATATGTGAAAGTTTGTTTGATGGAAGGTAGACAATTTGTTAAGGATTTGAAAAGGAATGATATATGTTATGCTTTGATTCCTAACAAACCAAGTAAGAACACAGAAGATAAAGTTTCTGAAGAAGTTGAGAAATTGCTCACCGAGTACAAGGAGATCATTTTAGAAAATGTACTTGATGGTTTACCACTGATGAGAGACATTAGTCATTGTATGGATCTGATTCCTGGAGCTAGTTTGCCAAACAAGGCACCACACCGGTTGACACCGACCGAGAATGAAGAGCTCAACCAACAAGTTCATGAGTTGTTGAACAAGGGTTTGATCAGAGAAAGTTTGAGTCCATGTGTAGTATCAGTTGTATTTGCACCTAAGAAAAATGGAGAGTGGTGAATGTGTACTGATTCGAGATAAATCAACAAGGTAACAGTTAAGTATAGATTTCCTATACTGAGGATGGATGATATAATGGATTGTTTGAGTGGAGAAAAACATTTTACAAAAATTGATTTGAAGAGTGGATATCATTAGATCAGAATCAGAGAAGGTGATGAATGAAAGATTGCTTTCAAGACAAAAGAAGGTTTGTATGAGTGGTTAGTTATGCCCTTTGGTTTAACTAATGCACCAAATACATTTATGAGGTTGATGAATGAGGTTTTGAATAAATGTGTGATTGTATACTTGGATGACATTTTGATATTCAATAAGGCTAGAGAAGAGCATTTGATGCATCTAAGACAAGTGTTGCAAAGATTAAAAGAAGAAAATTGTTGATAAATTTGAAAAAATGTTCCTTCATGAAAGAAGAACTTGTTTATTTAGGTTTTGTGATTTTAGATGATGGTCTGAAGATGGATCCTAAGAAATTTGAAGCTATACTTAGTTGGCCTACACCTGAGAATGTCAGTGAAGTAAGATCATTTCATAGATTGGCAAGTTTTTACAAGAAGTTTATAAAAAAATTTAGTTATATCTGTAATGCTATGACTGAGACAATGATAGGGAATAAAAGAGAATTCAAATGGACACGTGGAGTTGATAAGAGTTTTGAGACTTTGAAACAAAAAGTTGCTTAATTACCTGTGTTAGACCTACCTGATTTCAATAAGGTATTCCAAGTTGAATGTGATGCAAGTGGTAGTGCAATAGGAGCTGTGTTGAGTCAAGAAGGTAAACCTGTTGCTTTATTTAGGAAAATTTGAATGATGCAAAAAGGAAATATTTTGTCTATAATCAAGAATTCTATGCTATTGTTCAAGCTTTGAACAAATGGAGACATTATTTGATGTCAAGTGAATTTGTGTTGTATACTCATTATAAGGCTTTACAATATTTGGGTAATCAGAATTTGTTGAATCAGGGACATATGAAATGGGTAGAGTATTTGTAGAATTTCACATTTTTTATAAAGCACAAGAGTGGAGTATCCAACCAAGTTGTTGATGCATTGAGTATAAGAAGATCTTTGTTGACTGAAATGAGAATTGACGTTCTTGGTTTTGATGATATGAAGAACTTGTATGAAACTGACCCTGATTTTTCTAAGCAGTGGAGAATGTACAGAGCACCTGTTTCAGAGCAACCGAGTAGATTTGAAGACTATTTCATTCAAGAAGATATGTTGTTTAAAGGTATTCAGTTGTGTATACCAAGAGGATCAATGAGGATCAATTTGATAAAGGAAAAACATTATAGTGGTTTGGCTAGACATTTTGGTATTGATAAGATATTGATTTTACTTAAGGAAAGGTATTTTTGGCCTTAGTTGTATAAAGATGTTCAAAAATTTGTGAAAAGTTGTGGAGTTTGTCAAGTTGCAAAAGGAGTAAGTCAGAATACTGGTTTGTATACACCGATTTTTGTTCCTGAGAAACCTTGGAGTGATGTTAGCATAGATTTTGTTCTTGGCTTATCGAGGACAATAAGAGGTAATGATTCCATATGTGTTGTTGTGGATAAATCTTCCAAGATGAAACATTTCATACAATGTAGAAAAACATCAGACGTAGTACATATAGAAGATCATTTCTTTAGGGAGATTGTCATATTGCATGGATTACCGAAGAGTATCATCTCTGACCGAGACAATAAGTTTGTTAGCTATTTTTTCAAAATACTTTGGAAGAATTTGGACAGTGACTTGAAGTATAGTTCTACATTCCATCCACAAACTGATGGACAAACAAAGGTTGTAAAGTGAAGTTTGGGTAACTTGTTGAGATGCTTAGTTGGAGACACATCGAGTAATTGGGATATGATATTGGCACAAGGAGAGTTTGCATATAATAGTTCAGTACATAGAAGTACTGGAAAGACACCTTTTGAGATTGTTCATGGCACACAACCAAGAGGTATATCAGACTTGAGAGATATTGTTGGAGAAGAGAAGAGAAGCGATGAAGGTGAAAATTTTTCTGAGTTTATGAAGACATTGCATGAGGAAGTGAAACATAAGTTGGAGCAAAGTAATCAGAAATACAAGGATAGTGCAGATAGATCAAGAAGGCATAAGACTTTTGAAGTTGGTGATACAATTATGGTTCATTTGAAGAAAGGCATATTTCCTATTGGGACATATGGTAAATTGAAGATGAAGAAATTTGGTCCTTGCAAGATATTGAGAAGGTTTGACAATGGAAGTGCCTATGAAGTATAATTACCTGATGACATGGATATATCACCTATATTCAACATTTCAGACCTGTATGAGTATCATGAACCTGATGAAGAAGTTGTAGTATCGAGTGATTATCCTAAGAAATAGATAGAAGAAGTTGAACAGATTTTGAAATAGAGAGTTGGCAGAAGTACAAGAGGAAAGGATTACATGGAATATATGGTAAAGTGGAAGAACAGATTGATTGAGGACTCATCTTGGATTTATCAATCCAATTTGGATTCAAGTCAGGTTGTACCTACTCCATGGTTCAAGGAATTATTTCTTTTAACCCCAGGTGTCTGATGTAGGAGCATCTTGGGTTCTTGGCAATCCTGTATCAACCAAAATTATGTTTGTTTTGGTTTGGTAGCTTGTTGGAGACTGCTCGGTAATTGTTTTATTTGGTCGGTTGAAGGTTTATTGTTTTATCGCTTGGGCTCGGTTACTTTTTTTGGATGGCTTTACCGATGGGGTCTCGATGGTTATTCTTGACTAGTCGGTGGTTTCACTGACTGGTCTCTGTGCTCGATAGTCTTTCTCACCGAGTTGGTCTTTGGATATTGGATCTTCTGGCTGACATGTGCATTTAATTTGCATAGTGTAATTAATATTGGGGTCTCTCATTGGGATATGTGTGGACCTAAATCTAGGTCTTTGTTGTTTCCTATATTAGATCTTTAGGATCTTTGGTGTCGACCTCTTTGGTGGACTCTTGTATATATTTAGTTTATGTTCTTAGCTTTAGGAAGGCAGTTCTAGTAGCGAAGGACTTAGAAGATTTAGATCATAGGTCTGCGACCCCGCATGTATGAAGATTATTCTGTAATGAACTAAATGTATATGGTCGAAACCGAGAAGGCCTTACAGCCTGACACATATATGTTTGATGAAATAATAAGAATATTTTTCTTTCTTTTTCTCCCATTCTGTGTATGTTGCTTCCAATTTGTGCCTGCAAGATGGTTTGGTAGTTGGGAGTGCCTTGGGCCCTGGTTATCCTTATCCTCCCTGCATCATAATTATATTAATATTGAATTCTGAATATTGTACCTTTGCTCCAAGTTTAAAAAATTTATACATTTTAAGGCGAAAGATTAAAAATTGAATATCCTATTCTAAATGCTTACATATTTAAATGCATTTATTTTTTTAATGTGAAGAGTTATTTCCTTCTTGATTTAATAAATGCATTATTTATCATTCGAAGAAAAGATTTTCTAATTTTTCTACAAAACTTTACAACTTATGTGAGTCATATATTAAAAGGAGGTTATTTTATTAGGGAACTTTATGATTTAAATTGACTATTTTAGTTTTTTATAATACATCTCAAACTATTTCAAGATCATGCGAATTATAGTAACTATTTCCTGATTCATATGCATTAATAGTTTCAAAAAAAATTTAACTTTTATCTAATCATATATTATGGGTGTCATTTTATTTTGCGGATTGAATTAAAGGTAGCCAAACTCAAAGCACCAATTGGATCATAAGGTTTGGGTCATCAAGCTTATTAACAACCAGACCATAAACGTCCACAATCTTCGATAAAACATATGAAAAATGATGACAATTAGGAGTGTGCTAACAATACTATTATTCAAACGATACAATTTCTCACTTTGTGAGAGAAATAAATCAATCATAACAGACAAAATTAATGTGTTGTAATGCAAATAGAAACACAACCAATACATATACTAATCCCTTATGAAAGATAGTTGTAGTACACTATGTGAATATCACATCATTGTGCATTGTGTATATCGTATCAAGAGTGATAATTGTAACAATATTTGTCAAATTTTAATTTTTGAGATCTTCTTTTCTAAACTATTAATAATTTCATTTCAATTTCTGAAAAATCAAAGCTCATATCGGCTCATTGTTGCATGCACAAAACCGTACAACTGCTAGTGATAGTAATATGAAATTATTTGTGAGGCATACATACCCTGCACTAGCCATTGCAGAAATTGAACTTGTGACCTCTCCTTCTCCCTTTCACTTGCAACTTTGAATGCAAATTTCAAACCCTAAATATAAAATATCAAAGAAACAATGCTTCAATTTAAGCCAAAAATATAAAATTGATTTGTTTATGGAATGGTATGCCAACATACATGTCATCATAGGACGAAAATATCAAGTCAAATTTGAATTCATAGATTAATTGAGAATCGCAGATTGACTTGCGAAAAGAAGGAAAGTCCACGCCAAAAGGGATTTCTAAAGATGGAAATTCACAAATTTAAACCATATCAAAGGTTAGTTTTCCAAAACAACTCACTACTGTACAAATATTTGAAAAAAAAACTACAATTGTTTTTAAAATTTGTCTCAAACTTCAAATTTCAACAAGTAAAGCGATAATATTTGTAGGCTTTGCTTCACAATTTCAACTATTTTTAAATATGTGATGCTTTTGTAGATCAACAAAATTTTAAGACAAATTTGAACATGGATTTGGTGAATTTTTCGTAAATATTATTCAAAATATAAAATAATTTGTAAACATTAATGAAAATTTGTAGATATTAAATCTAAAATACAAAAGGATTTGTAGATATTGATTAAATTATAAGAGAAGTTGTAAAGATACTTTGAATTCCATCACAAAAATTGTAAAGATAAATTGAATCTTGCAAAGATAACACCAAATTTGCATGGAATTGTAACTAGCATCAAAATTTATGTCTGACTTGTTTGCAAATAATTTGTGTTTCCATTTGCACTAGTATTGGCTTTGGTAGCATGTAGATTTTGCTAGGAATACTAGGCAAAATGGAAATAACAAATGAGAACAAGTTGTGGGCAAAATCAATGACTAATTGAATGAGTGGATGAGTAATGCATAAGAGTGAGGTACATATAGGATAAATATCCTACCTACCCTTGTGACTACCTTTCCACATAAGAAAAATGAATCCTAAGGAGCCACCTAAACATGATTAGACACCAACAATTTTGATGCGTCAATACTTGAAATATTTTAAATATATTGATTTGTGTTTTGTTTTCATAAATTTAACATAATTAAAGATGTGACTATGTTTTTTGAATTTTCTTTTAAGAATAATTAGTTTAATTAATTAAATAATAATTGAACAAATTAAATAGATGCTTCTATTATTATTTAATTGTACAAAGTCTCAATTGATTAATGATTTACTTGGACTACCTAGTAGATACAATGCTTTTAACTAAAATAAAATATATGATTTATTTTTGTATCTTGATCTTTTTGAAAGGAATGTAAAGAAAAACCAATAAATAAGCAACTACAAATGATTCATTCATTAATTAATTAATTAATCAAACTAGAGCATTCTAACTAATTTAATATAATTAATCAATAGTTGAATCTAATTATTTATCAATTGGTAAAATTCACAAGAAAGAAATATCTCTCTAGAATAGAATCACAAAGAGACAAGAAGCACCAACTTTATATTACCTTTGAAAGAAAATGTATATTTGTGTAGACGCTAAAAAAGGGTTAACACCTGCGGTGTCACTTTTTAACAACTCGACATTACTTTTGAAACATCTTTTCGCCCATGTTCTAATTATTATTCTATGTCCCACATGCATTTTTTTGTCATTTGTCGATATCATACATAGTTCTTTGTTAATTAATTAATGAATATTATTTGATTAACCACTAATATTCATCCCCTAATCTTTGTCATTCCTAATCAATATTGACCTTTGATCGTATTCAATTCAATGATTTTGGCAATTAATTAATCCTTAAAGGGTGAACAACATTAATTCTATCTTTTCTCTAAGTCATATGTCATGATAAATAAAATGTTTTTATTTATCCCCATTTTTCCCATTTGTCTCACAATTAATTAATTGTTTGATTTTCCTAAATGTGAGGGAATTAAAAAATTGAATAATTTTAATTCTCTCCATTTCTCATTTCTCCTAATTTTTCTTCCACTCACTAATTTAACTTCCATTCCTCTTATTTCTCCTTCCACCTCCCCTTTCCCTTTTTCCACTAATTTAGCCTTTCATTTTCCCCTAATTTGTCCCCCATTGATTTCTCATTTCTAGTTTGTCATTCAATCATGTCATGAATTTTCATAACCATGATAGTTTTCTATTTGCATATTCAATTTCTCATAATCATAACATTTTCCATTTACAACTCTTAATTTGTCATAACTATGCTAATTGACAATTTTGAGTCTTCAAATGCAATCATGGTCGTTGATTTGTCCTTGAGCTTGACTATTGATTTGAGTCCCAAAAATCTATAAATTGGACTCATTTTCTCGAGTCTTCCAACCACAATCTTGAGTATTCTCACCATCATCATCATCCTCTAGTAATTGCTTTCATTATAAGTGCATTTTGTCAAAATAGGAGCAACATATCAACATTTGGAGAAGAACAAAAGAGCATTGAAGCTTCATTAAGGGAGTGTTTGTTTGATTTATTTTTATATGTTTATGCACTTTGTCTCAATGACTTTAATGGTTTCATTAGGATAGGTTTGCATGAGTTTTAGGTTTTGTGGTTGGCTTATTCATTCATATTTGTGATGTTCCAATTTCCCAGTTGACATTCTGGTGAACCCAACGTGAAAAGATGCTTATTTACTGATCAAATTTTGGGGTTTTGATGTGTTTGTAGGTATGTGTATAGGATATGTGCAATTGGTATCAGTGTTGTGGACTTAGACACTCTTGTTAGATAGTTGGACACTTTTGATGCGCACTTGGGATGTGTTTTGTGCAGTTGGACCTAGTTTTTACGCAGTTTGACTTAGTTAGACATATTTTAGTTGGTTTCATTAGGGTTTTTAGTTTAATATTACATGTATGTTTATTGATGATCAATCTATTAATCAATGTCATTTAAAATGTGTGTGATCAAAATGACACACTTCTATAAACCATTACACTTGAGAGAATCCATGAAGAAGGAAGTCTCAAGAAGTGGCTTATAAATTCCTATCTATGATGTGCAAGAATCTAAGATAGTGTGAATGGTAGCTCTCAAATAAACCTTAAGAAAAGACCCTTGCAAGTGCACCATAGAATGAAATATTCAAATGATAATGCAAATGAGAGATAATCTAAGATAAAATGCAAGAACTAAGCTATGATGCAAATGCAAGAACAAGGAAAGGAAAGCTAATCTAGCAAGATTACAATACCTCCTAGTTAAGCTATGTGATTTAAGCTAAAGGAAATAATAATCTAGAATGCAAGAGTTCTCAAGAATGATCTAAGAATGCAAGTAAACAAAGTGATAGCATAAAAATAACATGAGTGAGTAATCTATTATCCTTTTTTCAAGAGCGAGGAGAGCCTCCTTTTATAGAATTATTATGAAAATGAAGGGCTAGGATTAAGAGGTGGAAAATGAGTGGCTGAGATTAAAGGTTAGATAGGGTTTTGGTGGGAGTGAAGGAGATTAAGAGGCAAAAGAAATGAGTGGCTAGGATAAAGAGGCAAAAGGAGATTCCATTCATATTGGAAAGTGTGCATTCAATGTGTAGACAAAAAGTCTTTTTCTTTTTATTTTAAATTAGGAAATTCCTTTTTCATGTGCACACATGGGATAAGGTGGATTTATTATTTAATTAAAATATTTTTCATTTAATTAAAAGGGAACATGTTCTTTTAATTAAATAAAGCTTAGGATAAAGTGGTCAAACTTTAGAATATAATCAAATAAGTGATTAACTAGTGATTTGATCAAGAAAAAAAGAGATTAAATAAATATGCAAAATTGATTAAGCACAAGATATAGTCTAGTATTTAAATTTTAATGTTTATAAAGGGGCTCATAGTCTACTAGACCATTTTTGGGTGATTAAATTTGCCCCTCTTTGACTAATGTGTGAGCGATCTGGGAACACATTAGGTCAAAGAAAGATGATGTCAAGGTAACTGATAGATATTTGACTTCGAACTTGATCGAATGAAGCACAGTAAGGAAACTAATCCCGAACTTGATCAAACAAGAACTAGCAAAGATAGCAAGATTCCAATGCACAGTAAGCGAATCTGACCACTGAAATAGAGATTGAAAGACAAGACAATAAGATGCCAGAATTAATTTGTAGCTTTGAAAGATAGGTTATAAATTTAGGTTAAAATGCAATGAGCGGTAGGGAAGATATGTGATCAATCACAACTGACTATCCCTCTGAAATGATGAAGGAGAATCTCTCCTAACTTGATTGCAAACTAAAAATGAACCCTAAAAATATAAACTACTATGAAGATGCAAAGTGTGATTTGCAAGGGTCAATTAGACAGCTCCTTGTTTTTATCATCTAGCCTTATTAAGGGATATCGCAAGATCATACAATCGTCACTAGTGTAAGCGCAACTATGAAGATATGAATATGATATATATCAGATATAATGTAGGAAACACATGTAAGCACCGAGGCATAAGGGCCAAGATGAGCTGAACACTATTTCTAAGTTAATGTTGCAAGTAACCATAAGAATCAAGGCATAAGAGTCCAAGATGACTTGAATGGTTTGTGCGTAAGAAAACACAATGTAACAGTCAAGGATATATCTCGAGATCTCCCAAGTGTCCAAAGGGTAAAATCAAGAGACACCAAGGATCACCAAAGAAATACCCATAGGCAGAAACCAAAGAGAACATGCCCCGTGTCCTTAGTTCTCTAGTCGTAACATCATGGAGAGACTAAGGAAGAAATATTCAGTGAAAATCATTAATCCATCACCACACAAAGGAAATAAGTCATAACATGTCTCAGTCATTTTAGTTTAAGCACAATGTGAAAATGAAAGAGAATAAGCACAAACTCACTAGAACTCATGCCTGTAGGTGAGAAATATTGCACAATCCTAGGCTACAAACAAAGCATCGATTCAAGGTAGCATATCTAATAAGTGTTAAGAAACACTCAATGTCAAAGGAAGTGTTGAGAAACAATGTTGAGGGTGAACCACAATGAAACATCATCGCACACCAAAGGAGGATATAGTTTATGCCCCCTAGCCCCAGACAAAGATTAATCTCAAACCAAAGAGATTGGAGATGGAAGTCAAAAGGGTTCAGAGCATAAAGCGGCAAGCTGATAGACATAAGCGCATTGATTTCAAGTAGCGTATGTTTCCAGATTTTCACCACTTGAATTATTTTCTATTTTTGCTACCAAGGCGCCTATTACCAAGTTTTCACTAAGGCACATTTTTTATTTTTCAAATTTTTGTGTCTTTTATCTTTCTTTTTTTTTAGGATCATATATCAAATTTTTAAAAAAAAATTTTAAAAAAAATTCAGGACATTTTATGATTTTTAGATCTTTTTTTAGGATATTTAAGATATGTACAAAGCTCTGGAGCATCATGCATATTATTTCTTCAAATGAAGGATGATGATAGGTTCAAGAAGTTCTCCCTCAGGTGTAGAAAGTTGATAGGCACCATATCCAAAAGTAGTAGTAACTATGTAGGGACCCAACCAATTTTGTTCAAACTTCCCTTTTTGTGCTCTGTTCTATTGATTTTTGGGATTCTCTTGCAAGACGAGATCTCCAACCTGAAGTTCTCAAGAATGAATCTTTTTATTATAGCTTTGTGACATCCTTTTCTGATATACCCTCCTGTGGTCAAATGCATCTCTTCTACGCTCATCCAGAAGTTCTAGCTCTTGTGTGCGCATGATTCTATAGTCGTCATCTGTGATGAGACCCTTTAATGAGACTCTTAGAGAAGGTATCTCAACCTCAAGGGGTAAGACAACTTCATATCCATACAAAGGTGCAAAGGGGGTAGCTCTAGTAGGTGTTTGAATGTTGGTTCTATAGGCCCATAGTGCAGGATTAATTTGTAAGTGCCAATCTCTTCCTGATTTGTTAATTGGTCTGTGAAAAATTTTCAATAGTGTCTTATTAGAAGCTTCAGCCTATCCATTACCTTGAGGGTAGTAAATTGAGGACCAGTGTTATTTAATCTTGAATTGTTTGCATAACTAATTGAGTCCTTGTTTGAATTGTCCTCCATTATCAGTAACTATGGAGGAAGGTATGTTGTAGTGACAAGTGATATGATTGAGGATGAACAAAGACACTTGTTTCCCAGTAACAACCAAAAGAGGAACATTCTCAACTAACTTTGTAAAATATTTTGTTGCAGTAATGATAAACTTGTTTCCACTAGATGAGTTAGGATGTATTTGGCCCACCAAATTAAAAGCCCACTGTTAAAAAGGCCAATGTGTAATAGATGGAATAAGTTCCTTGCCTAGAATACGGGTCAAGTTCCCATGCATCTGACACTTCTTACAAGACTTAGCATAGCACAGAACATTTGTCTGCATAGTAGGCCAATAATAACCAGCCCTCAGTAGCTTTCGGGCTAGTGCAAGACCATTAGAGTGGGACCCACATACGCCATCATGGACTTCAACTAACACACGTTCAGACTCATCTTTCTCTAGACACCTGAGAAATGTTCCATCTAGATCCTGCCTAAACAAGTCACTAGAGAAGAGGGTATAACGAGAAGTGTTGCGAATGAGTTGTCGTTTCTTATTACGGGTTAGGTTATTAGGAATGACTTGGTCACGCGGGTAAGAGTAAATTTTAGCATATCAAGAGGAATCATGACCAATCACGATACAAATGACACAATTTTTAGGGGAATCATAGGCAAGGTAGTGTAGTTCTTCCACCGGGAATTGAAATTTAGACTCGTGCTCTTCCAATTTTAAGATAGAAGCCAAAGTGGTCATGACATCAGCCGCCCTATTTTTGGCTCTAGGGATTTGCTAGAATGTGATGAAAGTAAATTAATTCTTGAGATCATCAATCATATTCTTGTAAGGAATCAATTTGTCATCTTTGGTTTGATATTCATCATTAGTTTGATTTACAATGAGCTGAGAGTCTCCAAAAATATGTAGTGGATGCATCTTTCATAATTTTTGTTTAAATGGCTTAGCACCAGGAGCTATAGATAGATGATGCATAATTAGACTAGCGTCCAACCCTGGCATATCTGCATATGTCCAAGCAAAATTAATTTTCTTCTCCCTGAAGAACTTAGTGAACTGTTGCTTTTCATCAGCTGACAAAGACTGAACCAAATGTATGATTTGAGGTGCTTTAGGTGTCCCAAGATTTATGTTCTGTGTTGGCTCTATCAAGACTAAAGATCTATCTTGAAAATAACTAGGAATACTACCAAGTACCTCATCCTCGTGTACCTCAAAGAGGTTTTCACCCTTAGATACGTCTTTTGTTTTTACTTTTTTAGGCTCTAACACTGCCAAAAAGTGGTTTTCGCCATCAAAGTGCCTGCTATTTTTCAATTTTTTTTTATTTTTTGACTAAGGTACTTGATATTTGTCCCATTCATGTTTTTTTATGGTTCACTGGTGGAAGAAACTATGTGCTCAATAGCATTAAGGTAGCAGGCTATTTCATAGTCATTTTGGAAAGAACGTAATGTAGGTTGATGGTTCTGTTGCGACCAATCAATAAGGTCAGGGTACATAAGTGGAAGGGAAGTGGTAGGTTCCAAAGCATTGATATGGGGGAGTTCATCTTTAGTGACAAGATGTTCAGAGTCTATAAGGTCTCCCTTGAAAGTACCTATATCCATCTGATTCCTAGCATGGTTAACTTGATCAATGAAAGCAACATATAAGTTCGTCTCATTAGGGCATACGGGTGACTCGTCAACCACTTTAGTTTCGTTAGCATAAGTATGCACCACATCTATTCCCCATTCTTGTGATTCGAATTAGAGAGAATCCCATTTATATTCATGTGAGTCAGTACTATGTCCTCTTTGTAACAATCGTGCCATGTTCTTGCGAATACATTCTCTATTAGGATCTTCAACATACGACTCATCATTTTGGTGTGATATAGAAGTGTCATCACCGTGTTCTAGTGAAGGTCCTTCTTCATACCAAAGGATGACAGTAGAGGGAACAAATTTTTCCCTATCTTGACTAAAAGTGTGAGTAGGCACAATCTCTTCTTCAGATTCACTAGAATTATCAGGAGACGGGTCAAAAATAGGTTGTTCATTAGAGAATCCCAATCCAATCTCATCCTTATATTTACTTCCATTGGTGTGACTCATAGGTTTAACAAGAGAACATTTATTATTGTTCAAAGGACCATGACCTGGGTAACCCATCCTAGCTAGTAATTCATAGCCCTTTCTGTATCTTTTGGGAGAGACTGCTACAGTAAGAACAACTTCCTCATCTTCCTTTTCTCTATAGATCCATTCTCTAATAGTTGGTTCTTCTTTTTCATCTTCTAGGAGTACTGAGGATTGGACAAAGGTCCCATAACATGTCATAGCGGAAGATGAAGGCTTATTATATTCTAAAGGTTTTCCATAAGAACGAGGGGAGACTGGGAGTGTAGCAATGGGATCTAGTCGATATTCCCCCATTCCAATATTTAGAATTTTTAACTTCTTCTCACAATCAGCAAGAGTACTCTTTGTTTCATCAACAACTCTATTGTGTATTACTAAGGATTCAACATTAAGTGTATTGATAGACATAGAATTATCCCCTGGAATGGAAATCTTGGTACTGTTGAAAGGAAACTTTATACACTGATGGTAGGTAGAGGGAACCACTTGCATATCATGGATCCATGGTCTCCCTAGCAATATGTTGTATGCAAGGGAAATATCAAGAACTTGAAAGACCACATCTTTTTCTACTGGACCAACCCAAATAGGTAACACAATCAATCCTTTGGAAGACCTTTCAACTTTGTCATAGGCTCTAATAGTAATCTTCTTCCTTGGATCAATGGTGAACTCTGAAAATCCCAACTGCTTAATCACACTGAAAAACAAATATTTAACCCAACACCATTATCTATCAACATATGTTTGACTCAGGTTCGATAGATTTGGATTTCAATATGTACGGCAAGGTTACGGGGATGACTTAAAGACTTGTCGTCTTCTTCAGAAAATGAAAGGTAATGCGGAGAAGCAATGTGATTGACTTACTAGAAGTATAGTCTTTCTTGGAAGAGGATGCCACTTGCTTGGAGGAATAAGGACCTCAAAGCATAACCTTGGGTTGACTCCTAATGATAACATGTAGAATTTGCCTATGTGAAGGAGAGTGCACACCTCTAATCATGATCATATGGTTACACTCGTTGTAAGATTGGGATTGTGTGGAAGAACCAATACCTCTCAAGATAACCTTAGGTGCCTCATCAATATCAGAATCATAGTTGGGTCTATTAGGTCTCACCATGTTAACATTTTCAATCATAGGTTCAAGCATATTGATAAAGTTGTTACTGTTTGCATAAGTATAGTTGATCTTAGCTCCCTCATCCTTCTTTGACATTTCTCCTTTTTCATACTTAGGGAATGGTTCTTTAAAGGCCTTATGATCAGAATTCTCAACAAGACCATCCACTCCAACTTTCTCATCCTCAATAAGATCTTGAATGACATGTTTTAGCTTTATGAAATTTTTGGTCTTGTATCCTTTGATCTTATGATACTCACAATAATGATTTTCATTCCACTACTTAGGTTTCAGCTCTGGCTCGTATAGTATAGCATATTCAGGTAGTGTGATAATCTTGTTGGCAAGTAAAGTCTTAAGTATAACATCATATGAATCTCCCAAGGGAGTAAAATCACGTTTAGGCCTAGTTTCCCATGAAGATTTAGCCTTATTAGAATAATTGGATCTTGTTTCTTCTTGTTGGTTGGTTGTTAGGATAACACTAGCCAAGTTAAAAATGGGCTCTTTAGGCTGAGACTCGTCAACAACACCATCATTTCCCACGTACTTGTTCTTAGTCCAAGGCTTATTCTTGTCTTTGTTATATCCATTACCATTTGTGGACTTATCATTGCTCAATGTGATCTCACCCTTTTGGACCAAAATATCCTTTATGCGGAAAGCACTTTCAATCATATAATTAAAGGTGAAAAAGACTTGCTTTCTACGATCATAATACAACTCAGGTATGAGATTATTAACAAAGATATCAATCTCCTCATTTTATGGAAGTTGTCGTGGGTATCTTGAGTGTATCTTTCTCCATCTTTGAAAGAATGTAGCAAATGGTTCACCTTGTTTTTGTTTGATATTGCACAAGTCAAGCATTGTCACATGGTGATGAATATTATAAGAGTATTATTGAATAAACCTTTGCACTAACTCATCAAAAGACTTCAGCGGAGGTGTGATTTTTGTGAACCACTCCATGGCTTAGCCATTTAGACTCCTAGGAAAGAGTCTCATAAGATAAGTGTCATCATGCATAAATTTCATACTCAAAGAATATAATTGTCGGACATGGTCATGTGGATCCCCATTTCCATCATACTTGTCATACTTAGGAATCTCAATATCTTTTGGAAAAGGCATCATGTATAGACTCTTGTCAAAAGGTAGAGCGCATATGGATTCCATAGAAAATAATGACTTAGGCTTCTCCTTTTCCCTTTTTAAGTTTGACATTTCATTTTTCAATTTCCTTGATGACAACTTCCAAAGGTGAGGGTTATCTTCTTCAAATCAATCCATCAACATCAAAGTCATGAGGGAGTTTCAGCCTTTTAGAAGCCAAGTGCATGAAATATTGATCACCATTTTGTTCCAATGCTTTTAACATTAGTCTTTGATAACGGTTGTCTTGTTGAAAGTTTAGGAGCTCTTCTTCAGTAATCTCATGCTCCGCGTTGTTGCCATGTTGAGAGTTAGACCTAGAATGTGAAGATCTTGGAGGTGAATAAAATCTATTGTGTTGTGACCTTGGGGGGATCTCAGAGGTGTATTATTCCCATGATCTCCAAGGAAATTGGCATTGAATTGTTGAGCCAAATGGGTTGCTTGTTCCTCTATGTAAGCCTTTCTTTCTAACTCCATTTGTCTTAACCTTTGATTGTGTTCAAAGAGATCATTCAATCACTTGTTATGCTCTTCTCTAGACATGGTGAGAGATACACTATTTTCAGATCTTGATGAGGCAAGAGGTGTCTAGGAGGTGCTATGAAAGGTGCTTACAAAAGGATCAAACCAAACTTCAGTACTATCCCCCTTTGTCAAAGGTAACTTGAGGTTCTTTATCTTGATGATGTTGTTGCCTAGTAGAAAAAGGTAATTCGTCAAAGCTAATTGGAGGCTTCTTTCCTTGGTCAATCTGCTATCAAGTTGTTACTGACAGGAATGAGAATGTAAATAGCTAATTAAGATGGCACAAGCCAACTTTATGTCCACCCTAGAAGAGAAAAGTGTTCACTTGTAAAGAAATAAAAGAGAGTAGCATAAGATCAAGATGACTTACAACAAAGTACCCAAGCTGCAGGTAAGATCCCTGTGTACGACACTTGTGACTTAAGTCAAGTGATAACATGAAGATAAGAATAAAGATAGCCAAAAGAGATAGACAAAGTGAGTAACTTTACTAATCAATAATGTAACCAAGGTATCTAGGTGATCATTTTCATCTAAAAATAGTCCCTAACCTGCTAGTCTCAAACCAAGGGACCAGAAATAGTCAAGTATAAACTTCTTAAACCAGCTAAGAGAAAATTAAAGGCCAAAACCACTTAGATCAAAACTGACTACAAACCTCAGTAAACCAAATGATCATCGTGTGATATTTGTCACTACTGCATGCGAGATTGAGACAATAAACATAAAAGACCAATTTTTTGACTCAAAAACCTTGTTTCGATCGACTGGAAATTTGTGACAGTAGGCGATTTTAGTTGTAACAAGTTTGAAGTTCAGAATCAAGTTTTCAAAGAAAATGTGATGCATAGAGTAGTCTTTAAAAAATCAAGCAAGGGATAAATCAACCTTGCATGATACAAGCATTTGTGAGGTCTCAACAAAAAACCCTATGAATATTATCGTCATGTGTATGTTCAAATTATTCCTAGGGGTCTTAACATGATCGAAGACACATAAAACATAAGCTACCTAAGGACAATATGGTTTAGTATCAAAATATTTTCCCACACTTTATATTCCTTCACCTCACACAAAAGTGATGTTGGCTTTTTCCAAGACTATGCACGTTGCGGGTTTTGAAAAGAGGCTCAATGATCAAATCGCATAGGCTCCCTCATGCCACACTTATGCTTTAGAATGCCCTTGGGAATACATATGGTGAGTGTAAAATCTTCAGGTGACCTGGGTAATCCATTTAGATCAATCATTTCACAAACATTATGATACTTTCGGATGTGATTCGGGTAGCTTCTATCTAAAAGTGTCTAGTAAGGACATCCGTTCATGACTATCCCTTGTAGTTTCGCAAGAAAAATTAAGGCCTATAGCCCTAGAAGAATTCAAAATGTAGTCTCACAAGCAAGATTCATACCTCTCGTCCCTACACAAGTTGAATATACTCCCCTTGTAGTCTTGTAAACAAGATTGAGACCAAAAATGGTCCTACAAGCACCTAGTCAAGTGTAGTCTTGCTTAGCAAGATTGAGGCAACTAGGCCCTAAACATGAAGAGACATTAGAAGTAGATATAGCCAAGTCTTCCCTCTCTTTGGATTGAAGGAATTTTTTGATTATAGTGGGGTAGAGTAGCCAGGTTCGCTTATTCCCCACTTGGGTCGTTCCCAAAAGGTTTCTCTCTTGGCAGGCCCTCTAAAGGTAAATGCAAGAAAAGTAAATGGATAGCTAATGGAGGTCAAGATTTATGATTTTACATAAGGAAAATAGAATAATATCCTATTCCATAGTGTCTCCCAAACACATCAAGGACATGTTCATTTACCCAAGATTCATTTCTAAGTGATGAATCAAGTAGGTCTAGAATTCAGATTATCTCTAAAGAGATAAGAGCACACTCTCCTACTACTCGACTAACCAAAAGAAATGAACCTTCCTAATTAAGTTAGGTGCCTAAAAAATGAATAACCAAAGACACAATATTTATTTGTATCACCAAGGTAACCTGCAAAACAAATGATGTGAGTAGTTTTAGTTTTTTCAAGTCTTCAACAACTTCCTACAAAGCAAATGGATTAGTAGTCTTAATGATTTTGTCTTGGCCAAACTTTCTGTAAAACCATTGTTAGAAGACAAACAAAAAGATTAAAACTCTACAATAAAACCTAATCAGAAACCCTAGAATGCAAGATGCAATGAAATGAAGTTGGAAATAAAGTGCAAGCTCATCACATTTACTTTTGTTTGCCTTTGACTTAGACAATAATATTTGATTTATTTGCTATAATTTCAGCTCCAAATTAAAAATGCAAAGAAGAGACCCCTGCTAAAAATCTGAGAGCTTTCCAAAAATGTAATAATTTTAGAAAAATACCTTAATTTGTGCCCTAGAGACCCTATTTATCAAAATAGACCAGTTTTCAAAAATTAAAATTTTAAGCCCTTATTTTTCATCAAAACCAAAAACACAAAGAACATACCCCCTATAGAATTTCTAGGGCTTTCCAAAAAAAAAAAAATATTTTGAAAAATATGCTGATTTGTGACCAGAAATGAATTTTCATGAAAAATCATAAAAAAAATTATAGCTCACAAAAAAATGATCCAAAAAATCTGATTTTCAGACCGAGACACCTTTGAACCATCCTTAACCTACAGTAAAAATTTTAGACCCAAACTCCAAGCCGTTTGTGAGATATGATCAAATCTTTAAAAAAAAACCCTAGGATTTTGTCTTCAACTCAACTTGCACAAGGGTTAGCCTTGAAAAACTTCAATAAAACAACCATGTAAAGATTAGACAATCTAAAAATGTCAATAAAATGAAGGAAAATCATGAGCATTAGTCCCACAGTGGGCATAAAAAATGTGTGATCAAAATGACACACTTCTATAAACCATTACACTTGAGAGAATCCATGAAAAAGGAAGTCTCAAGAAGCGGCTTATAACTTCATATCTATGACGTGCAAAAATCTAAGATAGTGTGAATGGTGGCTCTCAAATGAACCTTAAGAAAAGAACCTTGCAAGGTGCACCATATAATGAAAGATTCAAATGACAATGCAAATGAGAGATAATCTAAGATAAAATGTAAGAACTAAGCTATGATGCAAATGCAAGAACAAGGAAAGCAAAGCTAATCTAGCAAGATTACAATACCTCCTAGTTAAGCTATGTGATTTAAGCTACATACAATAAGGAAATAATAATCTAGAATGTAAGAGTGCTCAAGAATGCTCTAAGAATGCGATTAAACAAAGTGATAGCATAACATTAACATGAGTGAGTAATCTATTATTCTTTTTTCAAGAGTGAGGAGAGAGCCTCCTTTTATATAATTGTTATGAAAATGAAGGGTTAGAATTAAGAGGTGAAAAATGAGTGGCTGAGATTAAAGGTTAGGTAGGGTTTTGGTGGGAGTGAAGGAGATTAAGAGGCAAAAGAAATGAGTGGCTATGATAAAGAGGCAAAAGAAGATTTCACTCATCTTGGAAAGTGTGCATTCAATGTGTAGACAAAAAGTCTTTTTTCTTTCTATTTTAAATTAGGAAATTTATTTTTCATGTGCACACATATGATAAGGTGGATTTATTATTTAATTAAAAGATTTTTTATTTAAATAAAAGGGAGCATGTTCTTTTAATTAAATAAAGCTTAGGATAAAGTGGTCAAACTTTAGGATATAATCAAATAAATGATTAATTAGTGATTTGATCAAGAAAATAAGAGATTAAATAAATGTGCAAAATTGATTAAGCACAAGATATAGTCTAGTATTTAAATTTTAATGTTTAGAAAGGGGCTCATAGTATACTAGACCTTTTTTGGGTGATTACAAAATGAACCTGAATTTATCATACATTGTCATTTAGATTTAAAATGAAGACAAACTTTCACCTAGATTAAGTAGGGGACTCGATTACGACAATCTCTCGTCTAGCTTCACTAGGAGGCTCAAATTGGTTACAAATTTGGTTAGAGTAATAAGTTATTTCACTTATTAATTAAATCATTTTGATTTAATTATTAAGTCATTTATTATCTCTAATTTACTTAAGATAAACTTTAGGCATACAATAATTAGTTCTTTTATTAATTATTATCATGCAGCCTAGGTTTTTCCTTCTAGGGTTTTGATCACCTTTATAAGGTTTGATCTCTTTGTAATTATTACCAACTCAGTGAATTATCTGAGGATGCTATTGTATTGAGAGTTTTCTCTCCATTGTTTGCACATGATGTTTCCTCTTTCACTGATCTATTATTTCTGGCCTCCATAGCTTTTCCTTCTCTCTTTCTATGATAGGTTTGCATGCAGATGATTCTTGGGAGCTGTAGGGTTGAGTTTTCATCAAATCCAATATGGTATCAGAGCTCCAGATCTTCATGCACCTGTTCTCTTTATGAGAGTTTTGGCCTTGTTCTTCAGATCTGTGTTTTTTAAGAGGTTTTCTATTTCAATTTTTGTGTGGATCTAGGGGGTTTATTTTTGGAGCACTTTGGGCTTAAACGAACCTCATGGTTGCGCTCAAAAGGCCCAAAAACCTCTATTTTTATATAAGGCACGTCCAATTTGGACATAGTTGCATTCTAAGGCAAAAATGTTTTTTTGTTGTATGACCCTTTTTTGGGCACGCTTTTTGATGTAGTGAAAATATTTTTTTTCTTCAATTTTTTGTTTTTTTCTTGTACCTCTGCCAATTTTGGCTGAAATTTCAGCAATCACGCCATATTTAGCGATATCGCCAGATTTAGTCAAGCTCTGCCAGATTTAGCAGAGATTTCTTAGGACTCTTCTTATTTTGGAGCGGTCTTTGGTTTTTTGCTCATAGCTTGAGAAAATGGAGGCATTTTTGGCCAAACAAGTTATCGTCAAAAAGATGATTCCGATCCTGATTTGATTTTGTAGGTTTGGTTTTCTGATTTTTCTGTCTTGTGGAGTTTTTTCCAGTCAAAGTCAGGGTTCCTAGTTGCACTTCGAGAGTCATATCTTGCTCATCTGGACTCCATTTTATGACTTTCGCATATTGTTGGAAAGTTGGTTCTATGTTCTTTCTTCTTGTATGGGTCTCAGCTCCATAGTCTTCTCCAGATGCTTTTTTTTTGCTATCTAGTGAATATCTTTGATGTTTCAGGTTCTGGGATTATTTTCCTTGCATGGGATGACTCCTTTTTAGCTGTTACTTATGTTCTTACAACCTTTTTATCATTCCTGAGCATTTTATACATATATTTTTGTAGCATTTATTTTTTCAAACCCACTGAGATAAAATACCATATGTTGCATGCTTGGGATCTTGCATATTTTATGCCTCTTTGTACTCGTACTACATTATAAAGTGTCATGGGGGGTTTGATATACCTTTTTCAAGTGATTATTCCTTCCATAACATTAGCCTCATGATGTGTGTTAAGAGAGTGATCCTTCCATGACACCATCCTTTATATGTGTTTGTACTTTCTTCAACACTTTCTATGTTCCTGGTTCTTCGTCATCCAGTTGTTCTTGGCAGTCTCTTTCAGTGTACCTGTCATGCCTCTCCCTATTGAGCATTATGGAGGGCATCTCCTATTGGTTCTAATGCTTCCTCAGTTCGATGGAGTGAGCTTTGTATTCAATATTTGTTCCTATGTACTAGGCGGATGCAATGGTCGGGTACTTATGTATTTCGGTGAGATGGATCATTTACCATATGGACACTCTTTCATTCCTGTTTTGGAGACATCCTTCCATCTTTTGATCAATGATTCAGACTTTGGTGTTTTTTGCCTTCTGTATCTTTGAGTTCCGATGTTTGCCTTTGTTTGTCATCCTAATTTGAGAAGTGTCATTTGAGGGCACTCATGCAGATTATAGTCTTCTCTACTTGATCATGTTCTATTACAGTGGAGGTTCTAGCAGTTATTATTCGACAATGTTTACAGCTTCATGTTTCAGTGGTGTTCTTCATGTTCTTCCTTTGTTCCTATTTTATGGGACATTCTCTAGTTTGAAGGCTTCTTTAGTCCTTCACTAGGCCTTATCTCTTTTTGGAGATGTGTTTTTCCCACTGAGTTTTCTCCTTTTCTCCTTTTTACATAGATTTCTTGTACTTGGGTACCTGATCAAGCCACGTTGTCGGGATCCATTTCCTGCTTTCAGTAGTTGTTTCTAGGTTTTAGCTACTCTCTAAGTTTATCTTAAGGGGGAGGGGGGGTGTTAAAGTAATAAGTTATTTCACTTATTAATTAAATAATTTTGATTTAATTATTTTTATTTTTTTTAAAGCAAAAGTGGTTTATCCACCATATTTTATTAATAATAACCTAATTCAATAACTCCCCCGTGGAAGAATCAGTAAGAAACCCCATGATCATTGTCATATACATGTATATGTTCTATGGTATCGATTTACAAGATCAATTACATAATGGACCCACTAGGGATTTTGATTTAATTATTAAGTCACTTATTATCTCTAGTTTACTTAAGCTAAACTTTAGGCATATAATAATTAATTCTTTTATTAATTATTATCATGCAACCTAGGCTTTTCCTTGTAGGGTTTTGATCACCTTTACAAGGTTTGATCTCTTTGTAATTATTATCAACTCGGTGAATTATTTGAGGATACTATTGTATTGAGGGTTTTCTCTCCATTGTTTGCACATGATGTTTCATCTTTCGTCTATCTGTTATTTTTGGCCTCCATAGCTTTTTCTTCTCTCTTTCTGTGACAGGTTTGCATGCAGGTGATTCTTGGGAGCTGTAGGGTTGATTTTTTATCAATTCCAATAAATTTCACCTAGTTTAACTAGGAGGGGGTAGTTGACAACAAATATTTCACATAGTTTAACTAGGATGAAGGAATGAACACAAATCTTGCATATAGATCTAAATTGGGGTTCAATTGATCCAATCTTAACAAAAAATTTAAGTTTAGATTAAATCTGGTTATAAGCATGCACTTTGTCACTGTTTCTGTGCACTTAGGATTGTTTATGTGCACTTGGGTTGTTCTGGTGCGCACTTGAGTTTGTGCACTTAGTGAAGGTTTCTATGCATTTGGATGTTGTTTTCACACACTTGGGATAAGTGTTGTGTAATTGGGATAATTGTTGCGTAGTTGGGAAGGTATAACCAGCTTCTATTTGAGTGCTTTCTTTCTATTTTTCATTGTTTCCAATTTCTATTAGAATAGAGGTTTTTGCACTACTTTAATGATCTAAGAAACACTTTGGAATTCATGAAATGCAGATCATTTGATGAAATTACTGACAATTTGACTGTAGGATGTATGACCAAGACATTGTGTGCTTTCAAAACTTTATGTGTTTGATTTTATTAAGTTAGAGCACACTTCAATTTCTTAAGACTAATGAACTTTGT
The DNA here is from genome assembly GCA_018584345.1 of Thuja plicata. Classification (NCBI taxonomy): domain Eukaryota; kingdom Viridiplantae; phylum Streptophyta; class Pinopsida; order Cupressales; family Cupressaceae; genus Thuja; species Thuja plicata. Next base: position 1,138,294 of record MU228095.1, read on the forward strand.
CTTGCGTGTTTTGTGCACTTATACATCGTAGGGTGGGCCTATTACTACGTGAAGGTCCTCTCCCTTCATGCTTCATGCAACCTTGGGTGTAAGAGAAAAGTGATAAAGACGCTCAATTTTTCTTTTATATAAGAGTGCCTGCCTTGGTGGGAAAAAGTACTCACCCCAAGAGATCAACCCAAGCGGTAACAGGCTAAGGCCAAGCTCTTCCGAATCGCTATATAAAAATGTCATTATTGATGAAAGTTCAATCAATAGGACATGACGTATGATAGCTCTCCTCCGATATCCTTGAGATACGTAAAACCCTTGTTCTAAGGGCTAGGAGACCTCTTAGTCGAGTTTATCACTACATTCCCTCAACTAGATGCCCTTACTACGAACCATTGTATAGAAAGCCAAAAACCTTATATACTTGCTGGTGTGGAATGTCAAAGACTGACTAAGATGCTCCACACATACCCTTCATTGTGAAACATAAAATCCCCAAGGTTTTTAGACCTATGGGGTAAGATATTTTGGTGATTCCCGTGCTGAGTAAGGGGGAGTTAGTGACACTAGAATCTCTATTACATTTCCACTTTGTCTGGGGTATATGGAGAAATCCAAGTGGGGATTCAACAAGTAGCATCTTTTCCATCCTAGGTTGTGAATTGTTTGTTAAAAGTAAAAAACAATCATTCTACTTGATGTGTCTTGTACGAGTGTTAAATAAATTGCATAATTCAAACACCTCACTCAAATTTTCAAACATTGTCCCAAAACATTTAAACATTAAAACCTTTCACATTTGCATAGCGTGTTGCACAAATGCATGCATTAGACATACCCGTTGCACACTAAGGTGTGATTGCTAGTTTTACCTTATTACTAGTTTTTTTTTACCTCCGGTTTCAATATTGTGCTTTTTGTGTTACATTTGAGCTTCTCTGAGTGTTAATTTGTTATGCCTTTGAAAAAAATAAAACTTACAGATGAAATAATTAATTTTTTTAATAGATAATAATTATTAATAATTAAGAATATATCTATTATAAAAAAATAATAATTTTGATTATAATATTCTTATATAAAAATTATTTTAAAATAATTATAAATTAAAAAATTATAATTAATAAGTTATAATAAATTTTGTGTATGTTGTAACTTTAAAATTACATAATTAAAAAAATTACAAAAGCTCTATAATTCCAGTTCTAATTCTAACTTCAAATAATTTGTGTTCTACTTTCAATTCTGGTGTAATAATATCTTTCTTAAATGATTTTTTCTATGAAGATTTTTTCTACATATTCATATTATTCTAAAGTTTACCATCTACTACCAATAATTTAATAATATTTAATTTCAAAAATTAAATATTTTTATTGTTACAATTACAAATTAAATAAATAATTTTATATTAAAAATATATAAAATTTATTAAAATTAGATTTATAATTATATTTAATATTTTAATTAAAATTAATGGTAAAAATATAAAGTAAGCACTCCTATTAGATAACACTCGTTTATCTTTTCTTATGATTCTAAAACATATAAACAATCATATTTAAAAATCCTTAAAAAATTATATATTATGATGGTAATTTATCTCATAACATAATTTTCATGATAGCAATATCACAATTTGCCTTGTTGTGGAAAATATCTCATACTTATCAATTGACAAGCTTAAGGGGCTTTATAATAAATGGTTCATAAGGCACATCACTTGCTAAAGGTTTTGCAAATGGAGTTGCAAACAAAGTGGACTTAACATTGGAGGAAACTCTCCGGTCAAGCATGCTTGAGCTGGAGTAGTACTGGGATGGGTGACCTCTTGGGAACTCTTGGTGCTTCACCTTTGTGAGCATCACTTAGATGCAATGAGTGCTAAGTATTCCATTCATTCTCACAAGAGATGAGTTCTTGTGAACCACTACTCATGAAATATGGGTTAATGAGTTTGTCTCAAAAACTACACAATTGAATCTTGATAGTAATATCACAATTTGACTTCCTACAAGAAATATCTCCTACTTATCAGTTTCAAAAATTACATAGTAAGCAAAGTGGACTCAACCTTGGAGGAAACTTCATGGTTAAAGACACATGAGCTAGAGTAGTACTTAGGATGGGTGACCTTTCAAGAAGTTCCAGTGCTCCATCTTTGTGAGTGTCACCTAGATGCAATGAGTGCTAAGTGTTTCATTCATTCTCGTGAGAGATGGGTTCTTGCGAATCACTACTCATGAAACACGAGTCAATGAATCAAACTCAAAAAATACACAGTTAAATTTTGATAACAATCTCACAATTTAACTTGTGGAAAATATCTCCCACTTATCAATTAATGACCTTAAGGGGCTTTATAATGAGTGGTTCATAAGGGACAACACTTGTTGAATGTTTTGCAAATGAGGTTGCAAGAAAAATTGGCTTAACCTTGGAGGAAACTCTGTGGTTAAGAGCGCTTGAGCTGGACTGGTATCGGGATGGGTGACGTCCCGAGAAGTCCTGATGCTTCACCTTTATGAGCATCACTTAGATGCAATGAATGCCAATTATTCTATTCATTCTCATGAGAGATGAGTTCTTGTAAATCACTACTCATAAAACATGGGTCAATGAGTTTGACTAAAAAACTACACAATTAAATCCTGATAACAATATTACAATTTGACTTAATGTAGAAAATATCTCCTACTTCGCAATTGTTTTCATCTTCTCACAAACCTCTCCTAAACAAATACAATACTTATACGACTCCATATCCATGGGACACACATCCTAATACTCCCCCACTTTCAATTCTATAAAGACAAGCAATGACAACCTGGGCTAGTTATCACATTTTAAAAATTAATTATCACATTTTAGAAATTAACTTATGAAGATATCTGTGATTAGTACTAATTCATCTCAAAGGCGAACAACATGCAAAATATATTTAATGAAGGTAAGATATATCAAACTACTAACTTTCTCGTCATGATCCATAGCTAGAGATCTGACATTGAAATGAATACGAAGAGAGTTACTGTGATCCTTTACCCCATGTCTATATGTGACTTCTTATTCATAATTTCTGCTTAAATTTAAGTAGTAGGAGTGTTCTCGTGTAAATTTTTGATTTGGGGAAATGATAGATTGGAATCATATTTCCTATTTCAATGGAGCAACAACTGCTTAAAAATTAAAAATAAGTATTGAAAAAAGGGGGGACTAGAAATAAACAACAATTGCTTGTTGGAAAAATGCCACATGTCTTCACCATGTTTTTTTCCCTCCTTTTTATTTGCCTAAAATTTTGCTTCCAACTTTTATTTGCAACAAATATTGTTAAATTTTTTATTAAAAAATATTATTTGAAGTAGTGCTTAAAAATAAGCAGAAATTTTGCTATCCATGGAGCCATCAACTCCAAAAATTGATGCAAAAAATATTGAGTAGTGGTTGGTAGCCAAACTAAGCTTATCAGCCGCATGGGGCCCTGCCTTTAGGTTGGGGTCCCATAGACGAGAGCTTCCTAAAAAATAAAACTGGAGTTGCTTGTTACTTTTTAGGAATATTTTAAAGGAGGTGGTCCCATGAATTTTGTAGTCTAGTCAAGCTTAAAATTTTAAACTCTGACATTTAAGGAAGCTAGTGGTTATGCATAAAAAAAAGTGAAAAATAAATAAATTTTCCACCAAAATCATTGTTAATAAAATTTTAAAATTAAATGTTTGACAAATGACCAAAAACATTCTTAAGTTGGTGGGGCAATTTCTAGCCCCATCCCTTTTTCAGTGGCAATGGCTATCCAACCATTTTTTTCGATATGACCGGATGCCAATCCCCCTATGCCCCCATGCCCATCGAGCCAACTCTGCGGTCAGTACTTTGTATGTGCATCGTGCAAAGTCAAATCAAAGTAGATGTCTATGCCTGCCACATCAGAAATCAATGTATGGAGAACCAATACATGTGTAATGTTATTAAAATTATCATATAACATATAAATTATTTTAAGATAATATATATTTGATACCTCTTAAAACAATTTATAAATCTTCTTAAAATAATATATATTTTATACCTTTTAAAACAATTTATATTATCATATAATATATAAATTATTTTAAGAGGGCTCTTATTTTGAAGAAGAAGATTCCAAATAATCTAATAGAGCTAAGCAAAATTTTTTTTTTTTTTCTATGAGACCACCCTCTTCCTAAAATAGAGCAAAGCCTCCAACACTGCTTTAGTCCTTAGACTTAGACTGATCAAGTCTGATCAGTCGTCTCCTAGACGTCATTAATCTTTTGTTTCATTACTGATGAATGCCTACGTTTCCAATTCAATGAACTGGTTTTAGGTGCGCCTGGAGATTGAAAAATGGCGCACAAGTCATCGAAGACGGATAAAGCCCTAATCTGGCCCGAAATTAAACTCAAAACAAATCTGGCGGCCAAAAAACTCAAAGGCTCTCACCTCTTCACGGTTTGTTCTTCCTTCCGAATCTTTCATATAAAATTCAATGGATTGTCCCTATATGTTCATATTCTTATTACTGTTTGAATGAATTTCTTGCCTTTTGACCCTGAATTTTATCAGTGCATTTCAGATTGCAGTGAAATGGGTCTAGAGTATTTGGGTTCTTAATGCACAATGACAATTTAGACTGGGAATTATGCAATAGTTCTGTCCAGCGTTCCCTATTAAGAGCAGTTACTACAGATTGAACATAATTCATTATGCCACGAGGCCACATCTCAATGACTTGTGATGGGCTTATATTAATACCGAGACCCAGCTTTAAAAGCTCAGGAGTGGCTGTGGAGAGGCCAGGTGAAAATCCTGGTTAAATTTTCGGGCACTAGTTTGCCCCTAAATCTACAGCTACTTAGGCCAAGGACAGTTGTAAGCTGGCATATCCACACACAAAAAATAATTTGTACAAGCTACGCTGAGAAATACAATTTCAAATCCCCCCGGAGTGCGTGGATGAGGCTAGGCGCAGTTGCTGCTTTAAGGCATATATTTGTCCCTCATCGTCTGCCCACATAACTCAAGGACAGGTGTGAGCACCCTCCAAAACCAAATCAAAATTATTGTACGAGCAACGCTGAGAAATTTAACTTTCAGAGAAGGGTGCGTTATTTGTGTGCAGTTATACTCATATACACTTGAACACATCAGACTCCTTCTTACACTACTGCATATAACCACTGCAAAAATATAGGGAGAAAACTTGATGCAGATATACCTCGGTTCCTACAAATTAGCAACTTAATCTGGATACTGAAATCAATTGCAGCAGAGTTGACAGAGAGAGTGAGCAAAAATGAGATGCAGCCAAATTTGCATTAGCAGTGAACACAGGAAAAATTAATTTGTTTCAGAAATGCCCATTACGTAAGTCTAACTCCTGTACTTAACTCTAGCCAAAAGTTTTCCTAATGAGTCAAAAGGCGTCAGTATAGGAAAAGACTTCTATTCCAACTCTCTAAGATCTGAAAACAATTAGAGTGGTGCTATGTGGCTGCTCAGTTTTTCGTAACAGAGGTGTCTGATGTAAATTTTTATTAAGCTCTAAGGACAATTGGAATGTTTCTTCCATAATGGTAGAGTTGTTATTGTTTAGGGATTGTAATTCCAGCTGTGGATAAATAGTGGGACTTAGATTATATGATTAAAAAAAACTACAATGTAACAATTACTTAAATAAATAGAGAAATAGAAATGATAAGATCATTAACTCTAAATAAACTCCTAAACAATTTGAAATTTTGCTGCTAAATAAAATTAGCTAAACAGCAACATTAGACCACTCTGCCAGTCCATCCTTCAGATAGCAGTTATTTTCATTTTGCCAAAAAAAACTAAGCAATTCCAAACATCTGCTATTTATTAGAAAAAATCATCTCCCCCACCAGATTCTCAACTATGCGTCCCTTAGTTTTAGATTCGGTAATACATCAAACAAATAATGAGGATTAGCATTTCGGAAGCGGTCAATGCCCAAATTATATCCCCGCTTTACAATCTATGCATAGGAATGCATCCCCACCCCTCAAACTCTGTGTCCCTATAATTGTCTCCATGCTATTTTCTTAGTTAAACTTAATTTTTAGGATTTTTGGGAAACTTTCAACAGTCTCCTTTTTTGCGATTGTCTGACTCCCTGCCCCCCTCAAAAGGGGATTTATGACATTGCTTAACATCCAAGTTATATTCCTAGTCTCTAATTTCAGGACAGAGCAGGAAACACACAATAGCAACTTATTTGATTTCTGGGAGCAAACTCAATACCCATGAAAATGGCTGAGGAGGGATCGTATACCCAGGACTGATGCTTTACTGATTTGAATTATATGTACAGTGGGGCTGAGATAACATCATGAAATCTTCACAACTGTTCAGAATATGATAAAAAATGAAATATATAAAAGCTAGAGCTGCATCATCCAAAGGTGGAAACACTCCATCCAACAATGAATTTATTTCCTGAGAATCTGAACTAGTACGTGGTTGGCAGTCTTGAATCATGCTCTTTTGACAGATCTATTTGTTAACTCTTAAACAGGGCAGTAGAGTCCTAAAAGTAGAAGTCCAAGTGAAGTCACAAGATACTGGGGAATATTTATTCTTTCTTATAATGAATATTGATGTCTAGGATTATATATAAAAGAAAACCAAGAGCCATGTTAAAAGAAACAGCATCAACAAGATTTTTTTTAATGAATTAGGCATTTATATTATTAATTGTTAAAAAAAAATTACACAATGTCCGAGGGGGTGAGCTTAATTGGTTTAAGCATTGAGTTCTTATTGCGGAGATCTAGGTTCAAATCCCAAAGGGAAATGTTATGTGGAATTCTAAGTTGTAACTCTTGGTCTTCCATGGTTGGCTTCTAGCGTGGAGGTGATTTCTAAGGTGTGACTCTTGGTCTTCCATAGGATGATTCTAGTGTGTTTGCTGGAAATGAGCTAATATTAGTCTCATGGTTGTGCTTACAAGAGCTTGTATTGGTCTCATGTTGATGCTCATATGAGCAAAATATTTTTAAATGATTAGCGATATAAAATAATAAAAAATAAATACACAATAACACAAAAAGATTGGTGGGTGGAGATATTCACGCTTTAAAGTCTAAGCAAGAGGAGGCTCAAACATATTGAAATAGAGAAACAAAGCTGCTAAACATCTATATAGAACTAGTAGCAAGAAGCAGATTATGCTCATCTAATTTCTAAACATCCGGATTTTCCTGTCCATCAGGAATAAGCCTCCAGCCAGTAGGGAAAACATCTGAATTTTCCTCCTAAGTTATCAACAAGAGTATTGATGCTCAGATCCTGTAAAATCCTTTGAAAAAAAAAGAAAGGCTGCTAAGGAATCAAGAACAAATAATGTTATCTAGGCAGAACCATTTCTTAGAAAAATAGGAACCATGAAGCAAATATTTTTCTCAAGGCTATCTCTGCAAACCAAAAAAATAAACAAATTTGAAATTTCTAGATATACTATCAGGAATCTAATAAACACATAAAAATTAGTAAAAAGAAAGAGAAATAACATATGTTTTTAATAGTTAAAAACTTTAAGCCGTCCTAATTGCATATATAGTGACAGAGAGAAAGTTGAGTATACACCATGAGTATCATAATACATAAAACATTATTCAGTTTTTATTATCAAACTGGTCCAGGATGTTAGGCTCAAGAGAAAGCTCAGCTGGGAAGCCAATGTTGCTGCTGCAATGCCCACCAATCCTGTCCCAGAATCTGATTCTCATATCCTTGGTGCTTGTCTCATAGCCTACACTAGCACATCAGGGGACAACAAGGCATACTTCAATAAACTGTTGCTAGATGTAATGTTCCTTTTGTGAAATAGGATTTGATAATAATAAAATTAAAATATAAATAAATTGATTTTAGGTGCTCTGCATTTTCGGTGAATGGTGCGAAATACTGTCTACGGCGCTGAAGTGGCGTTTAACGGCGAAAGTACCCCGGGCGGCAGTTGGCAGCTGGCTTCCTCCGGTGAATCGAATGAACCAGGTGTGGGCTTTCCTTGCTTCTCCTTTAATGCTCTTAAAATGACTAATGGTAATAACTCTGGCCTCTGTCATCCGGCAGAGGCCGTACCCCCCACTTCCGCTGCTATTAACTCTAAACTTTCAACACCCAATGTCGATGCCATTAAAACTAAACCTAAGCATTCACCCTCGGCGAACATCAAATCCTTCTTTGAGGCGGTTGCGTGTTCTGGAACCGCCATTGATGCCAAAGCCAAATTTAGCTTGGATCCCAGACATGGATCCTCTGAACACGGTAAGAATCCTGGGGTTGCTCTGATGCCCTTCTCCATTGCTCCCAACCCTGAAATGCTTGCTGAAATTACTAAAGAAAAGAATAGACTTCGTAACTTTGCAATTTTCTTTTCTGCTGTTGAAATAGATAAATGCCCTCCGAGGAAATATTTGGATGATTGGTTTTATAATTTTTGGAATTTAAAGCTTGGTTATCATATTTCGTTCTGCAGACAAATACAAAAAGGTTTATTTGTTATTTTCTTCGCTAACAATGAGTCTCAAGTTGAAGTCCTTAAAAAACAGTATTGGACTGTCGAAAATTCTTCCTTCCGTGCCCTTGCTTGGTCTCCCGATGCTATTCATGAGGAAGTCCTCGCTCTCTTTGCCCCTTGATGGATTCTGGTAAAGAATGTTCCTCCGTTTTTATGGAGATTTCTCCCACAACTGCTGGAACCCTTTGGAAAGGTCGTTCGTATGGACGAAACAGTTAGACTTGTCCCCATATGGATGCTAGGGTTCTAATCTCGCTTATTCCTGGCAAAGATTTCCCTCCTGACCTAAGTGTCAATATAGATGGTGACATTTTCACCTGCCCCATTGAAATTCTTGGTGGTTTGAATGTCTGTTTTCTTTGTCGTAAAGAGGGCCACCTTAGGAGAGATTGCCCGATTATCAGGAAGAAACCCTCTCAATAAAAATCCTCAACCAGACAAATCCATCCCTGCGAATATCCCTAAAGCAAAATCTTCTAATGAGGTTTTAACCCAAGCTGTCCACTCCGAGAGTCTCTCTCCTGATTTGAACTCTATTTCTCCATCTTTTCCCTCTATCCCAACACCAGTTTCCTTCCCATATTTGTCTGCCATGGCCGATAACACCTTAACTGAAGATGGTTTCCAAATTGTCACCAAAAAACGTAGGACCCCTAAAAATGACCTAAGTTTGAAGGTGTCCCCTATGGCTATTATCCCTTCTCTTACACCCGGTACGAATAACCCGAATTCCCAAGAAATTCAAGTTTACTCTGCTGTCTCGAGTAAAACCAATATTGAACCATTAGGTAGTTATAACAAACCCGACCCCAATCATGAACTCCCACTTAAAGTGTTCAAAGAAATTGAAGATGATTGCTCACTGGAAGTCATTCCGGCCGGTATCTCAAATATTATATCCATCCCTATACCCCTCCAGATTAAACATTCCATGGAGGTCGACTTTCAATCCCTTGCAGGTTTTGACAATGAAGATGAATTTAAAGATAATCTTTAGGCCTCTAAACGACGTGGGAGACCTGTAGGATCCAAAAACAAGAATTCTTTGAATAAAAAAAATGGAGAATCCCTCCTAGCTATCATGGCTCCTATTGAAGGAGTGACAAATCAGTGTGATTCCCTGTCTCAAGTAGCATCATGAATGTTATCTCCTGGAACATTAGGGGTCTCGAATCCCCTGATAGAAAATTTGTTATCAAAAGATTTATTGATAGTTATGGTTCTCTTGATTTTCTGATGCTACAAGAAATTAAGGCTGTTGGTTTTGTCCTAGATTCTAATCTTAATTACCTTTGGAAGGATGCTCTTAAGTTCTATACTGCCCACCCCAGAGGCAGGGGAGGTACTGCTTTACTTATTAACCCCAAATGGGGTAGAGGTATTACTGGATATGGTTTCTCTCCCTGTCAAAGGGCCATCTGGATTATCATCAATCATAACAATTCCATTTTTGGCATTTGCACCATCTATGCCCCGAATGATCATAAAGAGAGATCGACTCTTTGGGACTGGATGGCTAGTTTGCCCAATGTCCCTTGGATTGTTGGAGGGGACTTTAATATGATTGAGTCTCAGGATGATAAACTGGGAGGACTCCCTTTTTATTGGAAAGATCAGGAAAAAACTCACTGGTATAGGATGAAAAATGAAAAAAATCTCTTCGGCCCCCTAACTGGTAACAAAGATTATAACCCCGACTTATGGCACACTTGGTGCAACTTTCAACAAGGCATGCCCAGAATTTACTCTAGGCTTGATCAGTTTTATGGCAACAAAAACTTCTTTTCCTTCCTTCCTGATAGCCAGGGGAACTCTGTTCTTGTCACCTCTACTGCCCTTTCCGATCACCACCCCATCTCTGCTTGCATTAGCTTCAATAATTCCCCTGCTCATCCTAGAAACTCCAATTCTAAATTTATTTTGAATGCTAGTCTGCTCCTTGATGAAGATGTTTTGGCTGCCATCTCCATCATTCGTCATATCAATATCCTCAACTCCCCGTCCTCCTCGCATGCTCATAGATGGGAGATGAACCTGCTGGCATGGCAAAATCTTTTAAAAACCATTGGCCAAAAGAGGGCCAAAGACTATAGATTCTCTGAGAAACTTCTCTCAGCCGATCTGCAAATTGCTGAAGCCAATGTTCAAACCTCTCCCGCAAGTGATGATCTTACTTCATATATTATCTCTTCCAAAGAAGCTCTCAGGAAACATCAACAAATTAAGATTAGAGGAGAGAGGATTAGATCTTGGGCTCATTGGCTACAAAATGGTGACTGGGGATCTAAGTTTTTCTTTAACCTCATCAAGCATAAACAGTCTGATGAATCGATTGACAGGATCTTAGTTAGTAATCAAGAAGTGACCGACCAGGATAGCATTAAAAAAGCCTTTGCTGGTTACTACAAAAACCTTTTTACCTCTGAGGACTCTGAAGAGGCTGACATCATGAGAAACAAATGCATTCCCCTGATCCCTACTATGATCTCTAGTAACGATGCTGATTTGTTGTCTAAAGTCATCTCTATTGAGGAAATTGAGAAGGCTATTAATTCTCTCCACAACGACAAGGCCCCTGGGCCGGATGGCCTCCCTGTGGAATTCTTCAAGGCCAACATTGGGTGGATTTCTAAAGATCTTCAAAACATTTATGCGGAAGCCCTTGTTAATGGGTCCCTTGGCTCTACTATAAATAGAGGTATCATTAAACTTATCCCCAAGGATGGGGATAAAGCTCTCATTAAGAATTGGAGGCCAATCACTTTCCTCAATGTTTCTTACAAGATATTAGCTAAAATCCTGGCTCTTAGACTTGTGGATATCTTGCCTAAATTTATTTGTGCTACCCAAACGGGTTTCATCAAGGGTAGATTTATTCTTGAAAATCTCATCACCAGCTAGGAAGCAATGAATTGGGCTTCCTGCTCCCAACAGAATTCTGCCATGTTGCTCCTGGACTTTGAAAAGGCCTATGACAGAATCAAATGGAGTTTTATATCCATGATGTTAAAGGCTTTTGGTTTTCCTAGCACGTTCTGCGATTTGGTTCATGTTCTGCTTAAAGATGCCATTGCTCAAGTTGATATTAATGGCTCTCTATCTGAGCCCTTCCCCCTTGGGAGATCCATTAGGCAAGGCTGTCCTTTAGCCCCTGCCCTTTTTGTTATTGCCTCTGAAGCTTTATATTACATTCTCAGGGATAATTCCTTATCTCTTGCTGTTAAGGGTATATCCCTCCCCAATGATGATGAGCTTATCAACTCCCAGTTCGCTGATGACACTGCCATCTTCCTTGAGTTCAATGCTAGCAATTTTGATACCCTGCAAACCAAACTTAAATATTTTTGTGCCATCTCTGGAGCTCGGGTCTCCCAAACCAAATCCATTTGCCTTGGTAGGGAAGATAAACCTCCTGACTGGTTTAAACAACACAACTTTCAATGGGGTGGCCCGCATATGATTGTCAAGTATCTTGGCATTCCTTTTTCTATTGAACCTTCCCTCAAGGATATGTGGCTCTGGATTAAGGACAAGATCACTAATAAACTGGGCAAATGGCATAATAGATCCTTGTCTTTAGCTGGCAGGGTTCAGGTCTGTCAAAAAATTCTCTCATCTTATAACATATATTTTTCTTCTGCCTGGATGTTCAGCAACTATCAGATTTTGGAAATTCAAAAGGCGGTTAGGAACTTCCTCTGGTCTGATGGTAAAGGTATAAGAAAAATGCATGCTGTCAATTGGGCCTGGTGCCATACGGATAAACTCTTGGGGGGTCCGGGGCTTAAGGATCTTAAAACGCAAGGGGTGGCACTGGCTGCCAAGTGGATCTTTCATTCTATGGATGGTTATGATCCATGGAAAGTCCTTGTTAGGCATAATATTGAAAAGGGTGTCCCTAAACATGCTAAAAGTTGGAAGAATCTCCCCCTTAGTGACTTGATTCTTGGTAACTTCCCTATTGCTGTTCAGGGTTCTGTTGTTTTCAGAACCATATGGAAAGCTTGAGATCAAGTCAGAAATCATATTACCAATAAAGATTTCCATGATGATATACATGTATACGGTGAAAGATCCATTTGGTGGAATATTCACTTATCTGGTAAACCCCTTGCCCTCTCCCAAGGGTGCTCTGCACGGCACTGGAACAGTCTTGGCATCTCTCAATTAGTTGCCCTCTTTGGGCATGATAAGCTTATTAGCTGGGATGACCTTAAGAACAGATTCGGTATCCCTTCCTCTTAAAGGAAAACCTATAACATGATTGTTAAGGCCACTAATAACTTGCCTACTGTGTACCTAGTTGACTCTTACAGATTTTTGAATTGTAAATGGCCTAATGGGGTTGTTATATCCAAAATCAAAGCCAGAAACATATACAAGGTTATTGGGTATAACAATTCCATCATCGGCCATGTCAACTCTGTCTGGTACTCTTCCCTTGATATCAAAGCTTGGAGTAAATTCTTTGATAAGCTTTGGAAAGGCACCATTGAACCTAAAATCAAGTGCTTTAAATGGTTGGTCACTTTTGACAGATTGCCGATTAGAAGGGATAAGCACATGAATGAATTTTGCAGCTTATGTAAGCTCCCTGAAAGCGGCAGACATATCCTTTTGGACTGTATCTTTGCAAAGAAAATTTGGAATATGTTTGGCATTACTTATCCTTTTAATGTGCATATTTTGGAAATTATCACTGGTAATATTAATGGTATAAAAAATGATACTAATCTTTTTTATAATATCCTCTCTTCTAATATTCTTTGGCTGATCTGGAAATACAGAAATGAGGAAAAGTATCAGGGCAACCCCAGGGTTCTTACTGAGTCATTTCTTAGACTCACTCATTTTAAAATTTTTGTGCAGGTCCATACTACTATGATGATGGACAAGGAGAAGCTGAAGAAGTTCCTGAAAAATGGTCATGCTACCTTCTTTATGTACGAGCTCAAGCATGGATATGAGTGGAGATGGAATATGGAGGACTATCAGACGTTTGAGAATGCTTGCAAAAAACTCAATAAGGAGATCAGAAAGAACCTCAAATCTAAGAAAGATCAGAATCTCATGTTGACACAAATCCAGGAGCTGAAGAACATAGTTTGGATGGAGGGGTCTATGGGTTGGACGGCGTGGGTTGACACCCACAGTGATATTTTACACTAGTTCCTTTGTTGGTTCCCTTGCTTTGTTCGGTTTTTGTTTATAAACTCTTGTACTTACCGATGTGACTATATTTTGTGAGGCTATGCCTCCTCTGTGGATGAAACTCTCTGTTGTAACTTAACTGGAACCTTTCGGTTTATTTTTTGATCTACTTATATCTAATACAAAAAAAAATATAAATAAATAAATAGATAGATACATAATAATAAAATATAATGTAATATAATTACAAGTTAATTAAGTTAATGATAGGTCAAGAGATACATAACGAAGAGTTGTGATTCCCTCAACATAAGATATAAAAGGGAGGAGAGTTCATTTGAAAGGAAATATGGAGGAAGGAAGAAATAGGAGAGCATAGGAATTAAAGAAGAATTAATGGAAGAAGAAAGGAATGTGAAGAAAATAAGGAAGTGACTCTTTCAAGGGGCAGCAATGATGAAGGGATGTGACTCTTTGAAAGGGTTGTAATTATGAAGGGTTGTGACTCTTTGAAAGGGTTGTAATTATGAAGGGTTGTGACTCTGTCAAAGGGGGACAATTATGAAGGGTTGTGACTGTTTTGAAGGGTGGTAATTGTGAAAGGTTGTGACCATTGCAAAGGGGCAGACATGATGAAGAGGTGTGACTCTCCCCCACATTGGAAGATATAAGCATAAAGTACACAACTCATAACACCATGATTTTGTTCTCGAGGAAACCTTGGCCAAGGGAAAACCCTGGTGGGGATGGTACCCACAAATATGCACTAAAAGTATTGTGTCCCTGTTAGGAGACCTAGCCCTATTAGGAGCTGAGTATTACATTAGTACATTTCCCTGTTAAAGGAATACAAAACCTTGTTAAAGGTATACACTGAGCACACTGCTCTTATAATCAGAAATCTGTCTCTGTTACAATGCTTTATTAGAAATGAACTTATACAAGCATTTGCTATGCTTTAGTAGTTCCAGTTGTAGCTCGCATCACCTTCTATCAGATCATAACATCATAATGCATCCATCCATTCTATCATACATTATCCATTCTTCGCTTCTCAAAACCTTTCCATGTATATACTTTATCTCATACTCAGTTGGCTCCCAAATACATCACAAAACGTGATCAACACTTATACAAAACTCAAATACAAAGTCGACGATCATGTACATTACCAAAATAGAGGTAATACCCAATCCAATTAAAACTTAGTACGTTTGGATTCCACGTTACACTCCCTCAATCATTGCGACCATTCAACTGTTCTGTCTCGCTATCTCACTGTCTTCGTATGACTTCAATCATCTGTATCTTCCATCTCTGAACTCCAAAATACAAGCAAGCTTAACTGAAGGTCTACCATATCCCAAAATGTCTTCCTCTAAGCTTGCATGTCTTCATTCATCACACACAGTGCTCGCTACCCATAACTGTACTCCTGTATCTAGTAAACTACATTTTGGACTTAGTCATTTTACAAACCTTAGCACCAAAACTGTGTTCCACTCCAAGCGACCATACATAACTATTGCATTGCCATAAATGACAACCCCAATGCACTCCTGAATGAGTCACTTGCCAACAATCTCTCCCTTTGGCATTGATGGCAACACTTAGTGAAAAATGACTAAGTGTTCAATACCAAAAAAAATATACATTACACTTCTTTATCTCCTTTACATCTCTACTACTCCAAACTATATCTTCTCTATCTTTCCTCTATACATTTTTCATATCTTCTTCTCCCCCTTTGACATCAATGGCATAACAAAATTTATACAACTGCTCACCAAAAATTTAGATCATTTTAAGTACATCTTGGAAAGAGCTTTCCAAGATCTTTACTTCTTCAGTCCAGGTCTTCACCAAAATCTGACTTACATGGATCAGTCCATTCAGCGCAAAAGAAGATGTCTCTTCTTCCTTCAACTCAGTAGGCATGTTTTCTGTGAGGGCCTTTGCTGTTCTCTCTATGTTAGAAAGGTGTATCTCAAGAATTGATAGCTTTGGAGTGATTAGACTATTCAACGCATTAAATCTTCCCATAACTCTCCCTTTCTCGATTTCTAACACACTTATCTTGTTTAGCAGTCTGGACACTTCCTTGTCTAGTGTGTGAGGAGGTCTCACAACTGTGTGCCAGCTTGTCTAGTAGCTCCCTGTCATGTGCGATGATGTCCTCAATGTTTTGAATGTGTCTAATAGGAATTATACAATAGCTGTATAAATTCCTGCCATGTGTCACACAACTCTTTGCTTTAGAAATTGTATTTCCCAGTATGCCCAAGTCCCATGAAATAGACTTGCATACTTCCTCTAACTTCTTTGCTAAGTATTTCTGTTCAGCCTTTTCCTGTGCGTTCTTCTCTAAGGAGTCATAGTGACTGTCAAAGTCATCCAATGCCTTGTTCAAGTTCTTTGCAGTGTCCTTTCCTTGGAAAGTAAAAGGTATAGGTAGGAGTTTGTTGATGGTGTCAACTGCCCTTTCGAATACCCTTGACTTCTTCTCAGTTTTCTGCTTCGATCTTTCCTTTGCTTTAGCAAATGCGATGTAAGATAGTTTCATCAACTCATCTTCATCCATACTTTCTACATCTATACTTAATGACTTCTCTGTACTTGCCAACAATAGGACTGAAGAAACAAGTGTCATTGTTTCTTGCTTCACTTTTATCTTGTTTTCTTCTCTTCTGCTTCTTTCTTCTTCTCCTCTTCCTCTTTCTTCTTCTTCTCTTCTTCTTCTTCTTCTCTTCTTCCTTCTTTTCTTCTTTTCTTCTTCTTCTCTACATCTGACTTCTTTTCTTCTTCTGTCCTCTATTTCTTAGGTCTTCTTCTCTTCTTCCTTCTTCTTCTATTCTTCTTTTCTTCTTTTCTTCTTCTTCTCTACATCTGAGTTCTTTTCTTCTTCTGTCCTTTGTTTCTTAGGTGGGGAACTCTATTTGGAGGACCTTGTCCTCTTCGTAGGGGTATCTGCTACCTTCACAGTCTGCGATGACTCCATAGGTACTTCTACCACAGTAGGGGGTGGACTAGAAGTTTTCTCAGTTTCAGGGGCAGAGCTCGCCACTCCAGATGTTCTTTCAGTTATCTTTCTCCTTATTTCCTTCATCTCTTCTTTAGTAATACCAGCCTTATCTGCTACATTATCTACAACATTCTCAATTTTCTTTCTCCTAGCTGTTCTTGTCTGTTCCTCTCTAATCTTAGAGGATTTTTCCTCATAAATACCCCATCTTCCCTCTGATGGATCTATCACTGAAGATAACACATGCTCAACCTGCATAGTCAACACCACTTTACTCACCTCATACCCCATAGGATAACACCATTTCATCCTTGGGTCTACTGCTTCAAAACACACACAATCAGTTTCAACCATGAAACGGATTGTATCTTTGTACTTTTCTACCATCTCTTCTAGTATCCTCATTCTTAGTTTCATTTCTCTCTGCAAGATTTTGATCATCGCAAACAGTTCTCCATCTACCCATGTGATGTTTTGTCTTCTGTAACCATTTGACACTTGTAGGCCAGTGGGTTCATTGTCTCTCCATGCTCTTGGGTGCATACCAGGAAATTTATGCACAATGTGTATATACATGTGTATCAGCAATGATCCAAATCTGAATGCCTTGGTCGTATCTCTTTTTATCTGCTTCACATTTTCAATGAATTGCTGTACAAGGACTTCACAAAGATTATACTTGACATTCTCCTTTACCATCTTATATACCATCATTATAACACCAGCAGAAACTGAATTTGGTCGGCTGCTATAACGAAGTTTGTACCCTAGTATTGTTGCTACTAGTCTCACATCTTGCTGGAAGATGTCGGGCATTGTCATCGCTCGTTTATCCCATTTAGAGTGGGTTAGGGTTTCCACTAACTTGGTATTCTTCTCTGCTACAGGGATGATTCCAAAGTTATCCAGACCAGTAATGTCATGGATCAAGTCATTGCAAATCTTTACAGGTTGCTCACTGATCCAAATGAATTGGTCATGTACTTTGCTCAATAGGATCTTGAACCATTCTTCTTCGTCAAACTCATGTAGTTCTGTCATTTTCGTGACACTTAGGTTCTCAAGATGAGCGAACTCATCCTTCCATTCACGTCCTTCATTTCTTTGAAGATCTCAAAGTCTCCCAGAGACTCATACTTGCAATGGATATATGCCCTAATATCCTCTACGTGTAGAACTTTGTAGGGCGTTTGAGAAAACGCGACTTCAGGATCGTCCTCAGTGGATTTGCAAGGGTGCCTCTTAAACTTGTATCTAGGTCGTTCATTAACATCAAAGATCAAAGATGTATCCATATTCACAAGTTTGCGAGTGGTCTAAATACCTTTTGATTGCTGGATCCGTGAATTCCCTGCTTGTTCAATCGTTCAATGCCCTAGCTTCTTTAGTCTTCTTGCACAAATCACTCCTCTGCTTCAACTTTGCTCTTCGAATGGTGAATATATAGGTTCTTTTAGCTATCCTTATACTTCACTACGTAAAGAAATGACACAGTTCCCAATGAACTCATCTCTGCAAATGATCCAATCGACTAACAATCTGGCGATCACAGGATATAGATTGTAAAGCTAATCGATCACAGATACATGTTCCATAACATTCAAACATACTCTCCCTAAGCTCGCAAGAGCTTATTCCACATAAACAGGGGCTGTATAGTTTTATGATGTAGCTCTCCAATGCTCCTCCTAAGGCCATGCTTGACCATCTGGGTTGATGTAGCAATGTTAACATCAGGCGAAGACTCAGTAGCATCTACTGACTCTCCTTGAGCCTTTTCTTCACTTGGTTCCTTTACCTTCCATACCTTACCACTGTTTACATCTGCTTTGAAATGACTATTAAATTCATTCATGTACTCTGCAAGACTCTTACCAGTATCACCAATGTTCTTCAGAACAATAGGTGGAGGTCCGCTTCTATTCACAGTTCCATTATACCTGCAAAACTTTGCTATGTGTCCTAGATTATTACATTTGTAGCATGTAGGAGGTGGTCTGTTATGATTAATCTGCAACTTACAATACTTTGTGATGTGCCCAAAGTTATTGCACTTGTAACATGTGATCTTAGTTGCTGTTTCTTCTCTAATGTAATCTTGCTTGGTTCTTGATTGATCAGGCTTCCTGCATTCTGTGTTCTTGTGTCCATATTCATAGCAATTGAAACAATAACTAGAAAAGGGTTTGTAAGGAATTTTACCTTTGCAGTCTCTCTTTATGTGTCAAACTTTGTTGCATCCAAAGCATCTGCCTCTGAAAGGTCTGATCTGCTTTCTAGGTTCTTCATGAATAGGTCTTTCTTCATCAATCTTCACTTCGGATTTTTCTTCTTTAGTCTTAGAACATTCAGCTTCACTAAAGCCAACTCCAGTCATGTCTCTTTTAGGTTTCTGTCTCTCTTTGCTCATCAATTTTGTCACTGCTCATATGAAGTTATTCAATGTGTTTCTTAGCCTCAGCAAGTTCTCCTTTTATGATTTGATTGTATTTTTCTATTTCATGATACTTGGTTCTGTAGTCATCAAGTTCAATTTGCATTTTCCCATCTAAACATTTGCATTCTTTAGGATTTCTTCAGCTTTGGTTCTTTCATCTTTTTCTCTTTGAATTTCTTTAGCCATCTGAATAGAAGTAGTTTCCTGATCATGCTTTAAAGCATCTTTCTCTTGTTCAGGCTGTTTTATCTGATTTGATGTATCACTGTCTGAATCTTCTTTTATCTTCTCCATAAGATCTTGTCTCTAACTCCTGGATAGTTCAAGTTGTTCCTTAAGTTTCTTGATGAAACCTTTTGCTTTTCTCAATTTGAATTTTAAATCACCATTTTCAGCTTTAGCCTTATCAAGGTCATCTAGTGCTGCTTCAAAGTTTTCTTCCAAACTTTCAGAATCCATCTTGATCTCCCTTAAGCTGTTAGACTTTCTCTCAAAGGGCCAATAGCTCTGATACCAGTTGTTAGGATTAAGTAATACTGAGAGGGGGGGTGAATCAGTATTACAACACTTTAAAATTAAACTTATTAGATTCCAACTTAACCAAATAAATACGGAAATGAAAAGAACATAAGCATAAAGTACACAACTCATAACACCATGATTTTGTTCTCGAGGAAACCCTGGCTAAGGGAAAACCTCGGTGGGGATGGTACCCACAAATATGCACTAAAAGTATTGTGTCCCTGTTAGGAGACCTAGCCCTGTTAGGAGCTGAGTATTATATTAGTACATTTCCCTGTTAAAGGAATACAAAACCCTGTTAAAGGTATACACTGAGCACACTGCTCTTATAATCAGAAATTTGTCTCTGTTACAATGCTTTATCAGAAATGAACTTATACAAGCATTTGCTATGCTTTAGTAGTTCCAGTTGTAGCTTGCATCACCTTCTGTCAGATCATAACATCATAATGCGTCCATCCATTCCATCACACATTATCCATTCTTCGCTTCTCAAAACCTTTCCATATATATACTTTATCTCATACTCAATCGACTCCCAAATACATCACAAAACGTGATTAACACTTATACAAAACTCAAATACAAAGTCGGTGATCATACATTACCAAAATAGAGGTAATACCCAATCCAAATAAAACTTAGTATGTTTGGATTCCACGTTACACTCCCTCAATCATCACGACCATTCAACTGTTCTGTCTCGTTGTCTCACTGTCTTCGTATGACTTCAATCATCTGTATCTTCCATCTCTGAACTCCAAAATACAAGCGACCTTAACTGAAGGTCTACCATATCCCAAAATGTCTTCCTCTAAGCTCGCATGTCTTCATTCATCACACACAGTGCTCGCTACCCAGAATTGTATTCCTGTATCCAGTAAACTGCATTCTAGACTTAGTCATTTTACAAACCTTAGCATCAAAAATGTGTTCCACTCCAAGCGACCATACATAACTGTTGTGTTGCCATAAATGACAACCCCAATGCACTCCTATATGAGTCACTTGCCAACACTTCATTAGAATCGTATTGGCATATCAGAGATGCTATCAGTCAGTTCTTGAGTTGTGGACTATTGTCCATTATAAATTGTAATCAGAGATTGTTGTAAGGCAGTGAGCCTTCCTTTGGGTTGAAGCCCTTATATTTGAGCAATGAGCTCTAGGTAGTGTGCTTGAATGCATGTGCATTCCCCTTGTAATACTCCTAACATGGTATAGTGCTTTTAATAGAGTACATCATCTTGTGAGTTTGATCCCCACCATGGTTTTTCCCTTAACCGGGTTTCCACGTCAAAAATCTTGGTGTTATGTGTTGAGTAATGTGTTGTGATCTTGCTTGAATGTTTATTATGTAGATCTGTGATTACGATTAACAGTTGGATAAAAGATTTGAAGTTTTGGGACAACCAATTCACCCCCTCTCTTAGTTGCGTGTGCTGCCTTGATTCTAACAATTGGTATCAGAGCTAAGTCCTCTTTTGGAAGCTTGATCGCTTGAGGAGATCCGGGATGGCAGCCTTTAGGAAGGAGAGTCTAAGATTTGAAGGTACTAATTATTCCATATGGAAGGGTCGGATGATTACACACTTGAGATGCATTGGAGAAGAGTATTGGGAAGTCACTAAGAAGTCTTATAATCCTCCCACTGATCTTTCGACTGCGACTCTTGATGAGAAGAAACAATTTGAGTACAATATGAGAGCAAAAGAAGCTTTGCTGAGTGTTTTGTCAGATGCAAAATATACAAATGTCATGGAATTGGAGACGACACATCAAATATGGACAAAATTAGAGACTTTGCATGAAAGAGATGCATGTGTGAAGCAAGCCAAGCTGCAAAGTTTGAAAGTGAAATATGAAGCATTGAAGATGAAAACATTACTTCCTATGTGCAGAAGGTGACTGAACTTGTCTGTGGATTTAGATGCGCTGGTGCAACATTGGATGAAGAAGTAATAGTTTTTAAGATACTAAGATCCTTTCGTACTGCTTATAATCACAAAGTTGCTGCTATTGAAGAAATCATAACCGTGGTACCTGTAATAAGAGACACATTGATTGGTAAGTTATCTACTTTTGAAATGAGAGAATTTGGTGATAGTCTTCCTAAAGTTGAATTTGCATTTAAAGCTACTATTTCTAAGGATAAGCAAATATATGACCTTGGAGAAAGTTCATCTAAGTATCCAGATATGCTAAGGAATGGGAAGAAATTGAGGAAGAAGAAAGAAATCTTGAAGAACTTGAAGCCCTAATTGCAAAGAGACTACCTAAGGGAGTTGGTAAGTATCAAGGAAAGTTACCTTTGAAATGTTTTTCATGCAATAAGATTGGTCATATTACTTCAAGATGTCCGGATAAAGAGCCTAAGTACAAGCCTAAGAAATTCAAGTCTAAATATCAAAAGAAGTGTTACTATGCTACTGATGAAGGTCTAACTGATGACGAATCTGAAAAGAGTGAAGATGAGATTGTGTTTATTGCTATCAAAGATGAGAATCCTAGTTTCTTGAATGAGGAAAAAGCTTTGGTTTCACATGTAGATAAGAAAGATGAATGGGTTATTTACAGTGGTTGTTCACATCACACAACAGGAGATAAAAGCAAATTTGTAAACTTGGAGAAGTATGATGGTGGTGTTGTCAAATTCGGAAACAATGCCCCTTGTATGATTAGAGGTAGAGGTTCCATTACACTTGATGGTAAGAACAATATTGATGATGTCCTATATGTTGAAGGTCTGAGGCATAATCTTTTGAGTGTTCGACAACTAGTTGATAAAGGTTACAATTTACAATTCAGGATGAAATGTGCAAAATCATTGGAAGCTCTGGAATTAAGATTGCATCAAGTACAAAGACCAAAGGTAATGTATTTCATTTGAACAATTCAGAGAATAGATGTATGATTGCTAAGATTGATGACAATTGGTTATGACACGAGATTTTGTCATATAAATTTTGATAATATTGTGAAAATAATCACTACAAGAGCAGTGAGAGATTTGCCTAAATTGTTGAAGCCTGCTAATGTGATGTGTAAGGAATGTCAGTTGGGTAAGCTAACTAAATCTACTTTCAAAAGTAAGACCTATTCTTCAAGTGGATTGTTAGATTTGGTGCATATTGATTTGTGTGGCCCTGCAAGAACTAGAAGCTATTATGGAGACACGAATTTCATTTCATTTATTGATGATTATTCAAAGATGATGTGGGTTACATTTTTGAAGGAAAAATCTGAGGCCTTTGATAAATTCAAGATTTTCAAAACTATGGTTGACACTGAGACAGGTATGAAGCTAAAATGTCTGAGATTTGACAGAGGTGGCGAGTTTACATCTAGTGAATTTAATACATTTTGTGAAGAGTGTGGAATAAAGGCAAATGTCTTCTCCACGAACCTCACAACAAAATGGTATTGCAGAGAGAAGAAATAGAACTATCCTTGACACTGCAAGGACTATGATGATTGGAGGAAATGTATCATAGATCTATTGGAGAGAAGCGATTAGCACTGCAGTTTGTACATTGAACCGAGTTCAAATCAAGCAAGGCACTGGTAAGACCCCTTAAGAGCTTTGGTATGGTCATGTCCTTACAGTGAAATGCTTTAGAATTTTTGGAAGCAAATACTATATCAAAAGAGATGAAGATTTAGGGAAATTTGATCCTAGATGTGATGAAGGAATCTTTCTTGGTTATTCTACAAAGAGCAAAGCATACAAATGTTATAACAATAGGTTGAGAAAGATAATTGAAAGTGATAATGTCAAAGTGGATGAAAGTTATCAGAAACAAGCTGGATCCTACAATTATGAATCAAATGATGAAGAAGACAATCAGGTAATGGAAGCACAAAATCAAAATCAAAATCTGGTTTCAAGGATGTCTATAGTTGACCTATGTCGATTTATAGAGGTTTACATGTTGGTTTGAGTGAGCTGTGAAAGATTTATCAGAGACTGGTACTTTGGTTGTTCAGGCAGAGACAGTGTTGCAGTTTTTGGATCGGTGTGGATTGGTTATACAATATTCTTGGTTGCTAACCTAGTGGTGAGTTTAGGACATGGATGTGTATCCTCAGCTCGAGTGGTTCGTGATTGGGATGCTGGCAAGTTATTTTTCTTAATTGACAGAGGTTGTTGATTTGTGTTCCTAATGAACAGTGCAGAGATAATTGTGAATTCAAAGACAAAGTTGTTCTTGTTGCTGTTGTGACATTTCATATTGCTTGCTGATGTTTCTAGATTGTGTCCTATTCATGTTGTTGGATCACATTGGGTTATGTGATTGGATTTGGTGATTTTCATGTAGCGTGTTGTTGTTCTTATTGCTCTTGGCCGACATGATGACGTAGCGTGTTGCGAAGGATCGTGGCTTGATTTATGGATCTGGAGCGTGTTCGAGGATGTTGTTATGGATCATTTCTATGTCTTAGTCGACATTCAATGGATCACATTGTATATTGAACTATAATGAATTAATATTTTGTAATTAGTTCCTTGGCCGACCTAGTGGAAATAAGTTGATGTAATGTATAAAAGAATGTAATCATTTGTAATTGTGAAGTGCGACAGAGTGTGATGATGGTGAGAGTGCGAATAGGTATGAGTGGAATTTGCAATTGAGGTAGAGATTTGATGTACTTCATTGGAACTGTATTGGCATATCAGAGATGCTATTAGTCAGTTCTTGAGTTGTGGACTATTGTCCATTATGAATTGTAATCAGAGATTTAGGTAAGGCAGTGAGCCTTCCTTTGGATTGAAGACCTTGTATTTGAGCAGTGAGCTCTAGGTAGTGTGCTTGAATGCATGTGCATTCCCTTTGTAATACTCCTAACAAGGTATAGTGATTTTAACAGAGTACATCATCTTGTGGGTTTGATCCCCACTGTGATTTTTTCCTTAACCGGGTTTCCATGTCAAAAATCTTGGTGTTATGTGTCGAGTAATGTGTTGTGATCTTGCTTTAATATTTATTAATTAGATTTGAGATTAAGATTAACAGTTGGATAAAAGATTTGAAGTTTTGGGACACAACTGATTTACTCCCCCCTCTCAGTTGTGTGTGCTGCCTTGATTCTACTAATTGCTTGGGTGGATGTGGAGCTGTTATTGGGAGTGACTCTTAATGGGGGGACGAAGGCACAAAGGGGTCACAAGGTAACCCATTGACGAGTCCTTACACAAGTGATAACACTAAAAGGTTAAGGGAATTAAAATAAATAAAATAAAGAGTAAATTGAGAGGGCCAGGGATTGATCGGTCCTAAATAAGTTCTGATGAGGGCCAGAGATTGATTGGTCCAAGGTGCTTTGACACTCAATTCCGGACTTCGCACCCACCTACATTGTCCAGTTGAGATGGTGACCCTTGTATTGCTATGTACTTGAAGTATTGGTGTATGGCCACCTGGTCATTGGTTGTTGTATCCTTCTTGATGACTTGTTTAGTGTCGGATGTTGTGGTCATTTATTCGTGAGTATGGCATGATATTGTGGATTTGTTTTTGTGTGTGGAGCCCTAGTTCTATATTATCATGCTTCTTGTGGTTATGCATGGTGTTGTGGAATTGCATATGTGTATACCTTGTGTGATAGCCTTGCTTGTGTTTGGGCCACATGGTTATCTCTGTGAGCACGGTGGGAGAGGGCCTGAGGGTTCCTTGTGGTCGGGTGGCAGGACCAATCACCATTGGGGACCAGTGAATAATTGAGGAGCGGTCCCATATAGTATTTGCACACCTTTCGGACTTGTGATATCACAATGTTGTATCTTGCATTGGTATCCATGCATATTTGAATATTGGATATAGCTCATACTTTGGTAGCATAGATTCATGTTCATGGAATGATGTCATTGGAATACCTCGTTGTATGGTATGTATGTAATGATCTTCAGGACTTGAAGGTTCCATGTTGATGTCTCCATGTAATCTTGTATATTGGAATTGGTTTAACACTGAGTAGTGTAGATACATGCTTATATGTTGATGCTTTTTATGTTATTTTGTTTGTATTGGATGAATTTATGCCTTCTTGGATATCCTTGGTACCTCCTAGAGCGGTAAATGATCTCTCATAGACCAAACGATTGAGTTAGGACCTTGCAACCTTAAGCTCTCTAAGTTTACCCTATTTTTGTGCATATACCCTAAAATTTTGCGCATTCATCCAAATCTTCTGCGCATATGTTTCCAGAGCTACGCATATGAGTAGATATTCTTGCGTGAATGTCCTCTGCTCTTGTGCATTTGTGCTCTGTTACTGCGCATTCATGACTGCAGAATTGCACATTTGTGACAGTTTGATGTTCTGCTAGGTCTATTAAAAAAAGAGCTTATGATTTAGATACCTTTTATTCTCACGAGCATTTTGGGTATACTCACATCCACAATATAGTCTCGTTTAGTGTACTTTTGCAACAGATCTTCGAAAGTGAACCTTGCCAATCCAATCCCTGACAGTGACCTAGTAAGGATTGGTGACGAGTTGAGAGGCTCGTGATTTATTGATCAAGCCAACTCGCGACATCCTGACAAGAAGAGTAGTCATGTTTGGTTATGGAACCCTTGGAGACGATGCGGTATGCATCCTTGAGTGACCCTGAGACGATTGGGTGGTAAATTGCTTGGTTGTTTAATGAATGTTGTGTGTTTATTGTTGCATTGCATATCATATCCCTGCACTTATGTCGTCAATGATGCATTTGTATGTTCAATGTTTTTTTATTGTGCACGTATTACCCTATCTTTTCGAGGGTTCTTGGCGGGGCATGACATCTCGTCTAGGAGGGTTGCAAGGGAGGAGTCCAAGTTTGCAGAGCACATTCAATAGCAGTTGAGAGTCCCTTTCAATTTTATAGTCCTCCAACCATGTTCCTAATGATTCGAAATTTGTGATGAAATCTTGTATGTTGTCAAAGTTTGTTAGATTAAGACTTGTGAGATCATTTTCTAGTTGATGACCTCTTAGTTCCCGAGTTTTACCAGGCAAAGATTCTAATTTGTTCCATATTTCCTTAGACGTGCCTTAGTTTTGTACATGAAAGAGTAGACCTTTTGACACAGCTAGACACAAAGCCAAAAGGTTCATCACATTTTATAAGCCATTTAATTTTGTTTGCTTCTCCTGTAAGTTTAGTTTCAGTTTCATGTTCTATCTTGTCCAACCCTCTAGACATTAGTAAAATATTAATTTGTTGTTTCCAAGAAAAGTAGTTAAAGTGTGTGGGAGGTGTCACAATTTACATATGGTTAAATTTATAAAAGGATATTTGCAAATGTGTGTGTGAGAGGATATTTGCAAATGAATGATGAAAGACGATCACACAATTACTAGTCTTTTTAGATCATATAAGAAACCCTCTAGACAAGTAGGTTTGGCACTTTATCATCAATGCATGTTTACGATGCATGGTTGCATGGTTATTATATAATTACAGTGCCATTTAATTATTTTGATCATTCACACATGTTAATGCATACCCCCGTCCCCGCCCCCTGTCTCTCTCTCTCTCTCTCATACATTAGGGCCTGTTTGTGCACAGAACTTCCAGTGGATAGCAGCATATTTGAATGTATACTGAAAAGTCAAGGACTACCTCCAGGATGTCCTTTAGTTCTTGAAAGTCAATTTTACTAATGTGTAACAACTTGGTCCCTTGCCGGTTCTTCCAGCAGGGTGTTAAACCTTATTGGATTTGATCTGCTCTCCTTGTTTGAGGTTTCTGATTGGTTATGCAAATTTATCTTTTAAAAAGGTTTCATGAAGATTTCCAAGTATCTTTTTGAAAGAATGAATATTGAAGCCAGTATAAACATAGCTGAAAGGACTTACCTGTTTTTAACTTTTTTTTGTTTTGTTCTTGTATATGATGAAAAATAGATTTGAAGAGATCTGTCGTGAAAGATGATTGGTATGCGTACTGTTAATTGTTATCTAATGCTTGCTCTTCCTTTCGTCCAAAGGGAGGATGATCATGTTGTTGCAAACTGTTTCATTTGTATTGATGATCTCTTTTCTTGCATATTGATATATGTTAATTGATAATGATTGTGAATCTCAGGTTGCAGACTTTTTAACTCCTGCTGAATGTGAGGCATTTATCAAGAGTGCAGAATCCCGTGGTTTTGCACATCAAGGCAGCCTGGGGCCAACACATGGAGAAGCCTTTAGAGACAATGATCGCATTTCTGTGCATGATACCATTCTTGCAGAAAAGATTTGGAAATCTGGTTTATGCAACTTCTTTTTGGACATTAAAGTGCAAGGAAAATCTGCAGTGGGGCTGAACCCTAATATAAGATTGTATAAGTAATATTGTTGTTTCAAATGCAATTTTTTTGTATTGTAGCTAGATTGTGATGTTCTGAGGAAATTGTATTCAGTGCACAACAATCAATTTAAATAATAACAAAACTAATGTGTCCCTGAGTAGGTATAAAGTTGGTCAACGCTTTGGTCAGCATATTGATGAGAGTGTTGATCTTGGAGGAGGCAATAAAACAGAGTATACACTATTGATTTATTTGAGTGGCGGTGTAAGATGTAAAGGAAATAAAATTCAAGGCAGCAGACATTATTCTTCTGAACAGCATCTGGTTGGTGGAGAAACGGTGTTCTATGCTCATCGCAAGGGTATTGTTGCAGAGGTAAGAAATATGTTTGTTCCTCTTTCAAATTGTCAGTAGTGTGTATAGTTTTTATTTTTATACTAGATTTCCGAATTTCTATAATAGTTTAGACTTTAGAGTACATCGATTTTATTAGAGATTTGAAGTTTCCATGGTCAATACTTATTATTACAAAGAAAATTCTTTAAAAGAAACTAGGTAAGCACTTTTTAACTTTGTGTTCCATTTACAATTCATTATGACTACACGATTTTTTTTTCAGGATATGACTGTAATATACAATTGCTAGAAAAATAAAATTGTGAATTTTATTACTTATAAAAAGGAAAAAGGGAACAAACAAACTACCAAATTTGATCTTGTTGCATCTTTATGGAAGAAATGCCCTCTTGAATTTGAGTATTCATGATATTTGAATGGAAAATATGTTACACTTAGAATGTTACGTTGGTTTCCTTCCCATATTATGGTATACTTCTCAATATGGTTTTTGGTTTGCTTGGAAGTAACAGGGAACCCCTTGAGATCAGCTTTGGCTCTTCCCAAAATCATTCGCAGCTTTGTCTTCAATCTCCAGAAGGCTCCCATATTGCCTCTCTTATTGTTATAAACCTCTCCCTTTCAATCTATGGCATTTTTTTGTTGACTGCCAAAACAGTGTTAATCTAGGTTTCTAACCCTTCTGATGATTACTTGTGTGCATTAGCCAAAAGTGATGGACTGCTAGTGGCATGCTTTTTGCTAATGCTTCCAAGGAACATGCTCATGAAAATGCTGATGTAAGGCTCCTTAGTTTCTCCCCTTTACTGTTAGAAATCTCTCCCTTTTAATTTGTGGGAATTGTTTGTTGATTGGGAAAATTGTGTCACTCGATGTTTCTAATCCTTCTGAGGATCACTTGTTTACATTAGCCCAAACCGGTATGATGCTAGTGGTGTGCTTTGTGCTTTGGCTTTTGGGCTCATGAAAACACTAATTTTACTAACCCAATTTCGTCCTTAGTGTTACAAGTCTACACGTTTAAATTTGTGGCAATTGTTTGTTGACTGCCTGAAATGTGTCTATGTTTGTAACCTTTCCAATGATCAGTTGTGTGAACTAGTCATAACTGATAGAATGCTTGAGGTATACCTTGTGCTATGGCTTCCAAGGAACATTCTCATGAAAATGCTAATTCAGATTTGCTGCAAGTTGAAGAGAGGTCACTTTGTTTTTGAAATCTCTTATTTGTGGTGCCTTGAGTATAGATGTTTAATATTAGTGACAAACATTTATGGACTTGTGCATTGAATGGCTGCCTTGAGCCTCCAGGTAGGGCATTGGATTTCTTCTCAAAACATCTACTAACTACCATGATGCACCTGGCATAAGATCGTAAGTTTGTTGGGTAATTTTATAGGAAATTAGATTTGTAACTGATTCATATGGATCTGTAGAACAGTTCATTCCACACAACATTTTGTAATCATATGGAATTTTTGTATTGTGTCAAGATTAAAGCTAAAGTCTATTGTTTTCCCAGGTGCAAGTCATGATTATGTTTTGTCCAATTTGTTTGTCTTGCTGTCTTTGTGGCTCTTTTTTGAATTGTCAAAGGATAATAGAACATAGCTTTTGAAGTCATCTATCTTGGTGGAGAAAGAAGGTTGCTGTTGAAGATTTTTGCCGAGTCTAAAAGACTGATCATGCACTTGATATAGGAATAAGGTACTGTCTTTTCAAAAACCAAAGAAGGCAATGCCTTTTCAAGAATGCACTAGTGTGAAGCAAATATAATAGATGGTAAAGTGGTGCATACCTTTGATAAGAACCTTGGATATAAAAAATTGCGAAATATAATATCAAGGTGTGCACTTGATTGTGGATATGAAAGATATGTGGATTGAAATCAACGTCATATAGTGAAGGGTGCACATGATAGAGCCAAAATTAAAGTGTAGATCAGTTATAAGGTACAAACCTTAGGTAAGACAAATTCAAGTTTCAATATGCACTCACAAGTGCATGCTTCATAGAGAAGACTCATCCAAATTCAACTCTAGAGTTTTCATTTGAGGTGTGCACCTCTATGATGAGAAATTGAAGTCATGTTTAAAACATGGAGAAAATGGCTTAGGCATGAGTTTAGGGGTGCACCTTTGAGGACAAGATGTTCTAATAAATAAAGGGCTAAGTATGGTGTTGAAGTACACACCTAAAGTAGAAGGGTACACTTGATAAAGGTGAAGTACAAAGTTTCAATTTTCTTTTTCAGGTGTCCATGGAAGCATGACGTGTGCACACTTGCAAAGGGGAAATTTGAAATCTATGTTACATTCATAAGTGTACGTGGGGGTGTGAGGTGCATGCACAGTGCACTTGTGAGGAGGAAAATTGAAATGTAAGTTACATTCAAAAGTGCGCACCTAAGTGAAGGGCACTTAGTTTTGAACTGAAATTTTCTAAGTATAATTTATAAGTGCACTTCATAAAGGAGACAAAATGCAAAGGTTGAAATCACAATTATTAGGTGCGTGCTTGGTACTAAAGTATGCGCATCGTCAAAGAAAAGATCAAGCTCAATAATTACAGTTTATATGTACACGAGTGTTAGGTGTGCATTTGATAGTGGAGATTAAAAGTATTCTAGTTCTATATTGATAGGGGTGCACTTAGAGGATTGATAGGAATACACGTAGAGAAGTGCATATCTTAACAAAGGAGTGAAATAAAAAAGCGAACATTAAAGAATCCTTGTTAGGTGCGTGTCTAGGATGTTGGTGTGCATCTCACCAAAGGGATATTTCAAATTTCAAAAACTATTTTAATTTGTGTTCATAGGTGCACTATTGTACAAAGGAAATCAAAATGCAAGTTCAATGTTAATATAATTTTTTGGTGTGTGTGTAAAGCAAAAGTGGCCTTGGCTCAAAGGGATTTGAAATGTTAAAGTGGATTTTTAGGGTTGTTTAAATGTCTTTGGAGGGTTAGCCATGATTAGAGGAAATACTGTAGATATCAAAGTTGATGCGGGAGCATCCTACTGTAGCTTACAACATTTCACCGCATAACATCATTTTGGATTGTGGCAGAAAACCAGAGTTCAACACTAACTCATACATATCATACCCAAATCTCATGAGTTTGGGAGCAAATTGCAAAAACTTATTGCTGCCAAAAGATTACAACTTAGGATAGGTAACACCCAGTTCATTAGGTGAGGTTTGCAAAACCTTTTTCGTGCCTTATGGAGTTCAACTTGACATATCCTGGGACTAAAGGGACCTTCACATAGAATTGCATCGAGTTTCATCCACACCCAATTCTTCACCAATGAGTTTTGGCTGACCTACATGTTACATTAAACATTGAGATTTGGAACATCTTGTGGCCGACATGGATCATCCCTAAAGCTCAAAGTTGATATACAAACATCCATGGAATCATCTATCAGGAAGCAACAATGATGATTGCAGAGGATAGTAAATAGCAAATGGGCTCACGATAACCGTAGAGTAATAGAGTGATAATTGTTGTTAGGATCATATCTCTGCAGATCAACTTGTAATAAGCCTGTGGCAGCTTGTAAGATAGTCTGTAATTCATAATATGCATGTGACAGGCCAATGAGCTAATTGTAGTCTTTATGTGATATTGAATCAATGATAAGTTACTTTGCTACTCTGAATCTATTCTATTGTGTTAACTCTAAGTTGCACAGTTGGATAGTCCTACTTTGGGCTCTCCATCTTTGACTGCATCAAGTGGCATCAAAGCGAGTTTTCGATCCATTGGGAGGATATTCCAACAAATCCAAGGGGTGAATAAATTGCCAACCTAAGGTATCTTGCAAGTGTTTGTCAATAGAGCATCGACTATGAGTTAGTTGCAATCTTGTAGCTAGATTTTTAACTTGGGGCAGTTGCACCAAATCGAAGGATGCTTGGTAAGGAAAATGTTGCTGGAAGGATGGAAGAAATGAGGGACATGAGAAGAACAATGAAGATTCAATTGGATGTTGTGGAGGAAGATAGGAAAAGAAGTCTAACTCCTAGAAATGAGGATGAGAGTGATGGTGATGATTTAGGAGACCAAGGCACATATCAAATGAAGAAACTCTAGAAGAAGAATCAAGTCAAATCAAGTTGTTGAAAACTATTTCCAAGATAGGTAAGAGATCTAGAATTTGAGATTTCTAAATATGCGGGTGATTTGAATCTTGAGGAATTGATTGATTGGATCGATGATATGGAACAATACTTTGATTATGAAGAAATTGAAGATCCATAAAGAGTAAGGCTTGCAAAAACTAAGTTGAAAGGACATGTTGCTATTTGGTGGAAGTTTAGTTAGATTGGAATAGAAGAGGAAAATAATCTTAAATTGGGACGGGATGTTGAGAAAGCTAAAGAATCAATTCATACTTGCTGATTATGAGCTTGAATTGTTGAAGTGATTATGAAACCTAAGGCAAAAGGAAAATTCAGTGGAGGAGAATACTTGGAATTTCATAAGATGATTATTGGAACTGGACATAGTGAAGCTAGTAAGGAGAAAGTAGCACGATACATAAACTGTCATAGAACAAATATTCAGGAAGGATTGAGCCTAGTGAGGATGACAACCATGAAAGAAGCATACCAATGTGTTTTGAAAGTTGAGGAAAAGTTGAACAAAAGATTTTGAGCATAAAGAGGTAGAGGAAAATTCCAAAGAGGTAGATTACAATGCGGCGAAGGAAGAACACATGCGGGACATAGTAAGAAAGAAAGCCCGTACCATAGTGAAGATAGAGGTAATAATTTCTATCGTTGAGGGAGGAATGACAAAAGTTTCTATCGCAATAGTAGAGGAGGCTGCAATACCTACTGCAATGAAGGATATTAGAGAGGTAACAAGGCATTTGATAAGAGCATTCTAAGGAACTTGTTTCAAATGTGGAGGTGAAGGACATAGAGCATTTGAATGCTACCAAGGACTGCTAGCAAAAAGGCAGAGAATAGTCCAAGGGAAGCATATGCAAAGGAAGAACCTTTTGGATGACCAAGTTCAGTGGGAAAATTTGAGAAGGGAAAATCACTAGTAATGAGGGGAGCTTTGCTATTGACATAAACATTTGAGGAGCTGACACAAAGGAAAAGTTTTTTTTGAACAAAATGCAAATTAGGAGGTAAGTGTTGTAAAGTTATCATTGATAGTGGTAGTACAAACAGTTTAGTTTCTAAGGAAATGGTGAATAAGTTGAAGTTAAAAACGATAAAACAGCCAAGTGGATATAGGATCTCATGGATTCAAGATGAACATGAGATATTGGCAAGAGAACAATGTTTGGTGAAATTTCACATAGGATTGTTCCATGATGAAGTGTTGTATGATATTATGCTGATTGATGTATGTCATGTATTGTTGAGAAGAGCATACTAGTTTGATAGGAAGGCAATTCATGATGGAAGAAAAAATTCTTACACTTTGACTTCAAATGAAAAGAGACATATCCTTATACCTTTAGAAGAAGAGAGCAAAATTGTAGTGTTGTAATGCTATAATTAGTTTGGTTGATGGGAGAAAATTATTGAATGGACCAAGACACGAGAATGTGCTTTTTATTGATTACTACGAAGTGTGACACCACAAATGTTAAAAAGGCCACTGCAAAGGAAGAACTATTGTAGAAGGAAGTCATTGAATTGTTGACGGAGTACCAAGATATTGTGCTAGAGAATGTACCATAAAGATTGCCACCAGTTTCTAAGCATCGGTCATTAGATGGACCTGTAACCAGGAGCGAATCTAGCGATCAAAGTGGCACATAGGATGATACTAGTAGAAAATGCAAAGCCAAACCAACAAGTGTAGAAGTTGCTAGGGAAGGATTGGTTAGAGAAAGTCTAAGCCCATGTGCAGTACTAGTATATTAACACTAGAGAAAGATGGAGTGGAGAATGTGCATAGATTCAAGAGCTACGAACAAGATCACTATTAAGCCCATTGCTGAGGATGGATGACATTATGGATTGTTTGAGTGGTGCAAACTATTTCACAAAGATTGATCCGAAGAATGGGTATCGTAAAATCAAGAATTTTAGTGCTAGTTGCACACCATTGACATAAACAATGAGAGGGGATTGGAAGGAGTTCAAGTGGACATCAC
Source organism: Thuja plicata (assembly GCA_018584345.1). NCBI lineage: Eukaryota > Viridiplantae > Streptophyta > Pinopsida > Cupressales > Cupressaceae > Thuja > Thuja plicata. The sequence goes on from MU228095.1 coordinate 1,172,758, forward strand.
GAGCACAAAAGAATTTTAAATTTTTGAAGAAAAAGATAATAAAGCAACCAATGTTAGCGTTACCGAATTTTGACAAAGTATTTCAAGTTGATTAAGCTACTAGTTGAAGTGCAATAGGAGCAGTGTTGAGTCAAGAAGGAAGACCAAAACTTATTTTAGTGAAAAGTTGAGTTATGCAAAGAAGAGATACTTAGTCTATGACTAGGAATTATATGCCATAATTCAAGCCTTGGAGAAGTGGAGAAATAATAGCTACTGAAGGAATTCATGTTGTACAATGACCATCAATCCTTACAATATGTGAGCAGTCAAGGAAAATTGAAATATAGACACAAGATAGGTGGAACTCATCTAGAGTTACACGTTTGCGTTGAAGCATAGAAGCGGAAAATCAAACAAAGTTGTAGATGCATTGAGCAAAAGGCAGAAACTATTTATAAGAATGAGTCTAGAAGTGATGAGATTTGAAGAATTCAAACACATGTTTGAGGACGACCTAGATTTTATGGAATCTTGGAAAGCAAGTAGGGAGTTAGTTGTAATAGACCAGACTAAGTGGTTGGATTATTTCATTTAAGGATGACATGCTATTCAACTGGAATCAATTGTGCATTTCTAAGAGTTCAATGAGAGAGATGTTGATCAAGGAGAAACATAGTGGTGGACTAGTAGGACAATTTGGTATGTATAAGATAGTGGCTTTGGTGAGCGAACATTATTTTTGGCCTCAAATTATCAAATATATAAGGATTTAAAGAAATTTGTTCAAGAATGTAGGACTTGTCAAGGGAGTAGTCAGAATACTAGATTGGATCAACTTTTGATATTAATGGAGAGACCTTGGGAGGATATCAACATGAATTTCATATGGTATTGCCAAAAACACAAAGAGGACATGATTCTAAATTTGTGGTAGTCGACAAATTTTCTAAAATGACACCTTTCATCCCTTGTAAGAAGACCCTTGATGTTGTACATGTTCCTGACTTTATTTTCTAAGAGATTATGAGATTGCATGGTGTTGGTAGGAAAGGAGTAAGGGTAGACATAGTCAACACAAAACCTCCCACACTTCACCACAAAGAGCTTGCAAAGCTTAAGATTGAAAATACATAATCAAGAATAGGGATAGAATAGATGGGTCACGTCCCATCCGCTAGATATTTGGATAACGAAAAATATGTAACAAAGTATGTATGGAAATATAGGCATGAGAAGAAGTATGCATGGAAGATAAAGAGGATAATTTAAGATGTGTATATATGATGTAGTAGGAGATATAAGGATAAGATGAATACATATATGATTGACCTTGATAATATCAATACAACTCAAGTCTATATATTTTATGTAATGTCTATTGAGTGTTTCGTGCTTTCACATTCTGTTAACTTCTTAGTGCTCTATTTGGATTGACTCCTTGCTTCCTTTGTACAACTAAATTTGGTACGACAGCCAAAAACTACTTGGGGCTCAAAACTTCGGTCTGTGTTCCCCATTTTTCTTGCTAACACATGGATTATTGTGGAGCATAGTCTTAGACAGGGACATGAAATTCATTGGATATATTTGGAAGAAGATGAAGATCAACTAAACTTCAATTCAACATTTCACCCATACATTAATGCACAAACACAAGTGATAAACCAAAGTTTGGGTAATTCGTTGCAATGCTTAGTGGGAGATAAGGTAGGAAATTGGGATATTATTCTACCACAAGCAAAAACTTAGTGAACAGTTGTACAAGGAAGACATCATTTGAGATTGTAATTGGATTGCAACCTAGACGAGTAGTGGAACTCAAAGACATTTATAAAGAAAACAAAATAAGTGTAGAAGTAGAATTTTTTTATAGACAGTACACAATTAGGTAAGGGAACACTTGGAGACAATTTATTAACAAATACAAGGAATAAGTAGATGAAAATTAAATTGAAGGCACAAAGAATTTGCTGATGGGGATGAAGTTATGGTATATCCTAGAAAATAGATATTTCTAGTAGGCAAATATATCAAGCTAAAGATGAGGAAGTTTGGTCCACGTAAGATTCTTAGGAAGTTTGATTTATGGAATGCCTGTGAGGTTGTTTGATATTGGAGATCTTCATTAGTACCATTAAGGACAACCAAGTGGTAACTCTACAAAAAATTCTTTCAATGAGCAACTATTGCAATAACCACATGAATAAATAGAGTATTGAATGTAGTACGAAAAACATGCAGTATGGAGAACGCTTAATCAAGTAGAAAGTGTACTAAAAGAAGAATCATCATGGATTTCACAAGTTGAGGCGAAGCATTTTGGATTTCCTTTAGAGCCAGAAAAGTGTAGGACTCACTTTTCAAACAACCTCATGCATTTGATGCAAGAGCATCCTAGTGTAGGTTATTGCTTTTCACTGCATTACATCATTTTTATCACAATCCTAGCAATAACACCATTAATCATCAAATAAACTCAGAAAATTGCCTTAGATTCTATTTCAACCTCAATGCTCATGATGATATATACACAATTGACTATTGAGGAGCAGTGTTTTATTACAGCTGTCTGTGATAGAATGGTATTTGTTAATCATAAGAGCCGGCATAGTTTTGAGCAGCTTTATTATCAATCTAAGTTGCCAGTTCGGATTCGGGTTCAAAATTCGTTCAAATTTTTTGGGGTGGGTTCGAATTCGTTTTGGCTTCGTCCGTACAAAAGCATATGTTTATATATATGTATGTATGTATGTATATGCAGCAACAAGTAAGTTCATACACCACTATGCTAATAGTAAAGCAACATAGCAAAATACACCACCATAATATTAATGTTTTAGTCCAAATGACATAACAAAATGCCAAAATACACAACCATATCAATGTTTCAGTTCAAAAATAATAATGTCAACATTAACAATCAGCCATCACTGATCAAATATCATAAAAAATCATCAAACATATCATCATCATCCGCCTGTGGCAAATTAGAAGCACAAATAGTGCCACTAGTATCGATACTAGCAATTCCAGCCTTTGGAGTAGCTTCAGTATCACTAGGTAGCTCGTAATCATCATCATCAATTGCAAGTGCATCAAGGTGGGCAATCAAATCTTCCAACTCCGCACGCTCGGGTTCAACTTCCCAATGCTTTGCCTCCCCTTTTTTTATAGGTATTGTCTTTGTGTGTTATGAGCCTCAAGTTTGAATGCACATAGACCAAGTCTTCTGCCTTCTTGGAATGTAGTCTATTGCATTTTATTGAGTGGATGAAGAAGTATGTGTGCCAGTTCCTCCTGGATGATGATGAACTAGCAACCTATCAAGATTTTCAATTTTGAAACTAGAGAGTTAAGAGTTTTGAATAAAAATTTTAAATATAAAGAATAAATTCAATATTTATCAACAAGAATTTAGAAATTAGAATCTTAAGAGTTAAGAACTTACTTGTGATAAAATTTTGATGGCAATCGGTTGTAGGTGCAGGTACATTTCTCCATGGAAGTACTGCCATTTATGAGCATCAACATTGTTCGTCTTCAAGAGCATCAAGACCACAATCATCGGTGCTTGTGAAACTCATGAATTCAACCCTCATTGTAGGCCGTATGTGATCGGGAAAGATTCTACGAAGGGTTGCCTTGTACCCATGACCAACTTCAGGATCTCTATATGGGGCAACTTTAATGCTATCCTCCTTAAGGACTAATTGACTATAGTACTTGGGGCTCAATGCAAAGGGGTAGTCATTTTGTTCCATCTCTCCACCATGATTTTCTGTAGTTGCTTGAAGAATATTTCTTCAAAATCTTGCTCTCTCATTTATGAATTTTTTAATGTCCACAATCATGGGGTCCATGCCATCATATACCTCACCCAAGCAAGGCCTATCCATGTCAGTGTATCAGATCATGCTCACTATATGCTCAATGAATCTCAGGAGGTACTCAAAACTATCCCACCAAGAGTCATCTAGTATCATTTCCTTAATGGAAGCTGCCCTTGTACTACATGATTGCCTCCATGCGCTCCAATTAGCATTGATTACCATTCTAGACAATGCCTCTTTAACCTACACAAGGTGTCTGAAAACAATAGTGTTGGAGGCAAAATGGATCTCAACAACCTATTTCAAAATCAAAACATTGAAACAATAATAAATTAAAATTAAAAACGTAGAAAGTTTACTAAACTAAAGCCTAAAACATGTTTAAATTTTAAATAATTTAACTTACCTTCAAGAGCTCCAATCTTGAGAATTGTCTAAATATGGCTTGCGAAATATGGTGGTTCGTGACGAAGATTTGGATCTCCTGGGCATCTTCATACATTGTTTTGATCCACCCAATTTTCTTGCCAATTTTTGCAACATTAGGTTGAGTGAGTGGACAACACAAGGTGTCAAAAAAATGTGTTTGAAGCGCTCCTCAACTAATAACCCGACAACCCTACAATTTTTGGCATTGTCTGTTATTACCTGAACAACATTTTGGGGGCCAACTTGCTCAATGGCTTGGATGAGAATGTTTGCAATGAATGGATTGTCCTTCACTTCCCCTTCACAATCCACTGCTCTAAAAAAAATTGCACCTCTCATGGACACTGCAATAACATTGACCAAAGGGCAATTTCTTGTATCTTTCCATCCATCAAATACTATGGACACACCTATTTCGTCTGTGAATCCCTAATGGGCTTCAAGGAAGCCTCTACATGTTTCACCTCTTTGCCTAATAAAGTGGTGCACACCTCATAACCTAGGCCCTTGAACCCCCTCGGAGCCTCATTGATCTCACTATTTTTTGCCAATACGGTGAGCGAACAACATTAAATGCCAATCCATTTGCATAGATGCATCTCGCTATGTCTTACTCGGCAATGTCTCTAGCCTCATTGTGAAATGACATTTCCAAGAGAACCTTTGCTCTCTTATTTGTCACTAATGCTCAAGGAATGCGCAAGAATGGATGGCCCTTTGTGGGTTGTTTACTGGAAGTGGAAACCAAAGCCATAGAGCCAGAGGCCTTTGATGCTTTTTTACTTCTATACCTTTGCAAAGGATGAGCAATTGGATTCCCAGCTGCTTCATTTGCTTGTTTTTGCACTTCAATATATTTTAGTACAATATGGTTTGCAAGAAGGGTTTAGGTGTAGGCTGCCCTTCAACTCTTGGCTGGCATGGACAAAACTTGATGCCTTTCTGAGAGATAAAGCACAAATGTGCTTTCACTCTACTATAAGAGCTACTATATTCCTCTTTGCAATGACTAATCCAAACGTAACCTCCTCCACTTGACATTTGCTAAACCATTTCCACATATTTCTATAGTGGAGAACTCGGGTCTCTTTTGAACCAGGAGTTCTCAATGCTAATAGCACTTGGAATTCTATGAATCTATAAACAACATACAAAGCCACAAACCAAAATAAAAGAATAAAATAAAACTAGGGAGTTCATTTCATTTTGTAAAAAAATGCAAAGAAAAATTTAAAAAACAAACAAAATCAACAAAAATCTACCTCTTTGTTGAAATCTTCCTCTTCAATGCTTTTTAGATGTTCTCCACACTTGCAACCACGTAGGAATAGCTCACAAACAAGCTTAGAGCATTCAACAATCACCTTTCAACACTCCTTGAGCAATGGCAACCAAACAAGAAAGTCTAGCAATGGAAGCAAGAAGTTTTTTTTTTAATTCACAAATGCACAAATGACATATAAAACATCCATTTTGGCCTTTCTAGTGGTCTATTTTAGGGTTGGGGGGTCACATAGACTAAATTAGTCAAAAAAAAACTTTAAAAAAGTCAAAAAAGTTGTTTTTTGGCCAACTTCGCCTGGGTTCTGCTGTGTTTAGTCAAAGTTGCTGTGAATTCCCTTGAATTTGGCCTGGGTCCCTCTATAAGAATTTGGTCCATTGCAGCCGAATTTTGAGCGAATTGAATGCGAATCCGAATTTGCGCAGAATCAAACCCGACTTTCAGCCCGCTAGAGGTGAATCTGGTAACATAGTTATCAATTAGTAACAAAGACTATATCAAATTGAAGGCAATGAAGGAATATATATGACAACGATCACTGTCTTTGGGCCCATTATGAAGATGGACTAAGTCCAAGACAATAGATGAAGGCGTCAAACATATGAATGTTGGACAACGGATGAAGGCAACGATCATGTGAACAAAGGCAACGCTTATTAAGGAATAAACAAAAAACACTAAAAACAATGACAAAAGTAGAAGTTAATCAAGAGTCATGTCTTTTGGAATAGTTTTCTCTTTTAAGGGATACCTCCATGAAGGGGCATTGATAGGGTATAAAAGGGAAAAGGCCTTGTTTGGAGAAGGGGAATACATGAAACATACAAGCAATCATTTCCCAAATAACATCAACCCTCCTAAGGAAGTATTCACACGTAGAACACATCAACAACATCGATCAATCAATAAAATCACATCTTCAGATATCAGTCTCGATCTCCAATATATCTTCAGATCTTAGTATGATCAGTAGCAGTTAGCAAACACATCTTCAAAAGATATAAGCATCAGATAGCATCCACATAAATATAAGTGTTTGATCTGTAGATTAGCAACCCTTAAACATTCATCAACGCCAAGGAAAATCAAACTACCAGCATAACATTGAGTACTAGCGTATGATATCAAATCTGACAAGAGCATACAGTCCATCAATAGACAACAGTTGAGGAATTGTAGTCAAACCATACATTCAACATCTTGGTATGAATACTACCCACATTATATCTGTCAACTCTATATATAAATACATCTATGCATCTTTGTGTGTGACATTAATGCTCGAGTGTATGCCTCTATGAAAGAGAATAGATATACATGCTGCTTGAAATCCACCTTGTGAAGAGGGGGCCTGAGGTGTAAGAGAAGGGTGGTGAGCGTGCTTGTAAGTAGGCCATCCTAGAACAACCATTGTGACATAGGACAGAGAGAGCACTTACAGAGTCAAGTAACCCCTTACATCCTCCACCCGACTCCACAATATGGCAACTATCTATAGAGAGATGAGACTTGGATGGGGAAAGCAAGTACAAGCCGCCGAGCAAGAGGGTTGTGGTAGACATCCACTATTAGGCTTGGTGTAGAAAGTGGCTTCGGATGGACCCATCATGTCGCTTCACCCAATGTATTTATATTTTATACTCCATGAATATAATGCGGCTTGAATAACTCTAATTATTAACTATTTATATATATATTGCATGTCTTTCATGTTGTGATTGCAGGATCCAAATCTAGGATTGTATTATGAGGAAAGATTTTTTCAGTAAGATGTAGCCCGAACCCTAATTTGTTGCAATTGTGATTTTTGGAAAACTCTAGGGCATATTAGGATGGGGACATTACAATTTTGGATTGCAATAGAGAACCAAAGTTCAACACTAAGTCATACACATCATGTCCAAATCTCAGGAGTTTTGGAGAAAATTGCAAAAAATTATTGCTGTCAAAAGATCATGACTTAGGACATGCGACACTTAGTTCATTTCGTTCTGTGGAGTTCAACCCAACATATCTGTGATGTCCCCTTCAAGCTAGTGACATCATGCTAGCCAGTGATTAGCCTATCAGTGGACCCTCGTAGGCTAGTAGACATGGACATGGGGTCAGTTATGGCACAGGGAAGGTATGATCTTCTAATGGCTCAGTTCTGGCAGAGCTTAGTGTTCTCAGTTGGTTTGTGAGATGGTTTTTGGCTAACTTATATGGGTTATGCTATTTTTGGTAGAAATGGCTATTTTTAGGCTTATTCTGGAGCTATAGAGATGGACCCCTGCTATTTTTAAAAATACCTCATGGTCACATGGAGAATATTTTCACTAGCTCCGAGTTCAGACGGCTTGGTCAGATTCATAATATTATGGGAGTTATGACATTTTTCGTGGCTAAGTATTAAAGAAGGATAATTATTTAATATAAAGTTATATTATAACTTTATATTAAAATCACTTAAGT
>MU228095.1:1180833-1197727 GCA_018584345.1 Thuja plicata
CTTTTTGGTGCGATTTAGACTTGGAAGGATATATATGCTTAGCGTGAGAAGCAAAGGGCAGCCAGTTTTCATTATTGATTGAAATTTTCTTCTACTCTTGAGCTCTGAGAAAGGGTTTGACAGTGCAACCATTGGAGAAGGTAGTTCTTTTGTGTGTTCATCATTTGAGCTAGTGAGATATTTGGTGAATTTGATATCCAACAGAGGTTTCATCCAGAGACTTCTATTGTGCTTCAGCAGAGGTTTACTTCAGCAGTTACAACATTGATTTACAGGTTACAGAGAAGTTGGATTGCAGACAACACGCTCTCATTCATTCGCGTGAGCAAAATACTACAAAAGGCGTCTTTATGCTGGGAAAGTGTGATTTTCATCAATAAATTCCCAAGTTTTTTGTGTATTGAACCCAGTCTTAATTGCTGTTATTCATTCAGATACTATCATTGTACTGAGTTTGATTCATTGAATATTAATAAAGGCAGCAGTAGTTCATTTTCTATTCAGTTTTTCAGCGTTATGTTATTTGCTTTTTATGTCAAAAACCCTTGCAAAAATGCAAAAACATTATAAAACTCTCAAAACCAAACAGTACAGCAGCAAGAGCCTGAAAGGGGTTCTTACAGTGGTATCAGAGCTAAAATCCTGCCATCCTGGAGGGTTAGGGATTTTACATGCATCAGGATGTATTTGGTTCTCATAGGTATTATACACGCAGAAGAGCATTGCTTGAGGGAGAACAGGTTGTTGACAGGCAACCAGATGCCATGGGTGAAAGGCAGGCTAATAGCCCACCCAGGGTAAACAAAAATAATGAAGATCAAGAAACAAGAGATTTCTTCGGAGTCATGACTACAGGGCAGCAACAAATGGCTCAGATGTTACAGGCACTTACAACCATGATGGAGTGTATAATTCCACAGACCAGGTAGAATCATGAACAGGAAGATAATTAGAGTGAAGTTGGTCCTCCCAGAGCACGGAGAACCCGTTCTAGGACAACAGAGAGGCCTACTCGCCCTACCTTTGTTAGAGATGAGCCAGATGTGGAACAGGTAGGAGAAGCTGGTGAGGAGATGTTTGCAGATAACCTTATGGCCGCAAATGATGAATGGGAACTTTTAGCGCCACAGGTTCGGGAGAGGATGACCTTTGACAGGTTTGTGAATCAAAGGAGAGAACATTACTGCTCCGTGAGACATGAGAGGAGACCTCGACAAAACAATGAGCTGAAACATGCTATAGGCAAGCTCACGTTGTCTACATTTGATGGTAGCAGGAGGTCAACAGCGCAAGCTTGGATCCACAAGCTTGACACATTTTTAGCCCTGAGGCCTATGACGGAGATAGAGGCAATAAAATATGCCACATTGCATCTGGAGGGAGTAGTGCATGATTGGTGGTATCACGGATTGATCACTCTTCAACATAACTAGGTGACTTCTTACCAGGAGTTTGTAGACAGGCTAGTAGAGAGGTTTGACAGGAAGGATCCAGAAATCTATTTCAAAGAATTGGCTCAGTTAAAACAAACAGTCAGCCTGGATCAGTTTATCAATGAATTCCAAAGATTGACAGTAATGGTACCTGACATATCTAAGCAAAGACTGATAGCTTTATTTAGTGAAGGATTAACCAAACCACTGAGGGGTTGGGTTAAGGCATTTGATTCTCCGACCTTGCAGGAGGCTATGAATAAGGCCAGGGACATGGAACATGCAGCTCCAACAAACAAATTCCATTCAAAAGGGGCATCATCTAGTAAGGACAGCAAACTGTTCTTCAAGAAACCAGAGCAGACGGGGTTTAAAACTGAAAATATGGACAAGTCTTTTGCACCACTTGATAGGGACACACTTAATGATTTGCGGAAGAGGAAGTTATGTTTCTATTGCAAAGGACCGTATGACAGAGACCATGATTGTCCTCTACGGCCTAAGGGAAAAACAAATAGGATTAATGTGGGCTTTTTATGAGGATTCAAACACTGAAACTTCAGATCAGTAGTCCGACAAAGAGGAATCCAATGAAGAACAGGGAGACACTGATGAAGAGAAACTGAACAAAATGACCACAGGTGAGGAGAAGACTGAGGGGAAACTTAAGGAGGCCTGTCTCACCAGTGTACAACAGAGTGGTCATTCAGAATGAGAGGAGTGTTGGCTGGACAACGAGTCATCACTTTGCTAGATACAGGCGACACACATAATTTCATTGATTCCAGGTTGGTAGAGAGACGTAGGATTCAGACAGATCAGTTTGAGGGCCTAAGAGTGAGGGTAGCTGATGGTTATGTCCTCCAGTGTGATAGGAAGATCACGGATTTACCCTTGAAGATAAACAATTTTGACTTCAAGGCGGATTTTTATGTGGTGAATATGGGCGACACAGATTTAGTGCTGGGCATGACTTGGCTTCATGACATTGGAGTATTCAATCTCGACTTGAAAGAAATGGAGATGAAATTCCAGTCGGATGGGAAAACACACATATTGAAGGCCATCCGTGATACTGAGTTCAAGATGATGTCTTGTAGGTGCATGGAGAGCTTACTGAAGCATGATTAGGCTGAGTGGGCAGTGTGTTGTACTTTCATGCCAGCACAGGGGCAGCAGAAATCAGAGTATCATCCCGACATACAAGAGCTGAGGATTAAGCACTACAAGGTTTTAAGCGAGATTCCACCAGGTAGACCTCCTGATAGAGGTATTGAGCACATTATTGAGCTGGAGGAGGGTGCTAAGCCCATAATGATTACACCATACCGACATCTGAAAAGATTGAAGGATGAAATAGAGAAAACCATCAAGGAGTTACTTGCCATGGGCCATATCAGACCAAGCAAGTCTCCTTTCGCTTCTTCTGTAGTACTGGTGAAGAAGAAGGATGGCACATTCCAGATGTGCATTGATTATAGGTTCCTGAATAAGAGGACAATTTAGAACAGTTACCCCATTCCGCGGATTGATGAGTTATTGGATGAGCTTCATGGAGCATGTTTCTTCTCCAAAATAGATTTGAGATCAGGTTACCATCAGATCCGGGTCAGAGAATAGGATTTAGAAAAGACAACATTCAGATGTCATTGTGGGCATTTTGAGTTTGTAGTTATGCCATTTGGGCTAACTAACGCACCTGCTACTTTCCAGTCTCTGATGAACAGGGTGTTTCAACATCAGTTGAGGAAGTTTGTGTTGGTCTTCTTTGACGACATCCCGATTTACAGTAAAACATGGGATGAACACTTACAACATTTAGATACAGTATTGAGCACGTTGAGCAGAGAGTCCTTGTATGCCAAGGAATCAAAATGTGATCTAGGCTTGTCAGAGTTACTATATTTGGGTCACATTATCAGTGCACAAGGCGTACGCATGGATCCGGAGAAGATTCGCGCTATTGTTGAATGGCCTACTCCGGGCAACCTTACACAGTTGAGAGGATTTTTGGGGTTGTTTGGGTTCTACAGGAGGTTTGTCAGTGGTTATTCTAGGCATGCAACACCCTTGACCGATTTGATGAAGAAGGGGGCTTTCTTGTGGACTCCTGAGGCACAGGAGTGTTTTGATAAATTCAAGGAGTTGATGACTTCTTGTCCAGTATTAGCATTACCAGACTTCAACAAGCCTTTTGAGCTACACTGTGATGCATTAGGGGAGGGTGTTGGAGCAGTGCTTATGTAGGATAAGCACCCGATTGTTTATGAGAGCAGGAAGCTCAAGGGACCTAAGAGGAGCTTCAACATATATGATAAGGAAATGTTGGCCATAATGCATGCCTTGGCCAAATTCAGACAATACTTAGTGGGTAGTAAATTTTGCATCAAAACAGACCATAATAGCTTGAAACATTTCCTGGGGCAGCGAGATCTCAATGACAGGCAGCAGAAATGGGTAAGCAAGTTACAGGATTATGATTTTGATAGTACCTATTTCAAGGGGACACAAAATGTAGTTGCAGATGCTTTGTCACGGAGACCTCACCTGAGCATGATGACAGACATAACAGAGGACTGGAGACATTTGATCCTTGCAGAGTATGCAAAGGATACATGGGCAACAGGATTTATTGATGGATCCATTCAGGACAGTGATTTTTCCCTTGTGATTGAGCTCATCATTTACAAAGGGCATATTTATTTGGTGCCAGGGTCAGAGGTGAGGAGGATGGTGTTGAGAGTTTATCACGATTCACTAATGGCAGGACATCCCAGGTTCTACAAAATGTACCGGCAGATTAGAGAGCGCTTCTCATGGAAAGGGCTCAAAGCTGAAGTGTTGCAATATGTCAGAGAGTGTCCCACCTCCCAGCAGAATAAGCATCTTACCCAGCCAGTTTGCTACAGCCACTTCTGATTCCTAATAGGAAGTGGGAGTGTTTATCCATGGACTTCATCACAGGACTGCTGAGAGCTCAGGGCAGAGACTGTATATATGTTGTTGTTGATCGGCTCACGAAGTTTGCCCACTTCTTTCCGATCACGACTACATACACTGCTACACAGGTGGCAAAATTGTTCTTTCATGAGGTGTTCAGATTGCACGGCCTACCTCGGAGCATAGTTACTGACAAGGATAGTAGGTTTATGAGTCACTTTTGGCAGGAGTTGTTCAGATTGTGTGGGATAGAGCTCACTCCGAGTATCAGTTACCACCCTTGGATAGATGGGCAGACTGAGATAGTCAACAAATGGGTGGAAGGATATCTCAGGAACTACATAGCAGGGCAGCAGAAGGCTTGGGTCAAGTGGATTTACCTCTGCGAGTACTGTTACAATTCCACTTATCACATCTCTACACAGATGTCCCCTTTTATGGCATTATATGGGTACGAGGCACCTAGTTTTATGGATTTGTTACTGAGTGACAGTCGTGTGCCTAGTGCTGGAGATTTACTGCAAGAGAGTCAAGATATTGTTAAGGCTCTCAAGGAGAATATTGCTAAGGCCCAGAACCAGCAAAAGAAGTATGCGGATCAGAAGAGGACTGAGCGGACTTTTGAGGTAGGGGATATGGTGTACTTGATGCTACAGCCTTACCGCCAGTCTACTCTCAAGAGGAGTGGTGCCAAGAAACTGAAGCCACAATACTATGGGCCTTTCAAAGTGATCAGAAGAGTTGGAGAGGTGGCGTATGAGTTGGACTTGCCAGCAGAGAGCAAAGTCCATAATGTCTTTCATGTGTCTCGACTCAAAAAGGTGTTGGGACACCACATTGTTCCTTCCACAGTGCTTCCACCCTTGGATGATGAGGGAAAATTAGTTTTAGTGCCAGAGGCTATCTTGGAGTTCAGGGAGAGGAATTTGAGGAGGCGAACTATTAGAGAGTATTTGGTGAAATGGAAGGATATGCCAGTTGAGGATGCTACATGGGAGAGTGAGGAGATTCTACAACATCCAGGGTTGAGATTTCTTGAGGACAAGCAATTAAAAGAAGGGCGACTGTGATGTCCCCTTCAAGCTAGTGACATCATGCTAGCCAGTGATTAGCCTATCAGTTACCCTCGTAGGCTAGTAGACATGGACAAGGGGTCAATTATGGCACAGGGAAGGTATGATCTTCTAATGGCTCAGTTCTGGCAGAGCTCGATGTTCTCAGTTGGCTTGTGAGATGGTTTTTGGCTCACTTATATGGGTTATGCTATTTTTGACAGAAATGGCTATTTTTAGGCTTATTCTGGAGCTATAGAGATGGACCCCTGCTATTTTTAAAAATACCTCGTGGTCACATGGAGAATATTTTCACTAGCTCCGAGTTCAGACGGCTTGGTCAGATTCATAATATTATGGGAGTTATGACATTTTTCGTGGCTAAGTATTAAAGAAGAATAATTATTTAATATGAAGTTATATTATAACTTTATATTGAAATCACTTAAGTTGAGGGTCTTAACGTCATGAGAAGGGGGCCAAATTTATTTGACATCTTCCTAAGTCTAAATGATAAAATATATCATGAATTTAATGTTTATAACATTAAATTGTACTTGCTTGAGAGAAATCGCAATTCCTACTTTTTGGTGCGATTTAGACTTGGAAGGATATATATGCTTAGCGTGAGAAGCAAAGGGCAGCCAATTTTCATTATTGATTGAAATTTTCTTCTACTCTTGAGCTCTGAGAAAGGGTTTGACAGTGCAGCCATTGGAGAACGTAGTTCTTCTGTGTGTTCATCATTTGAGCTAGTGAGATATTTGGTGAATTTGATATTCAACGGAGGTTTCATCCAGAGATTTCTATTGTGCTTTAGCAGAGGTTTACGTCAGCAGTTACAACATTGATTTACAGGTTACAGAGAAGTTGGATTGCAGACAGCACACTCTCATTCATTCAACGTGAGCAGAATACTACAAAAGGCGTCTTTATGCTAGGAAGCAGTTATGCTGGGAAAGTGCGATTTTCATCAATAAATTCCCAGGTTTTTTGTGTATTGAACCCAGTCTTAATTGCTGTTTTTCTTTCAGATACTATCATTGTACTGAGTTTGATTCATTGAAAATTAATAAAGGCAACAATAGTTCATTTTCTATTCAGTATTTCAGCGTTATGTTATTTGCTTTTTATGTCAAAAACCCTTGCAAATATACAAAAACATTATAAAACTTTCAAAACCAAACAGTACAGCAACAAGAGCCTGAAAGGGGTTCTTACAATATCCCAAGGCAATTTTGGACTAGAGGGAGCTTCACACAGAATTGTGCTGAGTGTCTTCAACACTCAATGCTTCACCAGTGGGTTTTGGTTGGCATACATGTTACATTAACCATTGAGATTTGGAACATCTTGTGGCCTACATGGATCATCCCTAAAGCTTGGAGCTGATATATAGACATCCTTGGAATCCATGAGGATGCAATAAGATAACTGCAAAAGATGATAGCAATAAAGTAGTTGTAATGTCTCCTTTCTAGCACAAGTTGTATGAGTTTGTTGTTAGCCTATTTCTTTATGGTCCCATAGGCTAACTGGGACATTTAAGGGACTTTGAGGCCATTTGGCCTTGGCAGTTCTCGCTGTAGGTCAATCTGAGGTGTCTAGATGCAATTTTAGGCATACTTACTATTTATAGTAAGTCATTTTGGGCATGGTTGGGATCTTCAGTACCAGTGTCATGTCGATGGTAAATGATTAATATTGACAAAAGATTTAAGTATCATTGATATGATTTATTTATGCATTTATAAAGTTAGTTTATAAAGTTTAATATAAATATTTAACTTTGTTAATGCGGGACTATAGTTAAGTGAGAAATATTTAAAGTCCCATTATTTTAAACACATTGGAGACATAAAATGTAAATGAGGACATAAGTTAAAGGGAAAGTTATTTTAAGTGACATGGGGAAATATTAAAGGAAAAACATTTGTCGGAAAATAGGAGAAAAACAATCATGAGAAAATAGGAGAAAAAAACAAAATCCCAAAAAATTAGGAAAAAAAACAAAAGTGATGGGGAAAAAGTGATTTTGTTTATCCCACATTGGCAAGATGAGTGAATGAGCTCTTATGAGAGCGATTATAAAAGATTTCCAAGAGCTTACTTTTAGGCAAGTTGGAAAATACAAGAAATTGATAAAATTGTGTGTAGAGTTTTTCTCAAGGGCTTGGAGAACGAAATCCCTCTTCGCTGACAACCTCTACGCTGTTGAAGAACACAGTATGGAGGTTTGATTGAACACCAATGTGAATCTGATTGCTTTGTTTATAGGTCTTTATTTCCATTAAAGTAGTTTTAGACATTTGAGGTGATTGATTATTGAGTTGGGAGTTGAGTTCGAAGGTGGATTTTAGAGTGCAAATTGTTGTTAAACATCTACTTTGGCTGGCCGTACCTATCTGGTGTTTGCACTGAGTTTGTATTGAGCTTTTCAGATTTGAATCTAGCTAGAGGAGTGTTGTACAGGGTTGGAACTTACTGAGGAATACCATACAGGTTTGCGTTTATAAAAAGAGAGTTATGGCAGTCTAAACCACCTCAAATCTAATCGTACAGGTCTGAAGTTAGTTATAGTGTGCTGTAGCTATCTCTGAGGGTGGCTTAACAGTCTGTATTTGCTGCAAAGATGCTGTACATGTTGGAAAACCCCAGCTAATAGCACATAATAGGTTTGAGACTTACTACATACAATCTGAGGTGTGACGTTAAGGGTGTTGGAAGAATATTATTGCTGTTAACACATTGTATGGTCAAGTTGTAGCTAGAGCTGTATATTGTGGTATGCAAGTATGTTGTAACAACTTCTTTAATTGAGCAAATCAATGAAATGGATTGCTGTTAGTTTTTGGTTTAAACTATTTGTGTTTCCAGTATATATCTGATTTGAGATTGAAGATAGCGAGTTATTAGCAGCTGTAGTGTTCTGCATTTCATTCTTGCTAGATATCAATATTTTTGCATTATACATTGTTTGCATTACACATTGTTTTTCAAGCAAAACGGAAAACCAAAGGAAAGGAAAACCGAAGAAAAAATCAGAAAAAGAAAATTAGGCAAACTAGGCCGACCATTACAGTGGTATCAGAGCAGGTGTATCCTGCAAGCCTGAAGGGTTAATCAGAAAGATGAGAACCTATGAAGAGACAGTAGAAGATATTCAATACCTTCGTGAGCATCCTGGATGGTTTAGATCCATCTTTAAAAATAAATTAGAAGCTAATGAAAATGACTCTTCCAGTGAAAAAATTCAGAATGTCAGTAAGAACGATTTGAAAAGACAAAATCTTTTCTTTTCTTGCAAAGAGGCTTGGGAGCCTAATCATGTACGCACAGGGAAAATGGTTAAGGTGTTAGTAGAAGAAAATGGCATAGAAGGGAAGCTTGGGAAAGAAGAAATTTCTTCGGATGGACTTGATGCTTGTAAAAATGAGGATGAAGTAGCTTCTTCATGTCCTATAACAGATGGGTACAATGATGTTCAAGAAATCAAGAAAGAATCAATTGTTTCTTTAGGTATGGATTGCATTAGTTTCTGTGTGGGTAACTTGGAGGTTAGGCTTGACAAAACCGGTGAGATGATGGTTTCTCTTAATGATTCTAAATGTGATTCTAATGCTGTTCCACTATTTCTAAATGAAAAGTGCATGACCTCATTTAGTGAGATAGTTGAATTAGATGAGCCTATTAGTGTTTTGACACCAAACGATGATGAAAACAATTCTATATTTGGGCCTAACACTGCCCTAGTTTTAAATCAGCGAGTGTGCAAAGAAGATATCTTAGAGGATGTTGATTGTGAGAATCAAGTTCTTCAAGACCAATCAGTTAATTCATCATGTGAAGTAGATGGAGTTCATAAGCCTAGTAAGTCATATACATTGGAGAACCAATTGAAGGTCAATGAAGATAAGATTGTGGCAGCATTAACAAATTTTGATAACACTTGTAAGATGGTTGAAGATCACCTTTGGAGGGTTCAACTTGAGAAAAGACCAAAGGGATTTGAAGGAGAACCTTCTCATTTACAAGTAATGAAGGAACCTTTGAAAAAAATGAAATCAGATTATTCACATCTACTCTCAGATCGAGATCATCTCCTCAATCTCGCTGAAATATATTCTGATGCGTTGAGAGGGAAAGAAGATGACAATCTTACCAATGAGCTTATAATACTAAGAATTCTTTGGAGACTACTCAAGTGGCCCTACACGAAGCAGAAAATTAGATTGATGAGCTTTGTTTAGAGTTAAGCTTGACACATTCTTCATCATCCAAATCAGAAAATCAGTCCCCTATGGCAATCCCTACTAAAGGACTACCTAATACAAAATTATGGAGATCGTACAAATTGTTGAAGGGATCAATGCACTTGGTAAGGATGAATTAATGCACAATGATTTTAGTATGTTACAAACTAAGGAGATCCAATATGTTGATAGGGACTGGGAAATACATCAAGAATCTGAAATCTTGAACTCGGAAGATCAATCTTCACATGATGATGCAGATTACAGCCTTGAGGTTGCTGCTATAACAACATATGCAAGCAGATTTCAGAGGGGTACATTTGAGAGATCGGCAACTGATGAGGATCAACCAAAACTAGATGATGAGATGCATGAGACTTTTGATGTCAGCATTGAAAGGTATGAAGCAACTACTCATTTAATGATTGTGGACCGAAATCGTTTACCTGCACATGATTCGATTTGTCATGAGATGAAGGATATAATCAATGTGGATAACTTCGCAAAAGGGCATCACTTAGTTCAAAATTGTATGGTTAAGCATGAAACAACAATGTATCCCAAACTTGAACTTGCTATTCATCATTCATTGCTAGTTAATGCTCAGCTTTTACATACTCTTAAATTGATGAGTTGGCATAATATCATCAGTGTGCAACAGATTGATGAATTTTCTAACTTGATTCAAAGGATTTCAACAAGTACCTTGATGATTAGTTGCTGTCCTATTATGTTGGTCATAGAGTTTTCAGACTTTTAATTATTGATAGAAACTGATTGAATGGGACATGATGCATGAAATTGTCACTTCAATTCTTGGAATGTGATTTCTGATTTTGATGATTTAATGAGTGATGCATATCCTTCCTCTTCGATGATTTATGAAGATCCAGTTGTGGTCTACGGTAATGTTGTGGATCCAAAACCTGAATATAGGATCACTTAGTATTATTTATAGTTTACTTTTTGTAGTGGACTATTATGGATTGGATTTTTTAGGGTCGATGCTTGTTTGTTGTTTACAGAATGATAAAGTAAATACCATTGATGTTGATTCTACAATCATCATCAACGACATTCTTGGTGGACATCATATGGGAATTAGAGTAGTGCGCGTCAACATGGTGGAGATGCTCTTTGTGTTGGTAGTAGGTACTCATACACAAGGACTTTTTCAGGGGCTGTTGATGATTAATGATTATGGAAGAAATATTCCATGGGAAGTCAAGGACTCTAAAAGTAATATTGTTGCTGCTGCTACCCCTTATTTCAGAGTACATAGAAGTCCATTCCATTTTTTGCAGGTGGATTTAAGGAAGATTATGAGTAGGATTTGGTCTCCTATCGAGTTGGTAACCTTTGAAAAGACACTTTTAGCCAGGGGTACAAGCAAAAATAAATTTTGGCCAAGATTTTTCAGTCTTGCAGTGATAGTTTTTCTTTGCAGATGTTGCAGTTTGAAAAGTCAGATTTGCACAGCTGCAGATTTGAGCACTTGCACACATCTGTGCAACCAATTATGGGAGATCCTTTGGATATAGTTCAATTATTTTCCACTTTCACATGGGTGAGTTTGGGTCACTGCAGTCACTTCATAATGTTAGTACACATGCTTCAAGATGATGATTAGTTGAGTGTAGTGAGTTTGGTATATTGGCGTGCTTGAGTTTTTTCCCTTAACATTTGGAGATTAAGTGTAGTGATATGATTTTGGTTGGCAATAGTAGAGGCATTCTTTTGTTGGCAGTTTGCAAAGTTGTGACAGTGATTGATCTTCTTCATTTTCAGGATGTCACGGGGAGTGATGCTTGGGTTTATTTTTTATGGTTGGTGAGCAGGGTGTTTTTTCTATTGCCCAAGATCGTGATTGGTAGTGGGTTTGTTGATGTGATCTTTCTTGAGTTTCGTTGGCAGGTTATATTTCATGGGAATGGTTTTAGCTCTCTCAGGGATTTCAGTTTTTAGTTTGATGTTCTCTTTATGGGGTTACAAGAGAAGAGAGCACAGTTCGAGTATGATGGTTTATCAATTTTGATCATAGTGGCCCAATGTTAGCGTGGTGGTTCCGTTTTGAGTTTGATTTGGAACCTTGAGCTCACTTTGGTCAGCAGTGCAACAGTTGATAGGAATGTGACAACCTATGTTGACATTCCAGAGTTCACTCCGATGGTTTTTCAATTTGGTCCTTTCAAAGAGTAGTTTCCTAAGGTCTTGACTAAGTCTTTGCAGTTCTTGATTGATCTTCTTGCTAGAGGTTGGCAGGATGTCTTAGGTTCAGGCACCCTACAGGACTTTGTCTTTAGTAGATGGAACTGCAGTTTTCTTAGGTTGACTTGGGACCTTGGGATCATTCTTGGTTTTCAATTTGGATTTAGTAAGTTGATTGTGGATGGCATTGACATTGTTCGAGGACAAGCAATCTTTGGGAAGGGCAGATTGTAATGTCCCCTTTCTAGCACAAGTTGTATGATTTTGTCGTTCGCTTATTTCTTCACGGTCTTGTAGTCTATCCAGGACATTTAAGGGACTTTGAGGCCATTTGGCCCAACTAATTTTCATTGTAGGTCAATCTGAGGTGTCTGGATGTAGTTTTGGGCATACTTACTATTTATAGTAAGTCATTTTGGGCATGGTCAGGATCTTCAATGGTATTGTCACGTCGATGGTAAATGATTTATATCGACATAAAATTTTAATATCATTGATATGATTTATTCATGTATTAATAAAGTTAGTTTATAAAATTAAATATAAATATTTAACTTTATTAATGCGAGACTATAGTTAAGTGGGAAATATTTAAAGTCCTTGTATTTAATAACACATTGGAGACATAAAATGTAAATGGAGACTTAAAAGGAAAGTTATTTTAAGTAAACATGGGGAAATATTAAAGGAAAAGCATTTGCAGGAAAATAGGGGGAAAAACTATGCTCCACAGAGTTTCGGGGATGGGGAGGTTTTAGGGGACGGGTACGTGTTTCTAGTACGGGTACGGTTTAGAGCCAATTTTTAGGGGACGACTATTAAAAAAATAGGGGAATTTTTTTATATCGAGAGAGAATTCAAATGTGGATATCATAACATTGATAAACCATTCACCATATACATTTTAGAAGCTCAATACAATGAATACATAGCAAATTAACAAAGTTCAAGTACTTTCATTGTAAAAATATGGCGTACATATAGAAAAATTGCCCAAAGGCTCCATGTTTCATACATGAAATGACATAAAGAGAAGTCCAACTAAAATACTAAATACTAAACAATAACATAGAAGTTCAATTCCATAATCAAATGTCCATAATAATCAAAATCAATAATGTATCTGCAAATAATATATGCCAAATATATGGCTGTCCTCTACGAATCTAAATCAAAATCAGTGTCATCCTCTGAGGCACTGGTAGCGGCAGGATGAGGTTCTTTATCTAATGGAACCCCAAGCAATCCTAGAGGTGTGTCATCCTCCTCAACTTGCATAGCATCCTTGGGATTAACATCCCAACGTAATGCTAGAGTCTGACGATACTGAACACTGTCGATCATGTAGCCGCAACGCACTTTGAATAGCCACTAACTTCTCTGATCGTCTAGAGGCAAGGTTGTTCTTCTTGACTGATTGGATGAGGCTATATTCCTCTCTACAACAGAGCAACTCACAACCTGTGAAAGAAGACGAACGACAAGAACATTCAACTCAGGTGCATCCCTACCATGCCACGTCCACCATCCAATAGGGTCCGTTTGAGGTAATGTAGCTCTATCCATTTTCGCCTCTGGTCTACTAAAGGTTGGACCATGAAGATTTGCAAAGTCAATCCACTGTTCCCGAAGTTTACCAGCATCATCTCCATTGTACATTTTTGAAAGGGCCTTGAAGAAGCCCGCCTTCACCTGAGTTGAATAGATAAAAAACATATTAAATTATTAAATAATAAATAATGAATGTGATTCATGAATATTGAAGATTGAAGAGATAATCATAACTTCATAAGAGATCTACTTTGCAACTAGCTATTTCACATTTAATTAAATAATTTTAAACTGAAAACTTGAGATTTCAGATTTGAGACTCACCTCCTCATCCCTAGATGGAGCCACTCTCCCAGGTCTCGGTGCATACCATTTAGGATTGACAACATAGGCTCCCATATGGAGCGGGGTGTTCATAATGTTCCACTGTCGCGTCACAATGGGCCTAAGATGCTCCTCATTAAATGCCAAAGTAGGGTCCCTAGCATGAATAACATGCTTGATCTGCCCAAGCATGCTATCAAAGGTCTCGTAAATCTCTCCAAGGCTAGGAGAGTCAGTATCAGCATATCTAATGACCCGCACAATGGGCTCAATGAAGGAGCAAATGTATTTGCAAATGCAAGCAGGTTACAAGTTAGAAACATCATAAATTTTAAAATTCTCAATTCTTAAATAATAAAATCAGCAAATGCTAAAATCAGAATTTTTTTTATTAAATCAGCAATAACAATTTTCTAAGTTTCATACCTCATTGTGGTTCACCAATGATCATCAAGGATTCTTTGTTTCACACTTCTTCCATCCGGTGTGCTAGATTCATGCCATCTCTTCCACTTTGCATTGACCACCATGAACTGTAAGGCCTCTTGGATCTCAAGCATCCTCTCCAACAAAATAAAGTAGCTAGCATATCTAGTCTCCACGGGCTTGAAGAAATCTTTCTTGGAAAATGTCTTAAATAATGCAAGAGGTGTGTGATGATTGCAAATAAATATTTGCACATCTGTAGCCTTAGACACCATAGCCTTTATCCAATCAATTTTCTCAATGTCCTTCAATGTGTTGTTCAATGCATGTACACAACATAGGGTCCAAAAAGTGTGCCTATAAGTACCCTCCACCATTAATCCAGCCCACTTACACACCCGGGCTGAATCCGTCACTACTTGCACAACATTTGAAGGGTCCAACCTCTTTTATAGCATCTTTCAAAATCTGAAATTGGAAGGCTGCATCCTTCCTTTTCCTTGAACAATCTATGGCTCGAAGAAAATAAGAGCCCACTGAGCTAGTGACAATAATATTGATGGGTGGCCAATGTTTGATATCGGTCCACCCATCCATGATGATGGAGCATCCTTCACTCATCTATGTCTGTCACACATCCTCCATCAAAATGCTTACTTTTGAATACTCTTTATCAAGAATAGTGGTGCGGAGTTTTGTCTCACCAGGTGGTACAAATGAGGGGCCAACAACATAGATTTTTTTACACATTTGTTTGTAAAATGAGGAACGTGATACATGGAATGGTATGCCATGAGCAAAAAGAAACCTACCAATAGATTCTTCAGCCCTTTCTTTTGCTTGCAAATTAAATAATTCAGCAACATTGGTTTCTCTTTTACTCTTTTTCCCTACTAGAAGGCTCTTTTCCTTTCCGGTAGAAGTGGGAGTAGGTGTGGCACTTTCTTCCCTAGTAGAAGGTTGACTCAAAGCTTGCAAAGTTTGCAAAGTAGCTTGCACATGCTCTACTGAAGTCCCAGATTTTAATGCCTCCCCTTCTATGTGCAATCTAGTTGCCTCAAGTTTTTCTACTTGTGTTATAGCTTTGCAACCCTTGACCTCTTGACCACCTATCCACAAAAGATGGCTATAAACTCTAGTATAGCTGCCATAATAATGTTTTTTGCACAAATAACACTCCCATTCCCTACTACCCCTGGAATTTTTTTTCTTATCTTTGTCTACTCTTGTGGCAAATTGAAGGAGAGGTTTTTTGGGGTTGAATGAGCCTCTTGCATGCTTTTTGAGGGCTTCAGAAGGGCAATCAAATGCGGAAGAGGATGCTGGCCTTGATACATACATACTAGCAGAAGTTGAAGACCCCCCTATGGCTGCCCTAGTACTACATTTTTTTCCTTTGAGGTTGAGTTTGTTGAATTTCCACTTCAACACTATCACTACTACCACTTACCTCACTCTCACTGTTGCTGTTTGTCATTGTGAAATGCATAACACTGCTGCAAGTTTAAAAGAAAAAAAAATCACTCAAAATGCCCTCTTTGTATGTTGCACAATGCAAAACAAATGTAAAACTAAAATGAAATTAAAACAAATGGCCATAACAAGAAAGACATACCTGGAATGAAGAAGATTTTATGCCAAACCCTCCTCTTGCAACTCAAAAATGAAAACTTTGTTGCTGCTCCTCTTTCTTCTTCTTCTTCTTGCCAAGAATGAATGAAATGAACAAATGAAAGAGAGTTAGGCTTTTTAGCATCCAAAATAGGGTTTAGTATTTTTTGTTTGATATTTGAGTCCACGTAGGGCCCGCCCATAACCAAAAAAATAAAATAAATGCACTTTTCAAGACTTGTGGATTTTTTTTTAAGCTGGGAAATCGGGGACAGATCTGGGTACCCAAATCCATCCGAGTTTTAGAACCTTCTCTTTTTGGTGTTTCCGGAACGTTTCCAATTCGGGATTGAAAAGGGAATAGTTAGGGGATGTTGAAATCTTGTCCCCGTGTCCCCGTTTCGTACCCGGGACGAAAACGGGGGTTCCAGGCCAAGGGTTGCGTCCCCGTGGAACAGGGAAAAAACAATCACGAGAAAATAGGAGAAAAAAACAAAATCCCAAGAAAATATTTGTTGTCCTCCAATTTGAGATCACAAATTTGAGGCAACCCTACGAAATTTTCTTGTCATGACGTAGTGGTATCCTCTTTGATTTGAACGTCCTGAATAGAGTGATAATAGAGATAATTCGTCATCCCTGAAGAGTTCTTTATCACACACATTTCTTGCGTTCTTAAACCTTTTTCCTTGTTTTTCTTTTTCTTTTGCTGACTTTTAATCTCTGTTTTTCCCTTGAGTCAGTAGCCCTTCGAAATACGCTCGTTTCGAGCTAACTTAGACATCAAACGGAGTAGTACAACTCAAGTTATGATGTAAAAGGTGGGGTTTTTCAGGCTGACTACATATTCTTTGAAAATCCTTTAAAGGTGGGTTTTTCGAAGTCAATTACACGAGTTTGAAATACATTTAATATATTAAGTGGATTTTATAGTCCATTTTCAAATTTCAACTCATTCCGAGGTGATTTGACTATAGTTTTTAATATTTTAATGAAATTAGCTAAAATTAGTCTGATTTCATTTTAATTCTATAGTTATATATTAAATTAATTAAAATTCAAAGCTTAATTATAAAGAAGTGTGGTTTTTACTACC
>MU228095.1:1213306-1232823 GCA_018584345.1 Thuja plicata
TTGTTAATACTTGCTCTTTTCACATGAATTCATACCTTGTGTATATTGCTGCTTCTCATGGCTCTTTCTCCGGATAGATCATTGGTTCCTATTTGGGAGTACTTCCCTCAGCTTGTGTTGAAGGCCAGCCGCTCTCACTACTGTAGGGTTCAAGTTGCCTTTTATGGGTATTTCATGTGCCTATTTGATAAGAGTCTTCCCAACAAGCGTGTATCAGATGAGGTGTGGGTTAAGGTAAATGATTATGGTTGCCTTTTTCTACAATTTCCGAATTATACTTATATGAGAGTTTGGTATTTCAAGGGTGAACCACATACTCTCCCGAGATATCCAACCGATAAGATAATTCTTATGGAGTTGGCTAGGCAGCTCATGGCTGTCCAAGTACATCAAAATACATTGCATAGGCCAAGTGTGGGGATTTCTTCACGAAACCCACTGAAGATTGGAGGGTACTCCATAGATACAGTCCTGAAAGCCAAGAACATGGAGTATGAACATGGAGTTGTGGAGGATAAAGCCAAGTACGTTGAAATTGCCGAGCCATTGGGAGATGGGCAGCCTTTAGATTATAAAATCACAAGGGTGGAATTGGGTAAGCAGACACGTTTGGGTTGTCAATAAGATGCTCAAGATGCTGTTGCTCAACTTAAACAGAGGAATGATAAGCTATGGGAGAAGAGGAACAAGCTGAAAGCAGAGAATACACGCCTCCTCGAAGTCATAGATATGATGAACAATTCTCAGAATGCTGCTCTTATCTCAGTGTCATGCCCTGAGGGTTATGAGGATTGTCGTAAGAAGGCAAAGGCAGTTAATGACTGGTGTGCGCAAGTGGGGACACAAGGCATGCAAGTGATCAAAGACTCACACAGAGTCTTAAGGCATGTGCGATTAACTATCAATGAGATAAGGGAAGTTATCTCATCTTTTCATCAGCAGTTGAAGGTCCTGAATGAAGATTTGAATGTTTGGAGAACCATGCAGGAATGTGATCTTAATAAGTTGTGCCAGTCTTAAGTTATCTCTTCTGTGGACTCCTATTTCGAGTCTCTTGACTTAATGGTCAATAAGGAGAAAGTCTTGAATAAACTAGTCACAGATTTGCAAGTTGTACTGAACTCATGGAATGAACAAGAAGGCCGGATAATAAAGGAATTCAGTAAATGGTCTTGTGAAGTTACCACTGAAGATGGTGAGCTAATTGAAGAAGAAATTGTAATGAAAAGGTTTTCATTTAGATACGGAAGATTTCAGCCCTACTGTTCTTGATTGGTTCATGGAATGTAAGATGTCCTTGAACTAGCTTCAAAGCCAAGTGACTGGTTATACTAAATCTCATGTGTTGCGCCAGGTTGCTGTGGTTGCTTAGCATACAGGTGCACCTGATCCTGTTATGATACATGAGTCTCTTCGCAAGTTCGGGGCTTATGTAAATACCCTCTGATGCTGTTTTCTAAGTGTTTAGGCACTTTTCTGTTGTTTTGTAGAATATTTTGACATGTTACATGTAGTACGTGTGATGATTGTAAATATAGGAAAACATATTCCTGTATACCAAAGATTTGTAATCACGTTGCAAGTGCTTTAGGCCTTGTAACATTTTGAATAAGTCAAAGTTAGTCAGGGTTAAGTTTTGAATAAGTCAAAGTGGTTAAGGGTTTCCCCTTTTCTCTCCACTTTTCTCTCTTCAATTTTTCTATATAAAGGAGAGAGTATTGTAAAATTTTCATCTTTTGTTTGTGCAAATAAACTATAGGCAAAACTCGAGTTCTGAAAACTTTGTGTTTCATTGTAAGAGAGGTAAGCATTTGAATAAAGGAATAGAGATTGACAAACTTGGTGTTGTTGTTTTGAAAATTAATGAATGTATTCTTATGTTGCATTTGTTGATTCTTGTTCAAATTGAATAGTTTCTTTGTTTATATCATCGGAGCAGCTTTAATCCAAGTTTTCTGAAGACTTTATGCTTCAGGAAATCGGGGTTACTATAGAAACTAGTGGCTGATATAATCCAAGGACTAAAGACTTTGGGCTTCAGTATTGGACAATAGATTAGAATACTTATTTGAGGTGAGGACAGGAGACTTTGAGCTCATTGTATTACTTCATCTTTAGATAAATCAACTGCTGCCTCGTTTGATTGTTCTAAAGTCAATCATCGAGTCACCGGTATTACTGTTGCAAGGTGAACTGTATGTGTTACAGTTCAGTTCTATTTGAAGCCACCTGCGGTAAGAAGGGAGCCTCCCCTATTGCTGAGAGGAGAGAGAAATCTCACATACTGCTGCCTAAAACACAGGTTTTGCAAGTTGTAGTCTTAGTGACTTGCAAAATATTTAGC
This sequence comes from Thuja plicata, assembly GCA_018584345.1. Lineage (NCBI taxonomy): Eukaryota > Viridiplantae > Streptophyta > Pinopsida > Cupressales > Cupressaceae > Thuja > Thuja plicata. The sequence goes on from MU228095.1 coordinate 1,215,651, forward strand.
CAACAATATTAAAAGGCAAAAGTGATGGTGAAAAAGTGATTTTGTTTATCCCACATTGGTAAGATGAGTGAATGAGCTCTTATGAGACCGTTATTAAAGATTTCCAAGAGCTCACTTTCAGGCAAATTGGAAAATAAAGAAATTGATGAAATTGTGTGAAGAGTTTTTCTCGAGGGCTTGGAGGACAAAATCTCTCTTTGCTGACAATCTTTACGTTGTTGAAAGACACAGTCTTGAGGTTTGATTGAGCACCGAGGTAAATCTGATTGATTTGTTTAAAGCTGTTCATTTCCGTTAAAGTAGCTTTAGACATTTGAGGTGATCAATTATTGAGGTTGGGAGTTGAGTTCGAAGGTGGATTTTAGAGTGCAAATTGCTATTAAACATCTGCTTTGGCTGGCCATACCTATCCGGTGTCTGCACTGAGTTTGTATTGAGCTTTTCAGATTTGAATCCAGCTAGAGGAGTGTTGCACAGGGTTGGAACTTACTGAGGAATAGTAAATACTATACAGGTCTGCATTTGTAAAAAGAGAGTTATGGCAGGCTAAAACACCGAAAATCCAACTGTACAGGTCTGAAGTTATTTACAGTGTGCTGTAGCTATCTCTGAGGGTGCCGTACCAGTCTGTATCTGCTGCAAAGGCGCTGTACATGTTGGAAAAGCCCAGCCCATAGCACAGAATAGGTCTGAGACTTACTGCATACAATGCGAGGTGTGACGTTAAGGGTCTTGGAAGAATATTATTGCTTTTAACACATTGTATGATCAAGTCGTAGTTGGAGCTGTATATTGTGGTATGCAAGTATGTTGTAATGACTTCTTTAGTTGAATAAATCAATGAAATGGATTGCTGTTAGTTTTTGGTTTAAACTATTTGTGTTTCCAGTATATATCTGATTTGAGATTGAAAATAGTGAGTTGTTATCAGCTGTAGTGTTCTGCATTTCATTTTTGCTACATATCAATATTTCTGTATTATACAGTGTTTGCATTACACATTGTTTTTCAAGCAAAATGGAAAACCAAAGCAAAAATGAGAAAAAGAAAATTAGGCAAACTAGGCCGACCATTATAGTATAGTAGAGTGAATATAGTTTAAGATCATATCTTTGCATATAAGCTTGTAATAAGCCTGTGGCAGCTTGTGAGCCAGTCTATATCTGCATGTGATAGGCCAATGAGCCAATTGTAGACTTTTTGTGATATTGAATCAATGATTAGTTGCTTTTCAATTTTGAATGTGTTCTGTTGTTATAACTCTAATCTGCATGGTCGAACAGTCCTTTGGGCTCTCCATTTTATGATTGCATCAAAAGTCATCGGTAGTTGCCTATCTAGAAGTCTATTTTTAATTTTTTAGCCTACACTTAAATAGCTCTTGCTAAAAATGGCTTGCACTATTTTTAGCCATCACCTTTATAAGAGAAAATTACAACAGGTTGATGGAATCACAAATTATGCCACGCTGATTGTTGCATTTTTGATAGGGTGGTTTTGAATGTGTCATTGCTGTTTTGTTGTGCAATGCTGGATATGCATTTTTCTTGGTAGTTGTGTATGTGACATGGTAGTACCCTTGATGTTTGTGGTGGTTTTGGCTGTTTTAAATAAGATGAAAGAGTCTTGAATGAAAATGAAGGCTTCTTTATGTTCTTTGGTGTTTGGAGGTATATAAGTACATGAAAGGACAACTCCAATAAAACATATTTGTAAGAACCATAGGTCCATTTGAAGAATAAGAGTGTGAGAAGGATTCAAAAGTTCTAGTTGGGCATATTAAGATAAATAATTAGTTACAGAGTGAGGGAGTATAGCTGTAAGAAGATTGCTGTAATATGCTCTATTTAGGCTCATTATAATTATGTCAGTGAGGAGTGAAAGCAGAATATTTGCCACTTATAGCGTCTTTTTCACAATGGGATGGTTGTTTTGTAATGTCTTTTTTTTTGTAATGCAGCTATGGTACTGTTCATTTCAGCAACTTAAAAACACCATCTTTAATACTGAATTTTCATTCTATTCAATATGGGGTTTAATTCAAGTGGGACAGAATACATTTATGTTGAGTTTCAGCAAGAAATCTAAACTTGAAGTGATTACAGCTTGTATTGGTCTCGGAGCAGTTTAATATTTATTTATTGTGGGTAATTGTTTGTGTTGATTTGTATGACGATGACAAGGTCCTAGAAAGAGGCAATCAAGTAAAAAGTGTCCTCATATTCCTTGGACATGCTGGTTTCTATTTAATGTTTAATTCCTTTTCTTTTGTTATTCATTATTTTTTGGCATTTTCAAAATAAGAAACATCTCGTAGTCCTCTTAAATGCTATTTCCACATGTTACCACGATTCGTTTAGTTGTCCATAGCAAGACAATTTAAAATGTGCACAGTAGTCGATTTCCAGCATAAGAACAGCACCTTCATACATAGCATTTTATGAATATGCACATTCACAAATAATAGAAAAGTAGTGGGGACCAAAAAAGGAAGGAAATCATGTTGGATGTTTATGAAGTGTTAAAAGTCAAAACCCTTTTGACACAACTTACATTCACATTAACATTGAAATCAACTACAATGATTTAGTTATTACAAAATGTAAATGGTATGCCTTTTCCTTTCTACATCTACAACTTAATGAAATCACCAATGGTAGAGCCCGAGTTTATGAGTTGAGAAAATTGTCCCAAAATCGACATGTTTCAAATGCTAACCCCAAATCCTAATGTTTTTGAATCCTATCTAGCTTTTGTTGTTTTGGTTTCATTAACTTGATTCACAATTTTGCTTGCTAAGAAAATAAACTTCTATCTATTAACGTAGATTAATTGTTGAAATATCCCTCTATGATATTTTCTCTAGATTTTTCTAATAGTTTCACAGAAAATTAAACAAACAATTTGCATGCGACTGATGTCAATTTATTCAACAAATTATACTGAAAATAGGGATTCTGAAATGGATATTGCCTTTAAATCCTTAGTAAAGCAATCAACAAAAATGGCCAATCGTAGCCACATAACTTAATCAAATTGTATAACCAAAAATATGGATTTGAAGCACAAAGTGAGACACTTGAGTGATATCTCCAATAGACAATGAGTTTCCATCCACTGCCTCCAAGTTCGAGGGTTTCCATCCTCAAACCTGCTGAAAGCCAAAGCTTCCCAAAATTCTCCAAGAGAGAAAAATAATCAATCCATAAACCAAACATATCCAAAATGAAGCCCAAGTTGCCTTTTTTATAATCCTTTGGTGAAGATTCCAGAAGTCTCTTGAAATTTCCTTCTCTTGTCCTTTCATTTTCCCCTCTTTTTAATTTTTATTTGAACTTGGAGGGAAATAATTATAAAGTGACTTTTATTTTACAATTCCTTGTTACATGAAAGTCACTTAATTGCTTTCTTAAATAATTAAATTAAGTCATTAGATTTGATATAAATCGACAACTTAAAATTTAATTATTTGACTTTTCTAATGTCCCAAAAAAGGGACATTACCATCCTCCCTTCCCAAAGATTGCTTGTCCTCAAGCAATCTGCACTTGCATGTTGAAACCAGATGCCTGGATCCCATATCAACCTCTAGAATGTTGCTCCGCCAGTCTGCTGCACTACTCTGATATAAACAACATGCCCGGAATTGTGAAGCCACTCATCAAAAACCCACTGAAGTAATGCACTAAACATGCCAATGCCAGGATCCCAAATTACCCCATGCAATGTGCTGCCACCATGAATGAGAATATCCTCAGTCTAACGAAGAACCTCTTTCCAACTGAAGCCATAGATACCTCTAACGCCAGATGATGATGGGAGCTCATCATTATGCCAGCCTCTATCAAGGAAGAGACGATCAAAATCTCTCCAACTCTTCCAACCAGCTGTTGTAGATAAACTCCTTTCAACAAAACCAAACCTGGAGACATCCAACTCAGTAGTGCTCCTGCGGTCAACAACTGAAACCATGTCATTGACAATTAACCTCCAAGTGAAGAATGATTGAATAGGGCCCGAAGAATGTGCCCCAACAAGCTGCACTGAAGTCTGCATGAGCACAAAACTATCATCCACCCTCAACCAAGAACTACTCCTCTGCTGAACCAAAGAGTCTATCCAACTTATATGCAAATCAGAATTTGAACCCATGTGTATGCTGATTAACCCATGTGTATGCTGATTAAAGAACGGGCAACAATACTAACTCTAGCAATCAAACCACTACTCCAATCTTGTGACCAAAACTCATCACTAGAAACTGCACTTGGATCCCAAATCTTGCTACAAATCCCATCCTCATCACTAAAATCAGAAAGATCTTCCTCATCCAACTCAAAAAGCGGATTATCAATTATCCAATCAGCATCCACCTCAAACAGTGAATTGTCCACAACCTGAATATTGTCCTTTACTCCCAATTCATATTGAAGTTCTGGCTGGACCAAAAATTTATTACTTGACCTTTTGGGATAGCTATCCAAGTCATAAGTATGTTGTATGCTGTCAAGTTCCTTAATCACTTCCCTGAAAAACTCAGTCCTTCCTTTGTTCTCTTGCTCCCTATACTAATTAGTTACCAAAATTTGATCTTTTGCTTCTTGAAGAACAATTTGTGTACTCTCCAATGTCTCCCGTGTATCGTTAAGCTCCCCGATGAGCTTATTAATCTCATCTTCCTTTTCTTTCAATTTATCAGCATATACTTTAGAAACCTTTAAAATATGATCCATGTCTGAAAGTAAACTCAAATAATCAGATTTCATTAATTCAAGAGCCACTTTGACCATCTGCAAGTCAGCAACTTAAGCATCTCCTTCCATACTCTTTTCCACCCAAGCCTTCCTGTAAAGATCTTCGTTGATCTTGTGAGTCATCATAACATACTAAGGCTGCAACAACCATATCATCGGTGACTTCCAACTGGCTCTTCAAATTACATGATTCAAGTGGCCTATCACCAAAATCAACCTCATGTAATGAATTTTCTGATCTGTCCTCAAGATCATGCCATGCTAAAGATCTTTGTTCAAACTCATCAAAGTGACTTGGGCTGCCACACAATGAAATTTCTGATTTGTCTTCATCTTCTTATGATTCATCATTGTTAAGTCTTAAACTAGCATGCGCTATGCCAATGGGACTCATGAATACCTCTTGAGTGGATGCCTCGTATGTTTTTTCATTATTGGGTTGGTTTGATTGCATGGTTAAAGTTGTTGTTTTGACATCATGTTCAAGGGATTCTTTGTCATAAGAAGATGCATGTTCTTTATCAGCAATTTCACAAGAAGTTTTGATGCATTCTTCACAAAGAAATGGAGGAATCAAATTACGCTCACACCAAGATTTATCAGGAAAACTCATCTCTTTACAAGATGTATCTATGTCGATCTCGAGATCACCGATAAAAAACTTAGGGTACTTTTCATCTAAAGCAATTTGTTCTTCATTCTCTTTCTTAGTTGGCCCATCTTCTTTTGTTGATTTGTCTTCCTTACTAACCCCACAATCGTGCTCAGAAGTCCAAGTCTTCTGACATGTGAAACAAATCTGCTCTCTTCTCATTTGGTTCTTACTTTTTTTGAGAGACCCTGCAACCTGTAAGCCCATTGAGATTAGTTCATTTTCAGTTAGCTGTTCCTTGAACTTTTCAATTTTATGCTCAACCAATCTTTTGGAGAACCCATAAGCAATAGGTGATACAACCTGTTCCTTCCTCCAAATGGCTAACACATCTGATTGCAATTGCTTGCATATTTCATCATCCTCATCTATGATTAAGGACATAATGGTTTGCATACAAGCCCTCACATTATCTGAATGATGTTTCCTGATTTCGGTTAAAAAACATTGAAACATATGTAGAATAAATTTATCACATTTGAGATCCAACATTATGATAAATGGTCTGTTTCTTGTCATTATCTCTAAAATGTTACTCCTCTTACCAAAAGCAGGGGCTTTGACATCATGCAATCCATGTAGGCTCTCCACAATCAGCTGTAGAACCTTCTTCAATATGTCATCATCATAGGGTGCTACAGGAGCTATTATTCTTATGATCTCACTAAAACAAGTAGCAACTGCAAGTCTGAACTCTTCACATTGATGCTCTATAAACCTGTGCTGGACCAAACAAGCATTGAGGGCTGCAAAACCCAATTCAGAAGCATCTAATCAGACTGGTCAACTTTAGGCAAATATGAATCTAATTCCTATAATTTAGAAATAACACCATCGAGAAAGTTCATGGACTCTAATTGTAATCCAGATATAGCTGATTCCCTATTTCCATTTCATTATGTTAGTCTCTGAGTTGCTCACCCTTAAAGGTATCATTAAAGTTTTGAGAAAATATTATTTTTCATGTCTGCCATTGTCTTCATTTTTTTTTCCTAACTGAAAGATGTTACCCCTGTTCTGCCCTAATTTAATGCCTTATACTTTGAGGCATCAACTTCCTTAGTATAATTCGCTCCTCTTTTCTGGACTTTTCAGCACATCAAACACTTTGCTTTGAGAATCTGATTTCCCTCCAAATTTGAATCTGTCTATTGGATTTGATTTATTCTTGTGGACCGTTCTTCAAAAATCTGATTCTTTTTTTGCAAAGAATTCGCACTTGTTCTGCTATGATTTGCTCTGCTGCACCTTAAATTTGGTTGGAAATGTACTGCTTGGTTTGAATGTAAGATCCTGTTTGCTTTTTTAGTTATGGATCAGATTTGATAGCTTTATTGATTTCTTAGAATAATTTGAAAACACTAAAATGTCCTTAATTCTAGTATACAAACATTAAGACAAACAGTTTTCATACTCTAATTTTCTCATTGAGTTCAACACTCTTCACCATTCTGCAGAATTTTGAATTGTGCCATAACCATAGTATTAACAACTCCTGAAGATTTGATGAACTCCCAACACCTTTCCAAATCAGGCTGGGCCTGCAAATAATTTCTGAATACTGCTATAGCTGTTTACATCAACGCCTCAGCTGTTGAATATCAAGCCAGTCAAAATTTATGAATTCTGGAGGAATGAGCAGCCACGACAGCTACAAGAATGGCACATCCACCATGATTAATTGCTCCAATCAGAAAATCCGTCCACAGTATAGTGTTTCTGGCAAATATCAGAAGCCTTTCGACCTTGGAGTAACAACTTCATTAAAACTGCATCAGTATTTACCCGTGCGGAAATACTTTCTCATTCTTTCATCTACATTCAGCTATGGTTGACATTTCAATCCCGTTCACACTTGCATCATTTAAATTGGTTCTCAGAAAAATTAATCCCCGCCTAAAAGTGAATCCGGTATAATAAACATGGCCAAGGAAAATTCAATGCCAGATTAAAGATACGTTTTAAACCTTCTGGAATCAAACCAATACAGAGGCTTGAAGATTACACCCCGGATATTTGCCGTTTCAGTATGTCTTCCTTCAACAAAAATACGTTGAAGCTTAGACAGAGGTTTTAAGTGCATCTTAGGAAACCAAATGTATTATCGGGTTCAAGAAGAAATATTTCTTCAAAACTATAGTTGGGCATTAAGAATTATATCCCGTATTTCAATCCTCACGGCAATATAGTAGAGACGATATTTCCAGCCAACTATAGTCTTGTAAATGCTTGGCTTAATATATCCTCTTATATGCAACAATTATTAATAAACATAGCCTGATGAACTTTCATAATAATATGCAATGGGTCCCGCAGAAATATTACACCCGGCAACTTAATACTTTAGCGCTAATTCTTCAGCATTTCCAAATACGCAAAACCTCAGATATTAAACGCCACCAAAGCCAAACTTAATAATATTGAGGGGCAAATATATATAATATTCTCATGATAAATTATGCCATCAAAATATCAAATGCACGGAAGCCATCCACCTGACGCCACAGATAATAGTTTTCAACACGGCAAAATCTAATATTTCAGCAAAACAATAGTCTTCCAAAAATAAGACGGCCCCACAATTACCACTCAGAAACTATTATTCGAATCCTCCCTTTAAATAATATTTGCAATAAAATAACAAACAATAGAAGCCCAGTTTAACGTCAATAATTAACAATATATTCAGAATAAATATTTCCGATTTCCTCCAAGTCATAACTAAATACTTCAAACCCTAAAGAAAACTTTATTTCTGAAACAAATTTCATCAAGTCTTACAGATTTAGCACAAGTATGGACTCCGTCATGAATCCACTCTAAGAAAGAACCAGACAACCAAGTTGCACTTCTTTGTTATTCATAAAACCTCACAGGCTGGTAGGAAAACCAAGTAAAATATCTCCCTATGATATTTTCTCTAGATTTTAACAATAGTTTCACAGAAAATTAAAGAAACAATTTGCATGCGACTAATTTCAATTTATCCGACAAATTATACTGAAAATCACTGAAAATAGGGATTCTGAAATGAATATTGTCTTTAAATCTTCAGTAAAGCAATCAACAAAAATATCCAATCGTAGCCACATAACTTAAAGTCAGATTGGATAACCAAAAATTTGAATTTGAAGCACAAAGTGAGACAGTTGAGTGATATCTCCAACAGACAATGGGTTTCCCACCACTACCTCCAAGCTTGAGAGTTTCCATCTTCAAATCTGCTGAAAGCCAAAGCTTCCCAGAATTCTCCAACAATCCATAAACCAAGCATATCCAGAATGCAGCCAGAGTTGCCTTTTTTATAATCCTCAGTAAAGATTTCAAAACTCTCTTGAAATTCCCTTTTCTCATCCTTCCATTTTTCCCTCTTTTTAATTTTTATTTGAACTTGGAAGGAAATAAGTATATAGTAACTTTTATTTTATAATTCCTTGTTGACATGAAAGTCACTTAATTGTTTTATTAAATAATTAAATTAAAATTAGAAAATTAGAAAATTAGAAAATTTAATTATTTAATTATTACAGTTGTCTGAAAATTTTCTTATTTACACGCAATATTATTACCCTTCCTTTGTTAGAAATCCTACTTCATCTGCTTTCTGAACCATCTCTTATATTTCTTCCCCCGTTCTTCCCCTGCCTCTATACTCGTACATAGATTTGAGAAAGTTTACCCCTGTTCCCCCCTTCCCACACACATACCTATATATAAGAACATGTGAAATTAATGCATTATCTTTGAGGTAGCATACGCCTTAGTACTTTCCTAATGAGGTCAAACATATATTCACTATCTCATGAATTAAAATGATATGATCCTTATTCTCTGTATAACCTCTCATCGACTAGTAAAAATGGGCGGACGGGGGTGGTGATGGAAACACTTGAGCCACACATTACATGCTACACATGAACTAAATTACTACAAAATATAATTTTTAACTCATCAACCTAATCTCTCCTACGTGAAGGGTCTAAGTTTTGTCACTAGTATCTAAATCCTCCCAATGCGTACCTTCATATTCTTCTGAGTTTTCTTCTTTATATTTATGCCTTATCCTATTTTGTAGGTTCTTCTCACACTTTTCTATAGATTCCTTATCATGTATCTTCTACAACCGTATCCTTTTGGTTTTGATTGATTCCTTGTGTTGTTTAATCCTAAATATAGGCACCTTTTGTTTTGCTGTATCTGAAGCAATTTGTGCATATACTACGTACTGGCCTATCGGTCTTCAAACACTTGTACTCTCTCGTTGATATTTGATATTTCTTACTTGAACTTGTGGCCGTTTAGCCAAGTCAAAGTTGATGAAGTTACACTCATTTCTTGGGTTATGTTGACAATGCCATTCGCTCTTTCCATGCATCCAGAACCTGCAATATTTTAGTTTTCTTTGATTGGGAATTAAATATTCGGAGGCCTCTCTTACTTTAACCAATTGTAGGATTTTTTTCCTGGTCATCATCTTTCTATCCCTCATTTCAATCACACGGTAGATTACACCTTATAATACTCCTTTTGGAAGGCATTACTTAACAAGATCTCCTAGTAATGGATCTTATCTCCCTATAAACTTTCATCTAATGGTAGTTTGAAGGTTTAAATGCTTAACGCACAGATTGCATCTTGGAGTAAACAAGTTATCCGTTTTATAAAATAATATTAAGTTCTAAAAGTTGGCTGCTCCATAATCTCCTGTACATTTAATATCGTATGCCTAAGCACATAGCATTAACTATCAGCATGTTTTGCATATATGCATTCTTAAAAAATTCTATTGTTTTTACCATGTGGTGGTTTGAATGCAATGTTATCCTTTCACACGAAAACAAGTCAACTTATATAGGCTACCTAGTAGGAATTACTTAATGGGTTTCTTATGAACTTATAAATCTTACTTATTGGCTTGTTATTTAATGTCGACCATAGGTGGTTCCGATTGCGGGAATGGCACTTTTCCACATCCATGGAGATGAATGCATGTTGCATGAGGCTCGGGTAGTCTCAAATGGTGTGAAGTATGTTTTGCGCTCAGATGTGATCTTTGCATGAGATGAGATGGTAAATTTCTATGCTGGACAAAATGACGCAAGAAATTTATTACATTTATTTGAGTAAAATATTGGATATATATATGTCAAAATCATTTGCATGCTCAAGGAAGATAAAGAACGTGATGTGAGATAAGGTAGGGGGCTTCCAAGAGGGAACTAGAAGATATACGATTTGCTCAAAGAAAATTATGTCGTTGCTTAGCTCCTAGAGAGAATACCAAAGCCAGCAACCCCTTTGTCTTCAACATATTGAGTCTCCTTCTTAAATAGATATGGGGTGAAAATAAAAAAAAACCCTTCTCTTATAAAAAAAAAATCTAACCAACCAAGCACACTCTCTCATCCCACATCCCCACGGAGCGAGGGTGAGGACATCTTTCTGTGATTGGATAGTCTAAAATTTATATGCATTGTCCTTGCTTTATAGAAGAAAAATCTTGTTTTCTCATACACAAATCAAATGTTTTGATGCAAGTGATTACACTTCTTTAAAATAAAGGAGCGTTGAATTCTATAAGCAAAGGAAATAAAAGTCTTTGAGAACTGGTTTATGTAAAATTCTTATAATTAAATGCATTGTCCTTGCTTTATAGAAGAAAAATCTTGTTTTCTCATACACAAATCAAATGTTTTGATGCAAGTGATTACACTTCTTTAAAATAAAGGAGCGTTGAATTCTATAAGCAAAGGAAATAAACGTCTTTGAGAACTGGTTTATGTAAAATTCTTATAATTAAAGTTTGTTTTCAATAGTGGAAACTTTTATGGTAAATTGCTTCTCACTTGGGTGATAATCAACACTTACATTATTTATCTAGATTATATTTAACTAACAGAACATGTTCATGTGCATATGATCCCTAAATATCAGCAAGGGGGGTCGGCTGCTACTTTTTGCATGGAATTAAAGCGTATGTGTTATTTTTTTACATGAGAAGGTAGGCCATCACTCTTCGTATTCGAGAATATTTTGTACTGAAAGATAGGTCACAAGCAAATCTTATCAATTATTCTTTATTAAAAGCATTCAAGGCATCTTACAATTTCCAATGCTAAAAAATGAGCTAAGAAAATGTATCCTAGCAGGCATAAGCCTTCCCAAGTAAAAGCTCATTTTCTTTGTCATTTCATTGAGCTGTTTTACAAATTTCATCATTTGAGGTATTATTGATTTGGTAAGGTGTGATTTATCATAAGTTTGGTCAAAGGGTTGAAACTTAAAGAGGGCAAACATAAACAATATATAAGATAATTTACGGAACAATCCCCTTGTGAGGCTTGCGTGAAGGTAGGGGTAGGCCAGATTGGTTATTTTGCTTGGTGGTACCTAAAAAGTTAAAACGCTACTTTTGGTTGATGTTTATATCATAACCTGAACGGTCTTTTAAATTATGATTGTACTACTAATTGTCTCATTGACCTTACATAGAGATCATCATATCATTGAAATGTGACGTTGCAAGAATTTGAAAAGTAACGTCTTTATTAAGTACTTTAAAAATATAGATTTTTACCATTTTTGTGCTCTTTGAACTGCAAAAATTGTTTTTCTGCCCAACCTTTTTTTGAGGCCACAAATTCAGCCATCTTTACCATCATATCTATCACTTTTGAAGTGATCTAAAATGTTCTAATGTTCTGTTAAAAATACAATTGTCCATATGCGGAAGAGTCAAAAAGGTGATTGCACGCTACTGCTAAGTAATTCATGTTTTTCACGATTGCATATTTTGGGCAAAATGGATAGAACCTTGAATACCAGGGATTTGTTTTTCAGAAATCTAAGTCTTCTTGGACAATTCAAAATGTTTTTTCTGACTTTTGACTCAATCTACAGTTACCATTTGGCAGACACAAAATTTTTGGCTTCTTGTAGGTGGTCAAAAAACCCAATATTTATAGTATTTCTCATGCATAGAATTCTCAATTCAACGTCTTGTCCCTGACCTTATGGACAATCACATGCATCCCTAGATTCTTGGATCTAGCCTAGCTTTCACTTGTGATGAGCATGTATCTCTTTAATTATTCAATCAGATCAATTAGTGGATGGTGACAGGGTTCTTTAATGCGCTTTCTCTGTTGAGCAGTCTGTTCTTTACTTTGTATCTTTCTTATGTTTGAATAAATTTATACCCCTTTTAGTTTAAAATTGTACAAATGCTATAGCTGAAGTACACAAAGAGATGAATGCACAAATATTATTCAATGACAACCCTGGTTTTTCTGTGTGCTTACAAAACTGTTTTTTACAGTAAAATACATTGCACATTCAAGTAACACTACAGACACAAAGATAGCTTCTCCCTAATGGGCTGAGATATTAAGATATTTTTGTCTATTCATGCGAGATTTTGTTTAATTGTATAAAAATAGTCTTCGGTGATTTTTTTACCTGGTGTTGTCTTTCACTTAGGGCCAAACTAATTTTTACAAGATACTCAGCTGTCTTTACATCTTAATAATACTCAATTTATTCAACATAACAAGTGGTGGTCTTTTACTTTGTCATGCTTGTCCTTGTTCCAACTTGTAATTTAAAGAAGGTTGAGATCCTAGTCGATTTTTTTTATAGCTAGAATGTACTTAAAGGGTTTGTGTTAGTGAATCAAGTACATGCGGTAAAGTCGCATTCATTTCTTTTTGTTGGTTAGTCTCTATGTATGAGCTAATCTCTTTTAAGTCTCATGTGATGTATGTTGTTACAGCTACAACTTAGTTTACGATGATTACAAGTATCATGGGAAGCTTGCCTCATAATCATAATTGACTTTGAAATAGGAAAAAGGATGGGAACCATGGTCCAGTTGGGATGTACTCAAAGGTTGTTAGTGAACCAAGTAAAGGAGTAGATGTTTAAGTTTTTCATGTTGTGGATATATGTTGGATGCATGAGCTAGTCACATTGTGTACATTTGATGCATGCACAGGTTTATCACATTGTGCATATGTGACAGTGGTTTGAACTAGTCACATTATGTACATGTGATGCATGTAGGAGCTAGTCATTATGTGTGTGCTTGAGATTTTTGTGTAAGCTAGTCATTATTCACATATGAGGTGTGTATTACCTAATCACATTATATATATGTGATGTATGCTTGAGCCAATCACTAAAATTTAAACATTGATGTTGGAATTAAACTAACATTTAACTAGAATAAATTTTCTATTGTACAATTGAATTGGAAGTATAAACTCAGTAGGGCCATTATGAATGAGTCCTCAAAGTAAAGTATAAGATTGGGTCCAATGATAACTCTAAAAATTTAAAACTTACCATGTTTATACAATGTATGTAAGGTTACCATAGAGTTGTCACAACTCAACTATAATTTGTAAGACTATTAAGTTTATGCTTCTGAATTAGATATAAGCTGCTTGGTCAATTGAATTGTATTGAAAGGACAAAAATAGTTCTTAGAGGTGGTTATTGCAAAAGCCAATGATGAGAACAGTGAAATTCAATTTATTAATTAAAAAATTAATATAATACAATTTTTTTTTTAATAATATTAAAAAAATTAAACTCTTTTTACTAAGAATGACAATATTGAAGTTAAGATTCAAGACATCTTATTTGAATCTAATGAAATATGTAGTTTCTTTGAAATATTCTGATACAATGTGTGACAATCTTATATATAATTTAATCTTTACACTAAATACCATCTAGTTTTTAATATTTTAAATTAATTGTTAATCACACTTTTTATATTTAGAAACAACACTCGATTATAATGGTGGATATCTTGTTTATTCATATTATTACTGAAGGTAACATCTTTAGTTCCACAGTCAAATAAAAACACATTATGACTACAAATTAAAATCAGCAACCAAGAAAAAGTGTTCATTTGCCACTTAATAATTTTCTTAGAAATCAAAACATACGAGGAATAAATAATAAACCATTTATTTTGTCCATATCCACAGTTTTAACTCCAGACCCCATCCGGTTGTAATCTATTTTCAAGGATGTAGTTCTATAGAGGGAATCCATTCATCTCTTATTGATTCTCTCCAGGAAAGGAATCATTATTTTAGGAGAAAATTATAAGGGGGTGGTGACGAGAATCGAGAAATTTGCAGCACCAAAAGAGAAAATCTTGTACAAAGAATACTTGATGAGCTCTTCTCATCCTCTCAGACAGTTTTTGCATCGTTGAGATCAGTAAAAACACATGGTTTTGAATGTTGCTGTGTTTTATTTTGTCCAGAATTCATCGATCTTGAACACAGGTTGATCTTATAAAGGTGGTGCATATTGTTAATTGATACAAATATTTTCCAAACATCATCTGTTCCACCTTGGAGCATTGGATGGAGAGCATTGAAAACTGACATCGGATGATCCACTTTGTACTTCCCATCATTTTTATGCCCTTCAACCTCAAGAAAAGATTTTCTTTTTGCACCCAAACTCTGTTTGGGTTTAATCAGCTTGCAGTCTACCTTGGATTTGACAACATAATTTACTATTTGGGTAGAGCGGGCAGCAAGACTGAGTGTGTGTAAGGCTTCAGAGAAGGAAGCTGGATTCAAGCATGCAATCATCAAAGTACGGCTTGTTCCTCCCAGTGAGTCCTGCAATATACGAGTTAACTTGCTGTCTCTGTATGGTACTCTCTTCTCATTGGCATTCAAAGCATGGATAACATTTGACAGGGCAAAAAGTGACTGGTTAATGGTGGAGCTTTCCTTGAGACTGATTCCCTCACTTTTACTTCTTCTGTTGTCCTCATTGCCTGCAAGATCAATAAGATTAAGCTTGCCAACAACTTTTCCACAAGTTACCCAAATGACAAGCACCCCATGGCTGCGACTGGACACATGATTTAAGGCTGTGTAGCCAATCTTCCTACCCAGACACCCATAACTCAGTATCTGCTCAAATTCCTGCACTGTAGAAACCTGAAGTTTGCTAAGCCCCAAGAGTTGGACTCGACCTTCAAGGTCTTCGAAAAAGGAAATGGGATTAGGTGGTTTGGTCTTCGGCGCCAAGAGATCATAGCACCTGTCCATATAAACTTCATAGTAGGAAATGTCAAGTCTAGTCTCTGAGTCATCGGCTCTTGATAGAAGGCTGCTAATTGTTAGAGGCATAAGACCAAGCGTTTTCTTGTTTCCTTGCATTGTGTGTGTTTTGCCACTACCACTCGCACCATAGGCAAAAACAGTGGCATTATAACCCCTGAATAACCCTGGTAATATGCCTTCAACTTCTCTACTGAAAATTTGGTCGGCTTCATCTTCTTGATCGTAGCAAAAGTCGAACTTATAAGAGGCTTTAATGTTGGTTTCATCCTCCTCAACATTGAGTACATGTTCCATTTCTGAATCTCCTTTGGGTTTTGTTACAGTCAAGCAAGACTTGGGCTTCCCTTTGGCTGCCCTGATTTCTTTAGGAAGGAATGGACGTATTCTTGCCACCACTCGTACCTTTAACTGCTCATCATCTGCTTTACTAAGACATTGAGAATGGGTGGGATGAGAGTTCTCCTGGTTTACCTCTGTAGCAGACATGTTCGATTCCTTATTTTCACTCCTAGTGTTTAATATGGTTTCTGAGCAAATGAATTTCTTCTTGATAAGAAATTTTTCCTTTTTAAAATATTACTTCTGCTCTCAGTTGATGTTCATATATAGAATCATATGAAGCGTACGCAAACGGAACCTTATTAATGTCGGCTCCAAGTCATAAACAAGTGTTTTAGATTATAATTTATAATTAATTTTCTTTTTTAGAGTAATAAGATTACAAGCAAGGCAATCACTCCTTTTATGAGCTTTAAACATGGAAAGTAATGAAAAGTGTTTTGTAGTACGACTTTTTTTTCTAAATATCTTTTCTAAAAATTTGAAATATGGATATGTAGTTCAATTTACTCAACAATTATTATATTTTGTTTATTTGGAATTATTATATTTAAATTATTTAAAAAATATTTTATTTTAAATAATTTAAGAACTAATATTTTCTATATGTCTTGTTCCTAACATTTTTTTGTTCAAATTTATTTTAGTTAAATTTATTAAACAATTATTTTGTTTTATTTACTTAGAATCATTTTATTAAAACAATTTAAGAACTAATATTTTCTATAGATCTTGTTTTTAACATTTTCTTGTTCTTTCTTCTTCCTTTTTATTGCATTTTCTATGGATCTTGACCCTAATATGTTTTATTTTGAATTTTTGAAATTCGCTTTCTTTCCTCCTTACTTTCTAAGGTCATATGCACAATATCCTAATTATTTTCATATCCGAATGAAGGATCATATAATGTGATTTGAAACGTCAAAAGACAAAATACACAAACTTTCATAACAATTTAAGAACTATTTTATTTTTACATCATTTACTTCATTTTTGGCTAACTTGGATGATCAAAGGTTAATGTTAGTTGTATACGATAAAAAGACGTTCAAAACTTTTGTAACCCTTGATCATTTTCCATCTATTATTTCATTTCAGATTGTTTTCCATTGATTTTGTATTTGCATGGGGTTTTGTAATATTTTACTAGCAAATTCTGCCCATCAAATGGTTGGGCAGACTTTTTATTAACTTTGAGTGCACCTTTGAAGTGTGGTTAGCTTATGTCCGCTTTTAATTGTGGTTAACTTACTCCACATGGATGGAGGTCGTGCTCTTTTTGTTTGAATTATGAGTTCCACTATATATATATATATATATATATA
>MU228095.1:1232873-1249717 GCA_018584345.1 Thuja plicata
ATAATTATAGTATATTTAACTTATTAATAAATATGTTTTTTCATTAAATATTATACAATAATGTATACATTAAATAAATTTTTTTTTTCTGCTTAATGCACCATTGAGGTTGTAGAAATATATTGATATGAAAAAAAGTTTACAGTATTATAGTATAACATCATCCAACTAGATTGGTTCAAGGATGCCTGTCAAAAACATACCCCCCATGACTAAACCTACAAAAAAAACTTATTAACCCCAATAAGATTTTGGGACTTCAGATTTTTACAAAATTTGAAGTACCATTGATAAGAAAAAGGTGATTATAATGAGCAAAGTATCTATGATTGGATACCAACTGTAGAGGACTATCTACCAAAAACGGGCAATCATCATAATGTATGGCTTGGTAGAAACCTTTATATATCATAAATGAACATATATGCCAAGTTGTAGATCCTCATGATCAATATTTAATATAGTAAGTTTTTGTGCCCTAAAAGACCTATTGCATAAGTGGCTCCCTTTGAAGATTAAGAGCTTAGTACCTAATGTGTCCCCTCTCAAGCCAACTATTCATTGTGATTATCCTAACCATAATGAATCTGTGTATCCATTTGTAAAGCCCCAATAATTCATTTAATATTTTTCCTAAGCCTATTCCATTTACAATTTATTAAAAAATACTTCCAACATATTACAAAATCTGTCAAAGTGGCATTTTGTAGAAGCCTATATTTCACAAAAGGAAAGTTATCATGCCAAAACAATAAAGCCATGATATCACAACGAACACTTATGCAAATTTCTAGAGCCATAGCACCCTGTTTGATATCTTTTTCTAAATCAAAACCGAATATAATTTATTAATATTTGTTGATTACACAGTGTCAATATGTGACCGAAGACACAATTTGAATTTTAATATCTTTTGATCAAATGATCATCAAATAAGACAGATTGATTCTAGTGATTCTCTGTAAGGTTGTTTACTAGTGTACAAAGTGACCAAGCCTTATAGTTTAATTTGATGCTTCTTCAAAGACAGAGTCATAGGCAATTTGTGAAGGTTTGCAAATAATGTTTTCGAAGGGTTTCAGAAGGGTCATTTTTGATAATTAATATTTTGCAGATGAGATGGAATCTCACAAAATTAATCGACACACTAGCCTATAATACTTCAATGAACTCTATCTAGTGGTGGCTTCCCAAAGTCGGAATGGATATTTTTCTTAGGACAATTCTAGAGGCACTTTACTCAATGTTGGAGCCTAGGAATAATGATCGGGAATAAAGAGTGGAAAGTGACCCATTTTCATTTTCCAAAGTTAGAATGTATTCAATCAAAGTCTCAAGATTTTCAGGGTGAAGAAGGTTTCCAAATTGAATATTTTTAAGCTAGTCCTACACTTTGGGATCCGTCATGCATTAAACTATTTGGGGGCTATTTTAAATCAATTCCAATGTCTTGATATAAGTAGTAATGTGCTCGTCTTACAAATATTTTCCTGGGATCTATTGCGGGCAGTGTTTAGATGATTTAGGAGCGAGGGGAGATTTGTCAAAATTATTTTAAATAACTGTCGAGGAAGATATATAAATTTCATTTTAATCATTTAAAATTATTAAAATGAATTCAAACCACAAGGTGCGAAGGGTCCCACTTTATTGACAAACTCCTTAAGTTTAACCTGTGCATCGACAAGTCACAATGAAATATTTTCCCAGAACAACCTGCTCTCATCGATGAGAGAAAGGAAGCTTGCATCGATAATATAGTATGTCGAAGGGACATCACGTATCTAATAAAGGTCAAGGACGCTTCACCGAAATGCTAAGCTACATTGAAATGTAGGATATCGATAAGACATTTGAAGAAGTCTCTTCGAAATATGAACTGTGGTGACATGGAAGTCTTTAGAAAGGGCATGAGCGTCCATCAAGGCATGATGAGCAGGGATTTTTGCCAAATGTTAGAGTCGGGAATGCTCTTTGCCTGTGTAACAGTGGTAGTTTGGGACAGGTTATAGTCATCCACCAAGTGATTAAGAGGTTAAGTTTTATCAGAGATTGAAGTTGCAGGTGCCTTGAATGCATCAAAGAAGTGTCATTACATGGCAGACATGATTGTAAGGTATGCAAAATAAATTTGTTGAGAAGACATTCAAAGCTATCAAACCAATCCAATTAATAGGTGTGAAGTAAAAACCCTTAGCCTTAGCCAACATCCTCTCTATGTGTGCCAAATCGAAGGTCTTGAAACATGGTATACACATCTATTAGAGTGTTGGGGATCTTTATTAATTAGCATTATTCTAGAGACTAAATGCCTAAGCATTTGGAGTGATCTCTGTTAGATAAGAGGCGTCCAGGGATTTTAGGCCTTGAGTTCACGATTTGGAGGTGGGGAAAATTATGTTCATATATGTATGATGCCACTGTGGAGTGCCGCTTGCTGATAGTTTTAGATGCCCTCCTATACATGCCTACAAAACATGAAAGCACAAAACAATGTGCAGTGAACTGTTATACAGTTTTCCTCAGAGAAGTGAGAACTGTGGTCTCATGGAAAGCTATCCATATAGATTTGTACAATAATGAATTTGTTGAAAAGGCTAAAAGAAGGCTCCAAGCAAGTCCAATTATTAGGCATACAGCCGAATATCACAACCTTTACCATCATTTTGTCTGCCTGTGCTGTGATAGGAGTCGTGGAACAAGGTACATGGGCGCCCTTTGAAGCCTAACAACACAGGTTTTATATCATTACATGGAAGAAAATGATTGCAGGATATGTTTGAATTAGAGAGGTTAAAGAAACTTTCAGACAAATACAAAGGCAAATGCAAAGCCTTATAAAATAACCCTTGCCAATATTCTCCCTGTACTTGCTAAGATTCAAGCTTTGGAATAGGATGGGGACATCATTCGAAGCATCGAAGGATTTTTATAAAATGTTGTAATTGCAAGTTCCATGGTTGATATGCATGTAGAATGTGTAAGCACGTGCAAGGCTAGTGAATGGTTTGAATGGCTTGGTAAAATGAATGCACAAAGGGTTCACATCAACTGTTTGACAAAATGTCACTATGTGATGTGAGCATGAGGAGAATGTAATGAATGAGATGAAGGTAGTTAACAATGCACTCAAAGGTATTATGGAGGAAGACGATGCCAGATGCTCTGCATATATACGTGCACGATGAGAAAACAGACTTGGAGCATTGAGAATACAGTTAATCGTTTGATCAAACGCCATAGGTCATGCTACAAAGGTGTATGGAAATGAAATAGAGGGATTCAATTTTCTTGTAATTTGATGTTTTAAACTGTGAAATCATATAAGTCTACAAAGGGTGTGCAAGAGATGTTGAGACTGAAGACCGAGCAAAGTAAACTTTGCAATATTTTCTCGAGGAGGCAATCTATATAATCTTTACAAGGGGTTTAATGTTGAGTGTGCACTGTTAAGCCCATCCTACATAATGTTGTTAGTGGCTGAAGAAGAATGCTCTGCAACTACTTTTTGAGTCAGACGAATTATGCAGATTGTGTTTTCTTCCCGGGAGAGGTTATAGCACTAAAGAACAAATTTGTTTGTATCAAAAGGATGACTGTTTCGATGATGGTTATAATATGTACATGACAGGAACTTTGAAAACAGGGTGTTGATGCTTTCACAACATTTGTGTCATATGTGAAAATACGTAAACATATGCAACAGACATACATGTAAAGTGTGGAATCGTGGGCACTATACGAGAACTATTAGCGGGGAGAGGAAAGTTATTTGTATATGGAAGAGCCTTGTTGGGTATATGTTCAAATGATTTTATTTGCTTCTATATGATTGTATGTGAGTTGTTGTGAGTTAACAAAGTGGTTAGTTTTTAGTCTGAGGGGGTAACTAATTAGTTTCCGATTGAACAGTCATATTGTTTGGTAATCAAAAGTTGTAACCAATTTATAGGGATCCCTTGTGTTTATAAAATGGGAGTGCAAATTGGATCAAGGTGGGACAAGGATAGATTTTAGGAAGCAAAATATAGAAGACACAAGAAGATATGGGATGTATACATTTTACAAAGCTTTTTGAAATTGGACAATGGAAATAATATTTTAGCAAATCTTTCTATTATTGGTGTTCAGTTATTGTGTTAAAATTATTGTTAAATTATTATTTGATTGTCCCCAACATAGGTTTTTCTTATCATTCAAATCAATATATCAAGCATATACTTTTGGTTCGTCAATACACATTTTTTATTCTTGTGAGATTCATTCTGATTGATTCTTGTAAGGTAGGATTAATTGCATTCAGATAAGTCTTAGTGATAGGAAGAATTTATTTTGGGTTACTAAAGAAGAGTGATAATAAAACTTTCTCGCACGTATGTGCAAGACACTGACAATCAAAGTGCCAAATAACTTGAGTTAAGCCAATTGTAAGAAACATAGACATTTTGACTCCATTGCCCAATGGATAGAAGTCACTAATCATTAAAAAACCAAAAGGATGAATTCCCTAAATAATATATTCATATACAATTTTAGTATTATGTACCAGGAGTAAGAATAGGAATAGGATTTAGGTCCTAAATAAGTTATCTCAAACCTTTATGCCAGTTTGGGGTAAATAGTTGGAACTATTACAATCTTCTTAATAATTAGAAAGGTAAGGCCACCTTGGTACGACCGAGCCAAAAGTGTAGGAGAAATTTATCCCTTTGAGGATCAAATCTCATTCGTTGGCCATAACTAGTGTTGAATCTAATCATGAAACTTGGCATACTTCTAGGGTTTGACAAACTATAGTTTTGAGCTCCAATAGATTGGTGATTCTGCTGGGGAGGTGAGTGAATAAATATTGTTAAATCATATTCTAGAATCTTTGGTTTGAATCAAGACAGATTGGCCCATCTGAGTCACAAACATATTGGCGACTTCACTAGGGAAACAATTAATAAATTCATTGGGAAGAGTCATTTTTTTTTTAACTTAGAATTTGTTGCAGCTTGTTCAGAGATTATAGAGGGTGACTTTGTTGGATTGATGAACCCAAAATATGATTTAATATTTTCCTCATCAAGAGGTGGTGATTCTGAAACTTACTTGTAGCTGCAATACTTCCAATTGTCGAGGCATAGAAAAAATGTATCAGTACATGCCTCCATATGTAGCTGGAAATGCAACCATGTTATGTGATCAATCCATGCCACAATGGAAGGAATTTCATTATTGAAAGATATAAGGCTTTGGATTTTCGCGGTATCATTCCAAACATTATCCCATCGGATATTAGAAATCAATTACCAATATTTAGTGGTACAAAGGATCAATAAGAAGAGCAACACTTACAACGGTTTGGTAACTTGATGGAAGACTACGGTTGATCATGAAGATGTTGTCACGAGACTCTTTGCCCAATCATTGAAAGATGAAGCAAGAGATTGGTTTTTGAGTTTAATACCATATTTTATTTGTTCTTTGCAAGAGTTTCAATTAGCCTTTATAGAACAATATGGTGAGAGGATAGATTTGTTTTCACTACTTCCTGATTTCATGAATATTCATATCAAAGAAGATGAATTAGTTCTAAAATTCAACCTCAAATTTTTTCAAACATTGAAGAAACTTCCTGAAGCATATAGACCCCATGATGCATTAACCTTGTTCATTTACTTGGGTGCTTTCAATGAAGAAATGAGTTATAGGTTGAGTGAAAATCCAAAAATCCTACATGAGCCTTTTGAAATTGCCATGAATATAGAGAATTTTTCAAAGCACAGAGTATCTAGAAGACTCAAGCCAGAAAAAAAATCTCTTTTACAAACGAACCATATGTTCTAAAGGTTGATAATTGTGTTCCAATATGTGTACCTCAAACTATGATTGTAACTAACTCACTTGTCCAAAACTATTCATATGACCAACCAAGCAATTTGTACATCTTATAATTTGGTAATTCAAATAAATATGAGTTGGTTCCCCTCATTAGGAAACCACTATTCATAAAAATGAAATTGAGTTGCTGACTTTCCATCAACAATATGCAGATAATCAAACCACAATGCTTTCAGATTATGATCACAATACATTGACAAAATTCCAATTGCATCGTTGTAATAAGTAAGGGTCAAATAAAATCTCTAGGCATGATGATGAAATGACATATTCAATGTCAAAGGGGTAGTCTTGTGGTGAGAATAAGTTGAATAAAGTACTTGAAGACATGGGTGTTAGTAAGACAATGCATTTGTTGGTAAATAAACAAGAAACCGACAATGATGGTTATGTGCATGCAAACACTAACGATGGTTCCAATATTTTTGGTTCTATTGGTGTGACTTCATCTCATAATTTGAATCAAGTTGCATATTGTCCTAGTGATCACATTATCACTTATGAATCAGATTTAGAATTGTTTTCAATGCATGAATATGATGGAGACTTGAGTGATATTGATGGTTTTTCTAATTAGAATAATGAAAATACTGAGTCCACTCATTCTTCATCTTTTTATAGAAATAATTGTGGTTTCATTGCTCAAAATGATGACAAAGTACATTAAATGAATGTGTTTCAAAAGAGGAGTGTAGTTGAAGCTAGCGAGAGCACATGTTGTGATCAACATGTAGGAGTAATTGAATCTGAATGTGGCTTTCAATTTTTTTAAACTCATTTTATGATGAAGAAATAAAAGCAAATCAAGTATGTGGCTTGTATTGGTATGTCGGAATATGGCTTCCGGGCGTTCTCGAATCCATTATATAGTGAAGAAGTATTTTCAAATGATTTGGACACTACATCAATTTATAAAAATCATTTATATAATGCTGAGATGGAAACATGTGCATTAAGTGAATGTGCTACAAATGGAGTTGTCAAAGAATTCGAAAGAGTTTCAGATTAGGCTACATTAGAGACAAAGGGTATGATGAAAATTCATATATATATAATGTTATAATTGATTCTTAGATTGGGATGAACAATGACATTGGTGGTCATTATTTCTCGGTTAGCACTGAGCATGATCATGAGATGAAGGTGAGTAATGGTGTGATTGTAGATTTGAGATTGTTTCAAAATGAAAAATACAATGAATCTGCAAATATAATGGTTCATAAGAGTTCAGAGCATCACAATAACATGACAGAATGGGGATAATTATGAAATTCATGATATCAGTGATCATAATAAAAAAGATTGTAATAATGATGGGATATTGTTTGATTTTCATAAGTTGTCTTTTGAAGGCTTTTATGTGGATATAGAAAAGGATTCGAGAAATAAACTAGGTATGCAACTTGATAAGGATTGGTATCGTGACATTGACAATGAGGTGTTGTATGAATGCTTTTGGTTCTCTAACCACTATGATTCCCATTTGGTGAAACATGAATATGAAATTGATAGTGAGAGGTGTTACATTGAATATGAATGTTGTTAGAACTCGAAGAATTCAATCACCAAAATCCATTGTATGCAAATAACCTGTTACAAAAGCAAAGAATGGAGACAACTCATAATGATCTAAAAAATGAAATATTCATTTAGAGAGGGAATAATAATTACAACAAGATCAATCCTTATAAAGGAGATCGAAAACCAGAAGGAGGAGAAACCTAGGTTGCATGATAATAATTAATAAAGAATTAATTATTATATGCCTAAAGTTTAGCTTAAGTGAACTAGAGATAGAGTGACTTAATAATTAAATCAATAATGATTTAATTAATAAGTGAAAATACCTTTTACTCTAACGTCCCCTTAAGATAAACTTAGGGAGAAGCTAAAAAGCTAGAAACAACTACTGGAAGTAGGAAATGGGTCCTGACAACATGGCCTAATTAGGTACCCAAGTACAAAAAATATATGTAAGAGGAGTAAAGGAGAAAACCTAGTGGGAAAAACCCCTCTCCGAAAATAGATGAAGACTAGTAAAGGACTGAAGAAGCCTCCAAACTAGAGAATGTCCCAGAAAATAGGAACAAAGATCAGGTAGAGAAGACTATAATCTGCATGAGTGCCCTTAAATGACACTACTCAAATCAGGATGACAAACAAAGGCAAACATCGGAACTCGAAGATACAAATGACAAAACACCAAAGTTTGAAGAGATGATCAAAAGAAGAACATGAAGAACACCATTGAAGCATGAAGATGCAAACACTGTCAAAGAATAACTGCTGGAACCTCCACTGAAATAAAATTTGATCAGGTACTGAAAACTGTAATCTGTATGAGTGCCCTCAAATGACACTGCTTGAATCGAGATGACAAACCAATGCAAACATCGGAACTCAAAGATACAAATGACAAAAAAACCAAAGTCTGGAGAGCTGATCAAAAGATGGAAGGATGCCTCAAAAACATGAATGAAAGAGTGTCCATATGGTAAATGATCCATCTCACCAAAATGCATAGGTACCCAACCACTGCATCCGCCTAGTACATAGAAACAAATACTGAATACATAGCTCACTCCATCGAACCAAGAGAAGATACCCCCCATAATGCTGAGCACAGAGAGGTGTGACAGGTACACTGAAAGAGGTTGCCAAGAATAATTGCATGTCGAAGAAAGTACAAACACATATAAAGGATGGTGTCGAGGATGATCAATCTCTGGACACACATAATGAGGCTAATGTCGTGGAAAGAACACTCACTTGACAAAGGTAGATCAAACCCCCATGACACTTTATTATGTAGTGCGAGTACAAACACACACAAAACATGCAAGATCCCAAGCATGCAACATATGCCACTTTATCTCAGTGTGTTTGTGTTGGAATTAATGGGAAGTGTGTACTGAGAGGGGAGGGGTGAATCAGTACCTCTAAAACTTTTGTATCTTTCAACCTTTATCCTTTAAGTTATCAAATGTTTATCCAACCATCTGTTCTATACTATCTTGATGCAAGATATATCAATTCATAAACTTTACCATACATGTGAACATTCATAGAAACATTCATGAAAGTAATTGACACATAACACGAGATATGATATTGCAGAAAACTCCTGTTAGGAAGTAAAAATTGCGGTGGGGATGGCACCCACAAATTCTTCACTATCTGCAAATTGGAAGGGGTCGGTTAAGGCTTACAATTTGATCACTTCTGATGATCTACTCGGTTAAGAGTATCTATGGAGACCTGTTAAAGTCTACTTGGTTAAGAACTTTAGCAACAATATTGAGTGTGCACTCGGTTAAGAGATTTATAGTTGGACTATTAAATCCACCTTCCTTAAAAGGATTTTTACACTTTGCTTCACTTGTTAGAATGATAGAAAATTACAATTTGACCTGGATTATGCAATCTCCTATTGTTGATTACAGACCCATTTAAGTTTACATGAATAAATATATCACCTAATGTGATTGAATAATACCTCTGATGCTCGGTAGCCTCTGTTCTCGGTTCTTGGTTACCAAATTCACCTTTTGCTGTTCTGGTTCTTGAAACTTTCAATCTGATCCATAGGTGTGCTCGTATGCTTCATTCATCCTCTCATATCCTTTCTCATCCATGATAATGAATGATTACATAGTCTATTTATAAGACAGATTGACCTAATCAAGTTTCACGTAAAACAATGTTAACTCTAAAATCACAGGTTTACAAGTTTACCTTGATCTCCTAGTCTATGCGTTTTAAATCAGTTAGACTGATTAAAGCACTTACATTCATATTTCTTGTCCCTAAAGAAATGGTTTTAAAAACAAATCAAGATTCTATAAATAGAATAAGACTGTTTTATTTGACGTGGAAGTCAGACCACTTTTTGTGGGCTGCAACTGACTTTCGGTTTCTGACGGTCGGTTATGCTCTGAAGTCAGTTGATTGTCTTTCGGGTTCCTTGCTTGAACAGTCCTCTCGGTTTCCTCTGTGACTATTCTCTCGGTTTGAACTATGACCTGCTTGTCGGGTTCCACTTTCGGGTTCCTCTTTATCTTTTCCATTTTGCATTTTCACTGTACACACAAAATTGTGTCATCGGTTTTCTTTGTACTTAGCAGTTTTCGGTGATCTCTGATATCTGCATTTTTGGTTTGCTCTTTGTCCTTTCTTTCGGTGTATGCTTACTGAAACTGTTGTTTTCATACTAATGGCAAAATAATGTCATCAATCTCTCCCTTTGACATTAGTATCAAAAATTGATATGTGCAAAATACTAACAAAATGTTAAGTATGTACAACATATATAATCCTTAGTCACCCTTAGTCATTTTATGACTGCCCCTATGTATATGTCGGTATATCATTATTTTCCCCTTTTTCTGTATGCTGTATAGTTGCCTATCTGTACATATCATATATTTCCCCCTTTTTTGATATTAAGGGCAAAGGTGTATACCTTATAGTTTATCAAAAATGTGAGAGTGTGAAGACTTCATTTCTTCCATCATCTTCTCCCATTGTTCTTTCAGGTTCTCTAGAGCCATGTGCTCGAGTGTAATCCTTGAGTGCATATCATAGATGTTGTCTGCTACAGACATCTCAGGGGTTGCTATCAATTGCCTTGCCGAACTGATGTGTTGTTGAAGCAGTGTCAGATTTGGTAGAAGTTGAGCCTGGAGCTCGGCGACTTCTTCCCTGAATTGTGTTTTAGCTTCCCACAGTTCTTGACTTAACCTTTTAACTCAATTATCTTTTCATGATGCAATTTAATTGCATTGTCTCCATCGGTTAAGCTCTTAGCACTTGTAGTTAGATTAGAATCTAACTTTGCTATCTTATCACTATGATCATTAGTGAATTTATCAATTGTGCTCAATTGTTGAATCAAGGAAATAACTTCAGCAATAATAGGATCTAATTCACTAATGAATTCTAAAAGCTTTACCTTGTTAACTGCCACTTCTTGGCTGATTTTCTCAACAAGTTTTTGCTGGTACTTCTGCTCTTCTCTCTCTTCAATTGCCTTCTCTGCATCAATATTCTATGTTGTAATCGTTTCTATGAGAGTAGCTAGTTGATCAAGTATCGGTTTATTTTGATCAACATCAATGTCGGGTAGAATCTGGTGCAAGATGTCCCTAGTTGTTTCTAGCACCATGGAGTCTCGGTGCTGCTTCCTCAACTTGTCCTATAATGCCTTCCTCTGACATATTTCATCGTATTCCTTCAATGCTTCATAGTCAAGTGTGGTTGGGTCACATTTGGGGATCTCAATGATCTCATCGAGAGTGACTTCAAACTTACTCTTTTTGGATTTATTTTTCTTCTTCAGAGTTTCACTTGAGTGAAGAACCAAAGCCATCTTCTCGGCTTTGTTTGTGGTACTAGATGAAGTTACTTGTGGTGTTGCCTCTTTTTTCTACTTTGTTTCGGTGTCATCTTGTCGGTTTTCTGTAGACGTCTCCACATCAACCTTGACATTATCGGTAGCAACTTTTTCGGTATCCTTAGGAGTGCCATCTTTGGGTTTTCCTCCTTCATCGGTGTCCTTATGCACTTCATCTGTCTTTGTCTGTGCATCCTTCTCGATTGTGTCTCCATCTATTTGATTTGTATATCCTCCTGTAACCTTTTTAGTGTCAGTTATTGTAAGACCAAAAAATGGACTAGAAAGCATATCTAGGTAACCACAAACCCTAAACAATATGCTACCCTAACTAATCTAACATTAAAACCATTTGAAACAAGAGTTGAGACATATGCAAAATAACACAAACAAAGTCCCTTCAAATGTAGTTCTAATGCTCTTCTTTCTTCTCCATAATGGAATTAATGTTGCTCTTTGCACACACACTTTGCACAAGAAGCCAAGTTTGCTAATGAGAGTACTAGAAGATTTACGATTCTTGAGGTTCTCAAAAATCTTGTGGTTCCACCTTGAAAAAATGAAATGCATCCCATTTTATAGAAATTGAGACATTTAGGTGAGATTGCACAAAATCTATGCATAAATGCAGATTTTGGCTGGTAGGATGTTAGGAAGCACGATATGGGGGAGAGATATTGAAAATATTTGTGAAGCACCTTAATAGGGATGCGAATCTTCAATTAAGGGATATGATATTTAGGTGAGATTAGGAGTCATTAATCAAATCCATAATTCAATATTCTCAAATATTCCTCAAAATCAAATTAGATTTATGAAATTATAAAAAATCTCATAAATTGAAATTAGCCAATTAATTAATAAAAATTAATTAATTGTTGGAGACTTAGGGAAAAGCGAATAAATAAAGTTTATTTATTTATTCAATTAGGACTTAGGATAAACTATGGGTTATTCATCAAAAGGGGGAAATTAGTGGGTTATAGGTCAAATTGAAGGGTGTTGATGTCGAATTGAAATGATTTTGATGATATTGATAAGGTTTAGGATCAATTCTGAGGGTTCCAGAATAGTTTAGGAAATCACGAGGCATCAATGAGCTTTGACAATGCGCCCGCGTAATGATGATTGGAAGTGATTGAAAAGTGCCAATGAACTTTGATGGCGTCATAAGATTGAAATTGAAATGGGGAAACATCGATGATCTTTGACAATGTTCCTGAAATAATGATCAGAAATAGTATTGACAATAATGAACAACACTATTGAATTGACATTGATAGATTGATAGCAATAACATTGATGATCTTTGACAATGTTATCAAATGGCTGATTAAAGGGATACGAAGCATCGATGATCTTGGACAATGCTCCTGAAATGACGACAAGACTGATCGAATTGAAATAGGGTTTGATCGATTGGTTTGAAATTGGGTTAATTAGGCATCGATGATCTTGGACAATGCCCCAGAATCGTCGGAACAAGTCCAGACAATTCTGCAAATGATTAGGAATAGAATAGGATAGGTTTGAATCGATTTAGGAAGGTTTGGAATGGTTTAGG
Source organism: Thuja plicata (assembly GCA_018584345.1). NCBI lineage: Eukaryota > Viridiplantae > Streptophyta > Pinopsida > Cupressales > Cupressaceae > Thuja > Thuja plicata. The sequence continues at coordinate 1,245,716 of MU228095.1, forward strand.
ATCGAATAGGATCAGTTTAGGATCGAATATGATCAGTTTAGGGCTGATCAGAAATGATTTGGAAAATGATCGATTTGATAAAGAGAGTAGAAATGTTAGTAATTGATGACGTGGAAGAATGACACAATATTAGTGAATGATAAAGATCAAACACTTAATATAGAAGACATGTTAAAAAGGGGGCATGGGCAATGAACCATTTTTAGGTGTCTACATTTTGCCCCTCTTTGAGACAATGTGATTATGAGCATTGGCTCAAAGAAAAATAGAAGATCATGCCCCAGTGGATGGACAGAATGGAGGTAGGATGCCCCGCTCAAAAAATTGGGCAGAAATTGATGAGGACAATTTTTCGAAAAGAAGGATGATTGATTGAAGAAATGTTAGGAGAAAGAAGAAATTAGACGAAGAAATGTTAGTAAGATTGAAAGATTTTGGATTTCAAAAAGTGGAATTGTGTTATGAGAGCTTATTTTTATATTGCAAAACCGGATGCAGCGCATCATGGCACAAAAGCCAGAGCGAGAAAGTCATCCTTTTGCGTAAACAAACACAATGAGACAAAGGATGATCTTCTCCATCTCGAAGCATATAGAAGACATGCCCCAAAATTTCATGAAATCATCAAATAGGCAGAAGACAAATAAAAAACTGGTCATGAACCATCCCGACTACTCTCATAAGTCAGATAATATCATCAAGTAGCATAGGAACATGATCAAAAAAGAAAATAAAAAATACTCACGAAAACATTGTGAGCCAACAACCATTCTGATCTTTTGTTACTTGCATTAAATGTTCGTTAATTGATAGCTTAGATTGCAAATTGATTGATAGCTTGGACAGATTGATAGATAGCAAAGGTCGAAAGATTGAACAGTCCAACCAGATTCAATGTTGAGTCACAATGATTCAGATCACATATGATTTCGTTAAGCACATATTGATGATTCTGCCACTGATGTCGACAAACATGATGTTCGATTTGCAAAAAGAAGACAAGTATGAACAAATTTATTATAGATTTTTGAAGAGATTTTGCAATTTTTAGGATTTTTGATATATTTGGATGTTTTTGGTCTTTTTTTAGGATCGTATTTGAATTTTTAGCAATTTTTTTAGGACATTATTTGATTTTTTTGGAATTTTGAGGTTATTTGGATTTTTTAGGATTTTTTCAGTTCATTAAGATATTTACAATGTGTTAGATTTGAATTGCCCCCAGTGTCTAGCAAGGCAGGGACATTTTGAAAGGAGAAATGGACTGGCAGATTGATGAAGGCCAAGGGTCGTTGCATTGGATCTGGTTAGGTGCCAAGGACTATCCAAGAAATGCGATAACAGTTTTTTTTTTCACCAAGCTGGGGGACTGGATAAGATAATGATAAGGTAATGGGATAGTGCAGTGGATAGAATGCAGGAAATGGACATGTCAAGAGGTTTTTCTTTGAAAACATGTTTTGCATTGAGCGTCCTTATTTTACATCAAGACCAAGATAGGGAGTTGGATAGGACAATGTTAGGACCTGGATAGGATAATGACAGGATATGAATAGGAAAATGATAGGATATGGGTAGGATAAGCAAGATCAATCAGGGATAAGGGATATGGAATATGGATGAAAGGTTGTGATAGGATAGGCAATATAGACCAAAGGGATCAAGACAATGTAAAGCGGATAGGACACGTGATGCTTCAAGGAATATTTGTAACTGTGTCAAGATCAAAGTTGGGGAAAAGGGGATAGGATAATGGAGGACAGACGTAGGATAATGGAGGACATGCTGGGGATAATGGAGGATAACACGAATGGAATCTGCCCCCAAGTATAGACTGCAAGAAGTTCATAGAATTACACATGACGCCTGTTTGCCAGGTTTTCACTATTGGACAAAATTATTTCTCTTGACTCTTTTTTTTTTGTGTTGCCAAGATGCCTGTTTGCCAGGTTTTCATCAAGGCAACTTTTTCCTTTTTTCATATTTTTTTGATTTTTTTGATTTTTTCATTTTTTGACATTTTGGAAAAAACTGGATGCATGAAGTGACATGGATAGAGGACTCAAGTGCCTTACTCTTTGAAATGTGCTTTTGAAAGATATTGTGCAAAGACGTTGGTAGGGTAATGACAAAGGGATATGAAGTGGGTGATTGGATAAGGATGGGACAAGCTTTATGCAAAGGATTGGATAGGTTGGATGAAAGGTTGGAAAACATGTGTTGGATAATGAAGGGAATGTATGCCAACTTTCTTTGAAGTGGAAGGGAATGGATGCAAGAACACCATTGGCACACACCTTGAGGGGTGATGGAGTGATAGAGGAAAATGAGATTTTGGATTTTGAAGGATTAATGAAGGAATGGATATGGATTTTGGGACACAATGAGCTAAAATGGATTTGGAAGATGGAAGACATTTAGATGGAGGGATAGCAATTTTGGATGCCAATTTGGAATTTTCTTTGGGACTCTGTGCTTCAAGGAGCTTCTTGGGAATCCACATGCTTTTTAATTTTTCATTATTTTGAGGGTCCTTTGAATGTATTGCTTGCACAATGGATTTTGGAACCCGTATGGCTTTTGACTTTATTTTTTGCTCAATGGGCCTTTGTAGTCTTTTTGATAATTCTTTTTTATTTTGGATCAAATTTTTCTTCTTTTGTACATGTCGATTAGACTGGACATGTTGATCCTTGATAGCGTGTGGATTGCTTGACTTGTAGACTTTATGTTTGGCATCCAAATTGCTTTGAAAGGGAATGGAATTCATGGATGGATAGGAATTGTGTGGAGGCATTTTGGATGGATAGAAGGTTCTCCAAGATGTGTGCCTTTGCTGACTTGTATTTGGGAAAGGGTAAGGGATTACAAGCTAGTAGAGGGAGGAACATATGGACCTAAGATGGATGGAAGGGCTGAAGGGGGAGGTATGCATCTGGACTTGGATTTTGAAGGGATACCAACGCCTTGAGATGTGTATTTATTATTAATACCATGGCCATTTGAATTTTCTTGGACACAAGGGTTTCAATATACCTTTTGCATGGAGGTCTAACCCTTTGACTTGATATTGCTTTCTTTGACCAGTAGGATACTTGCTACAAGACACGAGTCCATTATTATGAGGCTTGAATGATATGGAAGGACTTGTAGGACCATGAGGTGGAATAGACTCAATAGAACCAGGGGAACCCATTTGAAGTGTAAGGGGTTCATGAACAACTTGCATAGACGCGCTTGAATCACAATGGGGATTTGAAGGATTAGGACAAGGAGAAGAATGGATTGATGGATCTTGAGGAGGATCTAGAGGAATAATGGGATCTTTTGGGGGATCTAAAGGGATGATGGGATATTTTGGAGGACATGAAGGTGAAGGGACACCTTGATCTTGACTTGGAAAGGGATCTTGGGAGGACATGGAAGGGAGATCATGATCTTTCTTAGGAATTGGAAGGTCAATGGAATTTGGAAGAACATTTTGGTTTGGGAATGGAAGGGGATCATCTTGAATAGGATCATGATGAGGCTCAAGGGGAATGGGGTCTTGGTCAGCAATAGGATAGAATTTGTCATTGAAGGGGTCTTGATCTTGATATGTTTTTAGACATGTTTCTTCATTCTTTTTATCATCCTCTTGACATTGGATATGACTTTGGACATGCAAGGGGGGTTCTTGAAAGGGGTCAACATTTTGATATGAGGAAGATGGAATTTGGATAGGAATCTCATGAATAGGCTGGATTGAAATGGGAGGACATGGTGGAAATGGTTCAAAGGAGCTTGGGCTATGGATAATACTAGCTTGGATTTCTTCTGTGGATAGCCATTGGAAGGTTGCATTGTTGGAAGAATCACTTGATGGGGAAGGAGGGATGTGGGGATGAAGGGGTGGAAGGAAACATGGATGTTTCTTGAAGGTCAATGTCTTGAGGGGAAATAGGTATGTCATCCATGTGATTGTTTTGGGGTGAGCCATTGCTAGACATGGGTAAATTATTT
>MU228095.1:1250789-1276256 GCA_018584345.1 Thuja plicata
GCAACACTCTCTTCCAAGATTTTCTTTTCTTTATCCAATTTTTCTTGCAACTTTTGAATCATGTTTGCATGGACTTGATGGAATTGATTGTTTGGTTGTTTTGATGTCATTTGTCTTGGCTCAAAATCTTGTTGTTGCAAAGGTATATGTTGTCTTTGATCAAAAGGTAATTTTGATTTTCCTTGTGATGGAAACATGGGTTGATAAGTTTCTTGTTGCCTTTTGGATGCTTGGAACCTAGTGAGGATTGACATGATGACTATATGCAAATGCAAGATTTTTTTGGAATTTTGGATGGACTTTTAGGATGAAAATGCAACCTAAATATGCAAGGACTTTATGCAAATGCAAATTTGGACTTTGGATGATGTATGAAAAGAAACCTATGGCTTAATGCAGTTGATTTGTTTTGGATTTGAAAAATCTTTGGAAATTGCAAACCTAACAGTCTAACCTTAGGAAAGTGAATAGGGATCTTGACTTTAAAAGGGATCAATTTGATAAAGGGATAAAAAGAGACTAGGTCCAATCCAACATGACAAAGATGGAGTGAGACCAAATGATAGGGGGTTTGAAATTTGGGAATAAGGGACCAAGTCAGGATTCTTTCTTCAATGACATAAGGTAAGACCCTAAAATTTGAATCCCTTTGGGATTTTTCAAAGTTTTTGAAAAGGATCTAAATGCAGTATGAGGATTTTTGCAAGGCAGTATATTGTTATGGTGCAAGCTTAATGCAAGAGGATTAAGATTGAAAATGCAAGGATACTAATGCAATGTATGCAAAAGGGATTATGCTATGGATATGCAAGAATGAAGCAAACCGCAAGGCTCCAAGATAAATGTTTTTGGTCTCCATATGTTCACAAGGTTTTGAAACAAGATGTTTTTGGAAGAGTCAAAGTGTTCAAGAATGTTTGGGAATATTTTTGAAATGTTTGGAATGTTTGGCATGAGAATAGAATAGAATGTTTGGAATGTTTTTGAAATTGTTCTTTAAAATTTTGAAACACCCACACAAGACACGTTGTGAAGAATGGTTGTTGTAAAATTGAAACAAACACACCACAACCTAAGGATAACAAGGACAATATCTATTGAATCCCCACTTGAACCAAAGTTCAGTCGCGCTTACTAATAGCGGACAAACTAGAAGCTTGGAGGCACGGGCTCCTCCTTACATGTGCACTCACTTCTTAGGCACTCCAAGCTTCAACTCCCAAGGGTCATCACTTCCCAAGGGATTGTTGTCTCGACTAATAGCCGCGAAAGTGTGGGGCATCTTAGTTGGTCTCCAACCTTCCGCGCCAATAGATAGAAGGTTTTTGGCTACTATGACATGGTGTTTAATAAGGGCATCCGTTCGGGTGGTTATATGTGCGACATATTAGCTCCATTATGGAGGCCTCCCAGCCTACGAAAGTTACATTTCGTAGGTTTTAACACACCACAAGGGTGCTGAGGGAGATCTTATTCCCGGTATAACGCATTCAACACTCGTCCATTGTGAGATTAATAACAATGGCATATTTGTATCCTGGTTTGGATGGGCTTAGCTGTAGCCTGTTACCGGTTGGGCATCCACTCTCACTGGCTCTACTAAAGCACTTGGGAGGTAGCCACTCTATAAGAATGATACGAGTTTCTCTTACACCCAAGATCCACGAAGGCGAGGGGAGAGGATACACTAATATGATTCTTAGGGTTTTAAAATCTAGAAAACACATTAGACACATGAAAGCAAAAAGTTCTTTTCAAGCACCAAAATGAAGTGTTTTCTAACTACAAAAAGCAAGCACAAGAGTTTGGGAAAACACAAGGTCTTGTACAAACGTCCTGCATTGAAACCGTTACAAGTTTTTAGGATTCAATCTTCATCCCACGATTGCCAACATGCTGCATAAATCATCAGTACCACCAAAATCAAGTAATCTAAGTGCAGAAACAAGTATAGGAATGCAGAAATCCAAAAACTTGCTTGAAAAACATCAATTTTACCACCCGCGCAGGAACAAGCTACCACTTGCGCAAAACCATGGTACACCAGGGTACCACCTGCGTAGGAACAAGATACCACCTGCGTAACTTCTGACCACCTGCGCAGCTCCTGCAACCAAGTGCGCAACTACTGATCAGAGGCTTAAAAATGAGTAAAAACTTGCAAAAATATATCTTTTTTCAACATTTAAGCATGCAATGTCATCAGAAACATAGATAGGGTTCATTATTTATGCCATTTAAGCTGATTTGAAAAGATTGAAGTGAAATTGAAACCCTAATTAGCTTGCATGTGCATCAAAGTGGTTTAGGAACACCTTAAAGCCAAAATCTGCATTTGATCCTAAACTAGGTTAGAGTTCATTTTAGGTACCCAAATCAGATGTGCATGTTCATTTTAGGTCCCTTAACAACTTAAACAACTTGATCTTGTATGAAATAGTCCATTTCCACCCCTAGTTAGGTTAGATTGCAAGTTTGTTTAAAATTTGACAAAGCTTGATAGTATGAAACCCTAGGCTAGATGAGATTCATTTTAGGAGCCCAAAATACAAATGTGAATGTTCATTTTAGGCCTTTCAAATCAAAGTGTGAGGTTCATTAACCTTATTAGGGTTCATTAACCAACTTTAGGGTTCATTTGAATAGTTTAGGGTTCATTTTAGCTTGTAAACAAAGAAAAAGCAGAGGAGAAAGCCCAAAATGCAGAATGGCTTCCTAAACATGCAAAGAATGATCCTAAACCCTAAATGAGGATCCCATATGACCAACTGCGCAGCTAAGCAGCCATCTGCACAGCTCTGGGCTCCAAGTGCGTAGGTCTGGGTGCCACCTGCACAGGACTTAACCACCTGCGCGGAAACAGTGACCACCTGCGCAGAAACAGTGACCACCTGTGCAGGAACAGTGACCACCTGTGCAGCTTCAGTAACCACCTGCGTAGCTCTCTTCCAGAATTTGAAAAAGACACAAAAACACAAAAGAGTTCATCAGTTAAGCGTGTTCACGTCAGGTTCACCAAATGTAAGACCATAAAAGGGACTAGAAAGCATATCTAGGTAACCACAAACCCTAAACAATATGCTACCCTAACTAATCTTACATTAAAACCATTTGAAACAAGAGTTGAGACATATGCAAAATAACACAAACAAACTCCCTTCAAATGTAGTTCTAATGCCTTTCTTTCTTCTCCATAATGGGATTAATGTTGCTCTTTGCATACACACTTTGCACAAGAAGCCAAGTTTGCTAATGAGAGTACTAGAAGATTTACGACTCTTGAGGTTCTAAAAAATCTTGTGGTTCCACCTTGAAAGAATGAAATGCACCCCATTTTATAGAAAATGAGAGACATTTAGGTGAGATTGCACAAAATCTATGCATAAATGCAGATTTTGGTTGGTAGGATGTTAGGAAGCATGATATGGGGGAGAGATATTGAAAATATTTGTGAAGCACCTTAATATGGATGAGAATCTTCAATTAAGGGATATAATATTTAGGTGAGATTAGGAATCATTAATCAAATCCATAATTCAATATTCTCAAATATTCCTCAAAATCAAATTAGATTTATGAAATTATAAAAAATCTCATAAATTGAAATTAGCCAATTAATTAATAAAAATTAATTAATTGTTGGAGACTTAGGGAAAAGCGAATAAATAAAGTTTATTTATTTATTCAATTAGGACTTAGGATAAACTATGGGTTATTCATCAAAAGGGGGAAATTAGTGGGTTATAGGTCGAATTGAAGGTGTTGATGTCGAATTGAAATGATTTTGATGATATTGATAAGGTTTATGATCAATTCCAAGGGTTTTAGAATTGTTTAGGAAATCACGAGGCATCGATGAGCTTTGACAATGTGCTCGCGTAATGATGATTGAAAGTGGTTGAAAAGAACCAATGAACTTTGATGGCGTCGTAAGATTGAAATTGAAATGGGGAAACATCAATGATCTTTGACAATGTTCCTGAAATAATGATCAGAAATAGTATTGACAATAATGAACAACACTATTGAATTGACATTGATAGATTGATAGCGATAACACTGATGATCTTTGACAATTTTATCAAATGGTTGATTAAGGGGATACAAAGCATCGATGATTTTGGACAATGCTCCTGAAATGATGACAAGACTGATCAAATTGAAATAGGGTTTGATCGATTGGTTTGAAATTGGGTTAATTAGGCATCGATGATCTTGGACAATGCCCCAGAATGGTCGGAACGAGTCCATATAATTCTGCAAATGATTAGGAATAGAATAGGATAGGTTTGAATCAATTTAGGAAGGTTTGGAATGTTTTAGGATCGGTTTAGGATCAAATAGGATCGAATAGGATTGGTTTAGGGTTGATCGGAAATGATTTGGAAAATGATCGATTTGATAAAGAGAGTAGAAATGTTAGTAATTGATGACATGGAAGAATTACACAATATTAGTGAATGATAAAGATCAAACACGCATTATAGAAGACATGTTAAAAAGGGGGCATAGGCAATGAACCATTTTTAGGTGTCTACAGTTATAATATGAGTATCTCCGATGTCCTTCTGATCATCGGTGTTGTCTTTCTTTCCTTCATCCCTTGCATCCTTGGGAATGCTTGAATCTTTTTGAGGTGACTTGTCTGTTTCTTGCAGTATATTGATGGCTTGCATCAATATTGGCATGTTTCCTTGTATGTTCACCTGTGAAGTATCAATTGCAGTGTCCTATTCGTCGGTTGTATCCTTGGTAACAGTGACATCTTCATCCTTTTGTATTTCTTTTGTTGTATCATCGGTTATGTCAATGATTTTGTTATCCACAATGTTGTCCTTAGTAGTGGTGTCCGACCATGTTTCATCTGCAACTTCCATATTCTTTTTTCCGATTGTGTTCATTTCTTCTTTATCTAATTCAACTGATGTGTCATCTTCTGCATCTTTGATTATGATGTGTTCTTGAGTTGCCTTATTATCATCTTGCTGTTGTAGGTCTTTCTCGGGGCTAGCTTCCACAATATGTCTATTGAGTATTTTACTCCATTTCTTGTGACTTTCTTGTTCAAGCTCTATAAGCCCCCCTTCAAGAAATTTTTAGGTTCTCAACTTGGGTGAGAACTCCTTTTTATGGTTCTCCATCATCTCATCAATTTCTTCCCTCTTGGATTCAGGAGGCATAAGAGAAACAAGCACTCTTTCCCTTATCTCCTTCTCATTCTTTAATGCAAATGCCCATCTAGCATATAATTTGTCCAAGAGTTCCCTTGGTACATTATTACCTTCAAATTGAATTGGTACGTACTTGAATTTGTACATCTTTGCAATGATGGCATCTTCAACTTTGTTTTGATCTTCTAGATCCAGTTTGAGCCATCTTCTTTTCTTAGAATTTGTAATAGATCCTGAATTTGCAATAGATTTGCATACCTCATCAATTCTTTCTGGAACCTTAATCTTCTCTGCTTCTACACCTTCATCTTTTTTTGTTTCCTCAATGTTCTCCCTTGTTTGAATGGACCTTCTTCTCTTTGATGACCCTCTTTTCTATGTGGCTAGTTTCCTCTTGTAGGTTCTAAATTTTCCTTTCTTCAAGGGTGAAGGAGCTGAGTCTTTTGCTGTTTGGCTTCTTGTTCTGGAAGCAGATGTGGTTCTTGGCTTCTTTGTCGGTGGAGGAGATGGTGAATCTGACTCTGTGGCCTCGGAGTCATTCTTTTTTGTAGCTTCACCGATGGGTGACTGGCCTTCGGTCTCTTCCTCCTTGTTAGCTTCTTCTTCTTGCTCAGTTTCTTCTTCTGTTGCCGACGGTATTTTCTTTAGGTTCTTGACCATTTTATCCTTTTTCCTGACTATTTTCTTTACAACCATGCCATATTTGATTCTTGATTTGGCCTCCTCATAAGTTCTGAACTTTGGTTGTTTCTTGTCTAATGGTTCATTTATCAATGCATCGATTGCCTTGGATGCTTGGTCAATATTTACCTCATATTCCAGAGGTTGTAACCATGTTGGCCTCAGTACAAAAGGTTTGATGTATGTGTGGCCGGTGTTAACCATAAAACATATATCATCTTTGAACTTCTCAATAAGTTGTTCAGGGATCCTTACCCTTTTCTGCATTCGATCCTTGAATCCTATGAAGTACTCATCCATGACTGTTTCAAAGTTTTCCCCCATTGATGTTATGTATTCACTGATTTGCATGGTGACTGGTTTTGTGGGATCCCACTTTACAACTCCTTCTAATGGAAATGTTTCTTGAAAGTAAAAGAAAATGCACATGATAAAGTGATCCAAACTTACATGTATTTGTCTTAGCATTTCTTATAGTTCTCAAGTTTTCTTCTAGTTGGCTCAGTAGAAGTGCCGACAGATCCAACTAAGTACCTTTCTTTACAATCTTGTATGTTGTATCTACTGCACCGGATGCTATGTTGTTCATCTTGCTTTCTTGGAAGAATTTATAACCTAGAACACATGTTCCAAATTTAAGTTCATCATCAGTTATAGTAGATACCTTCAGTCCTCTGCCATTACACTTTGCTCCAGTGTTCTTCTCAATCTCAGCCTTGGGTGGATGTTTCAATGCTTTTACCTTCTTGGTTATAGGGTAACCGGTGATAGCATGGATAACATCTCGGGTTATCATCTTAGGCTCATCCAACCATAGTTTGTGATTGTGCATTCGACTTAGTACTAACCGAATCCACTCGGTTTCAAATGCCTGCGGGAACAATAGGGAATTAGTGAGCCCTTTCACCTCTATGTGTTTATGTTCATCTTTGAAGGATCCATCTTCATTACACAACTTCTTGTAATCTTGTTCCACCTCCAAATTATCGATTTCTGCAATCTTACAATGGATGTAAGCTCACACGTCTTCGACGAGAAAAACCCTAGCAGGTATTCGCGAGAATGCTCCAGCATTGTCGGGTTGTGAAGCAACATCAGGGTAAATCTTGTAATGTGGTTCCTCACATACAGAATTCTTGACGAGTTTAACCTCATCCTTCTTGATGCTCTTCTGTTTGGTGGTTCTTGAGGTTGTGGCCATTGTTTCAGAGAAATTTAGGGCTTTCTAAAAAATGTGTAAATAGAGTTCTTGGTTGTTGTAGTAACTTACTGTTTACACCTACAATGATCATTGATCTGTTGTAGTGTTCTGGGTCGAGTTGAAGTCGCTTTGTGATGATGATTTTTGTTTTCTCAATTTTCGCCCTCGTCGCTCTGCTCTGATCGTGGTGAACAATGAAGCCCTTAGATGTCACCCTTTTATAGGCCTTTTTCCCTAAAAAGTGAGTCATTAATGCTCAAAAACTCCTTGGTGTTTGAAGACAAAGTTCTTTGGTTAAAACATTAACTTCTCTCTTCGGTGATAACGTGACGTTTCACAGCGGTTGTTCAACCCTTTGTTTTTACCGACGGGTTTCAGTGTTGTGCGCAAACAACTTATTCAACTTTCTTGATTACCGACGAGTCTCGGTTTACACTAGAAACTTTGCTTTCTCATGTTAACTGACGCTTCTCGGTAAGTGTAGGCAGTTTCAGCTTTGAGTGTATACCGACGGATTTTAGTATGTATTACCCGATAGCATAGTTATCACATATTTTAACAAGTAATACCATGATGCATATTTACTTATGCTAATTTGGCATTTCATGAACATATTATGGAATTGATGTAAAATAATACATAGTGTAATGTAGTTCCATACTTACTTGTTCTACTTAGGTGGGGGTGGCGATGTCACCGGTTCCATTGGATGGGGTGTCACCATTTGCATTGATCGGTCCAGCTTCATCATTGTTTGAAGCTCTTCTCCAAAATTTGTCTCTCATTCTTCGGATGTCTTCAATGGTGTTTCCATTGGGATATGTGCTGGTCTCTGTCATTCGGTCTCTGCAGTCTTTCTTGAGATGACCAACTTTATGACAGTGTAAGCATGCCATTCTGGGGTTAGTCCGGCCTCTAGAATTTCTAGTCCACTGTCTTATACAGTTTGCAGCAATGTGACCAAATATTCCACATGATGTACAATTTGTCCAAGTGTTGTAATCCCATACATACTGGTTACCGACTCTTTTCGGTTGATAGGGAGTTTCTTGACCTTTAGGCTTCCATGCTTGCCTTTTCTTTTTCCAGCATTCAAGAGTTGTGTACCCATTCATTTTGCAAGTAGGATAGTATTTTTCCATGTAGGTTTCCTTCTTTGGTTGTTTCATCTCAGACTTACATTCATATGCTTTATGTCATTTCTTGTTACATTTATAACAAAATCCTATGAATGAAGATGTGGATTTAGGAATACTTTTCATTTTGCCTCTGCATACATTTGATGTGTGCCCTTTCTTTCCACAGTGATTGCATGTCAGCTTTCTTGGTCTTGGATTTGCATAGACATTCTTTGGATCAACTTGATTGGGTGATTCTCCATTCTCGGTAAAGCCTAGACCAGTGTTTTTGTTGACTCTTCGTTGTCCTTCAAGAAAATCATCCATTCTTTTATTGCTTTCTTCACCTTTCTTAATAATTTCATTATGCTACTGCTGAATTATTATTTCATGTTTCAACTTTTCATTCTCACCCCTTAGCTCACCGATAGCTTCTATTCTTTCAATGAGTTCAACATTCATTTTGTTTGCCTCTTGACTCATAAGAATAATCTGATTTTTGATCTCATGCTGATGCTCTATAAGTCTTTGTATTTCAGACTCTTTCTCTTGTAGCTTTTCTGAGATCTTCCTTCTATCATCAATAGCTAGTGTTATTTCTTGCTCAGCTTGTCTAGCACTGTTCATGACATCAATCATTCTTACCATCTGTATCTCTTGATCAATTTGCAGAGATTTCACTTGTCCAGCCAGATGTTGATTGATTTCATTTAGGCTTGTGATGCTTTCTTCTGATGTGTCTGATGCTTTGCTTGTAGTTGATCCTGAAGACTCAAAGAAATGTGGTATCTCTTCCTCATGATAATCTGTTTCATTACAACGAGATGCCACAATATTTCTTTCATCTAGCAACTGTCTCATATTGATTCTAGCTTCTTTATACTGCTCATAGAAGATTTGAATTTCTGGCTTCTTATTTTCAATATTCTTGTCAAGTCTGTACTTCTCCATTGTTTGATCTTTTCTCTTAAGCCTTTAAGATTTTTCAAAGAAGAGACTTAGCTCTGATACCAATTGTTGGAATTAATGGGAAGTGTGTGCTGAGAGGGGAGGGGTGAATCAGTACCTCTAAAACTTTTGTATCTTTCAACCTTTATCCTTTAAGTTATCAAATGTTTATCCAACCATCTGTTCTATACTATCTTGATGCAAGATATATCAATTCATAAACTTTACCATACCTGTGAACATTCATAGAGACATTCATGAAAGTAATTGTCACATAACACAAGATATGATATTGCAGAAAACTCCTGTTAGGAAGTAAAAACTGCGGTGGGGATGACACCCACAAATTCTTCACTATCTGTAGATTGGAAGGGGCCGGTTAAGGCTTACAATTTGATCACTTCTGATGATCTACTTGATTAAGATTATCTATGGAGACCTGTTAAAGTCTACTCGGTTAAGAGCTTTAGCAACGCTGTTGAGTGTGCACTCAGTTAAGAGATTTATAGTTGGACTGTTAAATCCACCTTCCTTGAAAGGATTTTTACACTTTGCTTCACTTGTTAGAATGATCGCAAATTACAATTTGACCTGGTTTATGCAATCTCCTATTGTTGATTTTCAGATCCATTTAAGTTTACATGAATAATTATATCACCTAATGTGATTGAATAATACCTCTGATGCTCGGTAGCCTTTGTTCTTGGTTCTTGCTAACCAAATTCACCTTTTGTTGTTCTGGATCTTGAAACTTTCAATTTGATCCATAGGTGTGCTCGTATGCTTCATTCATCCTCTCATATCCTTTCTCCTCCCTCTCTCATCCATGATAATGAATGATTACATAGTCTATTTATAAGACAGATTGACCTAATCAAGTTTCACGTAAAACAATGTTAACTCTAAGATCACAGGTTTACAAGTTTACCTTGATCTCCTAGTCTATGTGTTTTAAATCAATTAGACTGATTAAAACACTTACATTCATGTTTTTTGTTCCTAAAGAAATGGTTTTAAAAACAAATCAAGATTCTATAAATAGAATAAGACTGTTTTATCTGACGTGGAAGTCAGATCCACTTTTTGCGGGCTGCAACTGACTTTAAGTTTCTGACGGTCAATTATGCTCTGAAGTCAGTTGACTGTCTTTCGGGTTCCTTGCTTGAACTATCCTCTCGGTTTCCTCTATGACTGTCTCTTGGTTTGCACTATGACCTGCTTGTCAAGTTCCACTTTCGAGTTCCTCTTTATCTTTTCCATTTTGCATTTTCGGTGTACACACAAAATGTGTCATCAATTTTCTTTGTACTTAGCTGTTTTAGGTGATATCTGATATCTGCATTTTTAGTTTGCTCTTTGTCCTGTCTTTTGGTGTATGCTTACCGAAAGTGTTGTTTGCATACTAATGGCAAAATAATGTTATTAGTTTGCACAAAAAATACTACTAAAATAGATGTCTACAATGCTCAGGAATGACAAAAATTTGTAAGAACATAAGTAATAGCTAAAAATGAGTCATCCCATGTAAGGAAAATGATCCCAAGACGTGAAACATCCAAGATATTCATCAGATTGCAAAAAAGAAAAAAACTTGAATAAAATATACTTGGATCAGATTCGGGATAATGAGACCCATACAATAAGAAAGAACACAAAACCAGCTTTCCAACAACATGCGGAAGTAAAAAATTGGAGTCTGGAGGAGCAAGATACGGTTGCCGGAGTGCAAAAAGGAACCATGTCTTTGACTGACAAAAAAACTTGCATAACGTCAAAATCATAAAACCAAACCTTGAAAACCAGATCGGGCTCTAAACTAGCTTTCCGACGATATCTCGTTTGATGAAAAATGCCTCCGTTTGCTCAAGATATGAACAAACAACCAATGACTGCACCAAAACAATAAGAACCTCAAAAAGTCTCTACTAAATATGACACAGCCCCACTAAAGTTGGTGATGCCGCTAAATCTGGCGGAACTGCTAAAAAATTGCGCAAATTTGGCTGGGCTGACAGAGCGATGATGTGGCGGCCATGCAGTTGACTGACCGAATTTACCGAGAATTTTTTTATTGAGAAAAAAAACAAAAAAAATAGTGTTTTTTTGTGAGAAAAAAATATAAAAAACAATATTTTTTAATTTAAAAATATTTTTTTTTTTAAAAAATGGGGCCCGCAGCTCCCTTAGGGCCTGCGCGGTCCCTTGGGGCCAGAGCGACCCTTTGGGGGCTTGCACGATCTCATTGGGGCATGCACGGGCTCCTTAGGGCTCACGACCACCATGCAGGGGGTGGGGGGGGAAGCCCCATCATTTGCTGTGGCAGGTGGGTGGGGTATGACCCCCACAAAATTTTTTTGGATTTTTTTGTAGTTTTTTTTTCCAAAAACTTTACAAAATCCCTTTTATAAAATGGGTATTTTTATTATTTTTTTTTCAAAAATTTGAAAAAGAAATTTCAGCGTTTTTTATTTTTATTTTTACATGCCTCGTAAATTGTGCCAAGAGAAGGGTCATATGTGTAGTTTTTTGCCTAAGAATGCAACTGTGTCCAAATTGGATGTGCCATATATGGAATTAGGATTTTTTGGGCCTTTTGAGCGCATCCGTGAGGTCGGTTTGTGCCCATAGTGCTCCAAAAATAGCTCCCCTCTAGATCCACACAAAAACTTTGAAAACTTGAAACGTTCGGCGCTCCAAAAGATCTTCAAAAAACTCAAGAATGGGCTGCAACAACAAGGCTCTGATAACATGTTAGAATTCAATCACCAAGATCCACTATATGCAAATAACCTATTATAAAAGCAAAGAATAGAGACACAACTCATAATGATCTTAAAGGTGAAATATTCATTCATAGAGGGAATGATAATTACAAAGAGATCAATCCTTATAAACAAAATTGAAAACCAAAAGGAGGAGAAACCTAGGTTGCATGATAATAATTAATAAAGAATTAATTATTATATGCCTAAAGTTTAGGTTAAGTGAACTAGAGATAAAAAGTGACTTAATAATTAAATCAATAATGATTTAATTTATAAGTGAAAATACTTTTTTACTCTAACAAATGTAACAAATATGTGTCACTTGATGATGAATATTTTCAGTTTATACCTGACTATGAAATATGGATAAACAAGAAGTATGTTGACAATGGTAAGATGAAAATGATGGTAAGAAGTGTCAATGGTGATTAGATATTTGCCAATGATCTTTTCAGATGTGCCTTAATGTTTTGGATTAAGACAAAAATAGGTTTTGAGGGGAACCCCGAAACCCCTTACAAAGATTTTAAAAAAGTTTTTCAAGATCGACCCCCAAAGTAGACCAACAAAGCAAAACACTGCTGGGAGAAACTAGACCAACAAACCCAACCTACAACTAACAAGACCGGGAAAACTCCAGCCTAGACAAACAAAGGACAAATTAAGATTTACTTTTAGACTCGCCCTTGTGAGAATGAAGAGTCATATCAAAATAGGGCGAGGAATTCTTATTTTTCTTTCCTTTAGATGTGCCTAATGTTAGAAGATGAGAATCATATATTTGATCAGGGAAAGTGTTGGTTTTTACTCTTGGGGGCTTGTAGCTACCAAAGGAAATAATGATTCAATCTTTAGAATCAAACAAAAAACAATTTGAGGAACCAAATAAATTTGACTCTTGGTCTACTTTCACCAGAGATGCTGGATTCTTGCTATGTCCACAAGGGGGCATACATCCCCAACTAGAGCCACTCTTGGGACTTAAGATATTTAGAATATTTGAAGTACCATTGATAAGAAAAATGTGATTATAATGAGCATAGTATCTATGACTGGACTCCAACTTCAGAGGACTATCTACCTAAAATGGGTGATCTTCATAACATATGGCTTGGTAGAAACCTTTATATATCATAAATGAACATACATGCCAAGTTGCAATCCATGTGATCAATATTTAATATAGTCTTTTTTTGTGCCCTAAAAGACCTATTGCTTTGCACTTTGACTAATGTGCATAAGTGGCTCTATTTGAAGATTAATAAATCAATACCTAATGTGTCCCCTCTCAAGCAAATTGTTCCCTGTGATTATCCTAACCATAATGAATCCTTGTGTCCACTTGTAAAGCCCCAAGAATTCATTTAATATTTTTCCTAAGCCTATTCCTTTTAAAATTATTCAAAAATACTTCCAACACATTACAAATCTATCGAATTGGCCTTTTGTAAAAACCTATATTTCACAATAGGAAAGTCATCATGCAAAAGCAATAAATACTTGCAATCACAACCAACACCTATGAAAATCTCTAGAGACATACACCCCGTTTGACGTTTTTTTCAAAATTAAAACCAAACACAATTTATTAATATTTGTTGATTACACAAGGTAAATATGTGACCAAAGGCCCAATTTAAATTTTAATATCTTTTGATCAGATGATCATCAATTCAAACATATTGATTCTAGCGATTCTCTATAAGATTGTTTACTAGTGTGCAAAGTGGCTGAGCCTTACAGTTCTGTTTGATACTTCGTCAAAGTCAAAATCAAAGACAATTGTGAAGGTTTGCCGACAATATTTTCAAAAGGTTTATGAAGGGTCATTTTTGGTAATTAATATTCTGCAGATGAGATGAAATCTCACAAAACTGATCTACCCACTAGCCTATAGTACTTCAATGAAATCCTCTATCTAGTGGAAGCTCCCTAAAGTCATAATGGATAGTTTTCCTATGGAAATTCTATAGGCAACTTACTCAGTGTTGGATCCTAGAAATAATGACCGAGAATAAAAAGTGAAAAGTGACCCATTTTCATTTTTTGAGTTAGAATATATTCAATCAAAGTATCAGAGATTTTCAAGGTGAAGATGGTTTCCAAATAGAATATTTTTAAGCCAGGCCTACACATTGGGATCCTTCATGCATCACACTATCTGGGGGCTATTTTAAATCAATTGCAATGTCTTGATTTAAGTAGCAATGTGTTCGCCTTACAAATATTTTCCTAGGATAGGTTGTGGGCAGTGTTAAGATGATTTAGGAGTGAGGGGAGATTTGTCAAAATCATTTCAAATAATTTTAGAGGAAGATAAATAAATTTCATTTAATCATTTAAAACGATTTAAATGAATTCAAACCACAAGGTGCGATGGGCCCCACTTTATTGGTAAATTCTCAAAGTTCAACCCGTGCATCTACAAGTCACAATGAAATATTTTCCGGGAACAACATGCTCTCATCAATGGCACTCTCTATGGGGCAGGAAATTTGCACATTAGTAAACAAAATATGTTAACAACATGTGTGTTAGTCTATTGCGTTAACTTATTGTGTTAACAACATATTTTGTTTACTAAGGTGCAAATTTCCTGCCCCATAAACAATGCCGTCATTGATTAGAGAAAGGAAGCTTACATCGATAATATAAAATAAAGTATGTCAAAGGGACATCACGGATCTAATAAAGGTCAAGGATGTTTCACTGAAATGCTGAGCTACATCGAAATGACATTTGAAGAAGTCTCTTTGAAATATGAACTGTGGCGACATGGAAGTCTCGAGAAAGGGCATGAGTGTCAAGCAAGGCATGATGAGCAGGGAAGGTTATGGTCATCCACTGAGCGAATAAGAGATGAAGTTTTATCAGAGATTGAAGTTGCAGGTTCCGTGAATGCATCAAAGAAGTGTCATTACACGGAAGACACAATTGCAGGGTATGCAAAATAAATTTGTTGAGAAGACATTCAAAGCCATCAAACCAATGCAATTAATAGGTATGAAGTAAAAGCCCTTAGCCTTAGCCAACATCCTCTCTATGTGTGCCAAATCGAAGGTCTTGAAACATGGTATACCCATCTATTGGAGCGCTAGGGATCTTTATTAACTGGCATGATTCTGGAGACTAAATGCCTAAGCATTTGGAGTGATCTCTATTAGATAAGAGCGTCCAAGTATTACAGGCCTTGAGTTCACGAATTGGAGGTGGGGAAAATTATGCTCATATATGTTTGATACCACGGTGGAGTGCCGCTTGCTGATAGTTTTAGATGCCCTCCTATACATGCCTACAAAACAATGCACAAAGAACTGTTAAACAATGTTCCTCAGAGAACTGTGGTCTCATGGAAAGTTGTCCATATAGATTTGTACAATAATGAATTTGTTGAAAAGGCTGAAAGAAGACTCCAAGCAAGTGCAATTATCAGGCATAAAGCCAAATATCACAACCTTTACCATC
Source organism: Thuja plicata (assembly GCA_018584345.1). NCBI lineage: Eukaryota > Viridiplantae > Streptophyta > Pinopsida > Cupressales > Cupressaceae > Thuja > Thuja plicata. The sequence continues at coordinate 1,266,139 of MU228095.1, forward strand.
ATTTTGTCTGCCCGTGCTGTGATAGGAGTCGTGGAACAAGGTACATGGGCGGCCTACAAAGCGTAACAACCCAGAGGTTTTATATTATCGCATGGAAGAAAATAATTGCAGGATATGTTCAAATTAGAGAGGCTAAAGAAACTTTCAGAGAAATACGAAGGAAAATGCAAAACCTAATTCAACAATCCTTGCCAACATTCTTCGTGCGCTTGCCAAGATTCAAGCTTTGGAACAGGGTGGGGGCATCATTCGAAGCATGGAAGGATATTTATCAAATGTTGTAAATGCAAGTTCCATGGTTGACAGACATGTAGAATGTGTAAGCACGTGCAAGGCTCGTGAATGGTTTGAATGACCTGATAAAATGAATGCAGAGAGGGTTCATATCAACTGTTTGACAAAATGTCACTAATGGGATGTGAGAACGAGGAGAGTATAATGAATGAGATGAAGGCTTTTAACAATGCACTCAAAGGTATTATGGTGGAAGACGATGTCAGATGCTCTCTTTACATACATGCACGATGAAAAAACAAATAACATACTTGAAACATTGAGAATACCATGAATCTTTTGATCAAACACCATAGGTCACTCTATAGAGGTGTATGGAAATGAAATAGAGGGATTGCATTTTCTTGTAATTTGATGTTTTAAATTGTGAAATCATATAACTCTATGAAGGGTGTGCAAGAGATGTTGAGACTGAAGACAAAGCAAAGTAAACTTGGCAAGATTTTCTAGAAGAGGCAATCTATAGAATCTTCACAAGGGCTTTAATGCTGAGTGTGGACTATTAGGCCCATGCTACATAATGTTGTTAGTTGTTGAAGAAGAATTTGATGAACTATAATTGATTGAATGTTTGAAGATGACAAGTTGATGATCACCGAGCTGCAGAATGTAAATGCAAGACATTAAATCAGTTAATGTATTGTATTGTCATTGATGTCAACTTGATATAATCTGATTGGTCATATACATATTGTTATAGACTTCAAGAAAGCAAAGAGATAAAGTTTATGTTATCGGGAAACATAAAAAGCCAGTGTACACCGAGTGACAACAAACACCATCAGACAGAGAACCTTGAGAAGTCACATTGTATACCCAACACCACAACCCTGAGCATAACTACAGTGAACCCCGAGCAATTCACATTGTTGACCAACGAACAACACCGTCATACAGTATTGATGCCCGAGGACAACTGGAGTCATTGACCGAGCAAACTAAGAGTTGATCACCAATCAGAACTGAAGTTAGGAAACGACAAAATACTTAGCTGACAAGAGATAAAGATAGATTTAACTGATTGATTGATTTGTTTTTATCGACCAGTTGAACTAAAGTTTTAAAGCTAGTTTTATTCCCAGTTGTCAATGAGAAATCTACGGGATAAAACTAAAGCAAGGCTTTAAAGATTAAAGCAATGCATGGCGAGACTTGCGGATCAAGAAAGAATCTACGCCAAGAACAAAAAAGACAAGGAGATGAAACAGTGGAATCATGTCTATAAAGAGACAAGTAATTCATTACGAAGGAGAGAAAATGCTGAAGAGAATTCTGGTGAAGATAGAAGTCTTCATGCAAATCTGATCATATAGGCTGAAGAAAAGAGCCAAGAATTCTGCAGACACTGAGCAACATAGAAGCAACATTATTCACCGAGTAGAAAGAAGTGGAGCAAAGGAATTGAAGAGAACATTAATCAAAAGAGGTATTATGGACTTACAATAGATCTGAACATCTGCAAGATTAAGTTGTATTTATGAACATATCATTTACTGTTTCAGTTTAACCATTGATTCAGAAAATCTCTTAACCGAGTGGGATTTAACCATCCTTAATATATTGAGATACATCCCAAGGAGTATCAAAAGGTTTTCATGTTGACAACATAGTGAATGCTAGGTCAAGTGATAAACTGTTAGTTTTAAATCCTCTCACAAGGTCGCACTTAACAGTGTGTTTGTAACCTGGGTTGGCTCTTCACCGAGTTCACTTCAGAAGAGTGAAAATTTTGGGTTACCAATCCCAAGTGGTTTTTCCCTTAACATGGTTTCCACGTTAAAAATCCATGTGTCAAATGTGTATATGTTCATTGCTTTGATGTTTTGCTTTACACATTACTAAAACATGATTGATCGGTAAACACTAAGTTTATTTACTGATATTCGGTAAAGGCTAGGAAAAGATAAACTGCTATTCGGTAAAGCTTAAGAAAAGGATAAATAGTATATTCACTGAGTAGTATATATATGTTAGATTCACACAAGGCATACATCTTGTAGGACTGAAGATAACTAGAGGTATTATATTTCTTATATAAGTTTTGATATTAGATTAATTTTTGAGGTCATTGATTCACACCCCCCCTCCCCCTCTCAGTTATTCTAACAAAATTCTCCGCAACTATTTTTTAAGTCAGACAAATTATGCAGATTGTTTTTGCTTCCCTGGAGAGGTAGAGGTTATAGCACTAAAGAAGAAATTTGTCTGTACCAAAAGGATGACTGTTTCAATGATGGTTACAATATGCACATTATGGAAACTTTGAAAACAGGGTATTGGTGCTTTCAAAACATTTTTTTCATATGTGAAAATACATAAACATATGCACCAAGCATACATGTAAAGTGTGGAATCATGGGCACCATATGAGAACTGTTAGCAGGGAGAGGACATATATTTGTATATGGAAGAGCCTTGTTGGCTATTTGTTCAAATGATTTTGTTTGCTTCTATGATTCATGTGAGCTATTGTGAGTTAACAAAGTGATTAGTTTTTAGTATGAGGGGCTAACTAAAATAGTCATATTGTTTGGTAACCAAGAGTTGTAACCAATTTGTAGGGATCCCTTGTGTTTATAAAAGGGGACCATAGATTGGATCAAGGTGGGACAAGGATATATTTTAGGAAGAAAAATATAGAAGACAAAAGAAGAATTGGGATGTATACATTGTATAGACCTTTTTGAAATTGAGCAATGGAAATGATATTTTAGTAAATGTTTCTATCATTAGTGTTTAGTTATTATGTTACAATTATTATATGACTGTCCCCAACATAGGTTTTTCTTATCATTCAAACCAATATATCAAGGATATATCTTTGGTTCGTCAAAACACATTTGTTGTTCTAGTTACATTCATTCTGCTTGATTCTTGTAAGGCAAGATTAAATGCATTTAGATGAGTCTCAGTGATAGGAAGAATCTATTTTGGATTACTAAAGAAGAGTTTGATAATAAAACTTTCCCGCGTGTCTATGTAAGACGCTAACAATCAAAGTGCCAAATAACTTGAGTTAAGCCAATTGTAAGAAACATATACATTTTGACACCATTACCCAATAAATAGAAGGCAATGATCATTAAAAGACTAAAAGGAAGAATTCCCTAAACAATATATTCATATACAATTTTAGTTTTACGTAGGAGTAAGAATAGGAATAGGATTTAGACTAAAACAAGTTATCTCAAACGTTTATGTGAGTTTGGGGTAAATTGATGGAACTATTATAATCTGCTTAATAATCAGAAAGGTAAACCTACCTTGGTATGACAGAGCAACAAGGAGGCCATATATATGCCCCTTAAGATGACAATATAGGACTATGGTGGAATATTAAAGAAAAGAACAAGGATAAATATTTTCAACACTAAGGAGATGTCCTTTAAGAAACAATTCACCTGCAATCAAAGCCAAAGAGGTCATATCTCTTTTGAGGCTAGGAAGAGATAGTGGGAAAAGGATATCTTGCAATAAGTGTAAATGGATCCTTTTGATGGATGCACAAGGAGAGGAGGAAGGGATCTTTTCTCAAAGACATCTAGCTCCAAGAGAATATCTTTAACAAAGATAACATCATTGACCAAAAGAGGGCAAGGAGAACATGAATACACACCATCTCCATTGTTAGGTAAGGGGATTCTTGATCAAGGATAACAAACTTTTGTCCCCAAGTGAGAGATCATTTATAATATACACATGCTTTCAAGAAAGGAATATGTTGTAACAAGGATGTGCACCTATTCAAAAAGAGATAATCCTCATGTAGAACACACAAATATATGCAAGAAGATGCATCATGTTATAAAAGATACAACTCAACAAAGGAAAAGTGGATCCTTAGAAAGGATTAGAAGATTGAAACAATATCCTTACCCCCCAAGCATGGATACAAGGATGAAAAATGATATTATGTTGCTCATAAAGTATGATTGTATATGGAATTACACCACTATGCATGACAAGGAGCCCTAATGAAGTAAGCTACTAATGCCACATAGTGTGGAGCTACATAATAGGGAATGTGGGTGCTAATGCACTTCTTTGGGATTGAGAAAAATCATGAGATCAATTGTAATATGAATAAGAGCTTTATCATTTAAATCTTGAACAAATTATCTAAATTTGATGTAGTCATCAAGAGAATGAAAATAACTATGACGAGAAAGACAACGTATACCATTTTAAAAAAAAAATATTCTTTGTAAAGTGGCAAAAATGGAATTTAATACTTTTTTCATACTTAAGTCTTCAAAAGATTTTTTTTTGCTAATTGTAAATGGTCCTCAGAAGGTGTGGGTTTTATTTCTTTTGATGAACAAATTTGTAAGGAAGGTGGAGGATACTCGTTGGTTGTTTCATCTTAGACTTGATAATATGACCAAGAAGGAGAATCACTTATATTGGGTCTATTTTTTCTTCTTTGTTTTGGCAAGAAATGAGTGATCAAATTGGCTTGAAGAAGGTTATGAACAATACTATCTTGAGCTGTAAATCCTAAGCCTTCTCTAGTGCATTGTGAGGGAGGAGGGTCTAAAGGGACTTTATTCCTTCTTCCATCTTTCCAAGACCTTGTCCACTATAACCTTGATTAGAAATCACGTTATAGCCAACTTCATATTATGTTTTTAGTTTGGAAGGTGAAGGGCTTTCATCATGGATCTTATTGAAACATTTTTTGTAGGGATAAGTAGATGGAGTAGGATTGATCTTCATTAGGAGATTCCTAATCCTACCATCATTACTGATATCGAATTTGTTAGGTTGCAAAGTAGGCTCATCCAAATATTCATCTTTGCTTAATGTTATGTTAGGAGATCATGGATAAAATGCATAGCATCATCATGACTCAAAATATGTTGATGGATAAGATAAGATCTTGGAGAATAAGGAGGATCTAGAGTAATATGTGTACTAAGATTGACATGTTTATCTTGTCCCTCCTGAACCAAAGTATCTTTGTAAGGAGATGATCAACAAAGCACCACAAAGAGACACAAGGTACATCACAAGCATTAAAACCTCACAAAATCACCACAACACTTTCCAACATACTTAAGAAATTTCATTAATGAGGTAGTTAAGGATACAACACCGTGGAAGAAAACAATGATACATAAACTTATTGGGCAAAGTTACAAAAAGTGGGGATGGATGAATAAATAAATAAATGTACTACCATACACTATCTATTGGAGGCACATATCAGTACCATGAAAATACACAAGAGTGCCTAAATAGCTTATATTATTTTTTTCTACAATGGTCGAATATGACATCTCCTACTAAGGCATGAATAGATCATCTAAATATTAAAATGCTTCAAAAATAAATTGACTATATTGCCCTAAAAAATCTAGATGGATAATTTAATTCTGGGTCAAAATAAATGTATTCCACGGATAGTTTCAATGACTACAAGATCAAAGGGACAAGGCCCAACATTGATTTCATTAACTCGGAGAGGTATGTCTAAGGTTGGTCCACATTGTCGAAGTCCTCCAAGAATCTCAACAATTGGCATGAAAAATTCAAAAACCCACCACACTTTTGGTGGCATAATTCTTTTTTGTAAATCCAAGTACAAATCCAACAACTTCAATTAGAAAAAACTTAGTGGGGCAACTATTTTTCCACATGAAAGAAATATATAAGGATATTCTTCTAGCACAACATAATTGACTTGAGGACAAGTCCAGATTTTGAAATAAGGGATGATGTTGCCAAGAAAGTAGAATAGTATAGATAGTCAAGCAATTCCTATCACATCTTGTCGTAAGGATTTTGCAAAGCTTGAGATTCAGAAAACATCATCTAAAGTAGGGATATGATTTATGGGTCATATCCCATCTCCTAGATATAAGTGCAAAAAAAGATAATGATAGAAAGTACATGTATGTGAATATATATGAAGGAAGATATACGATGTATAAGGATATATGAATGTATTGAATTGATACAATTAATACAAAGATTTTGGAGTTCTATATATGATATGTTATGTGATGTTCTTTATGTTTTGTTAAAGAGTTATTCTCGTATCTAGATTTAATCTTTATTCTATTTATGATTGAGTCCAAGGTTGAAACTACAACACTTATAAAGTTCTTGGGGCTTAAAAATTGATATGTTTCCCCAAAATTCTTGCTAACAATAGCATAGTCAAATATCCTCTCAAGAGAAACGAATTGTAGGATGAAGAATCCATTATTATAAATAAATAACTACTATGGCCTCTACAAATCATTGAGAGATGGGTCATTGAAAAAATTGGGTACTCTATAGTGGATTGAGTAGGATGGCGGCTCGATAGATGAAACACTTGACCAAGCCACTCTCTTGATTGACTAATCAAGTATTAATATGTTAACTCACTATTTAGACCCCGAAATCAGTATAAAAGGAGACTTCTCCCCCGCATTTTCACATCTAGGACATCTACATATTTCATTTGTAATAAAGATACCAACATGCAAGCAAGCTATTGTGTATTCAAGGATTTCAAGAAAGCAAGAATTCATTGAAGTCATTCATTCATAATCCATCAAACATTCATGCATTTTCTTCTATAGATCTAGCTTCTTTCTTCATAGGAGACAAAGGAGTTAGCCATCAAGGGAGGAGATCTACATTCATTCATTCTAGTCTTCATCTTCTTCTTCTTCAATCCAATATTAAGGTGAATTAAAAGCATCTATTACATGATGTTTTGTCTTAGATTATTCCCTTTTGGTTTTTGTGTTAAGCAAGGCTATTGCATTAACATATTTGATCTCATATTAAGCACAATTGCATCTTTATGACATGATACATTTCCATTTGTTAGATTCAATATCTTCTACATGATAGAATTTTATTTATTTCAATTCAAGGTTAATTCCTAAATCGAGGCTTGACCAAGGCAAGCTCCTCCCCCAAAAAAATTCCCCTTCTCTCTTGTGTGCAAGTGTAGGTTTGGAGTGTAGATTTAGTGACAGATTTGGGAACCCATTTGGAAGAATTCTTCAGATCCATTTTCTATTCTTGATTTTGATAGCATCACGTATAGGTTGAACCTTCAACATATACCTTGAAATTTAGAGTGGAGAATTCAGTTACAGAGCCAGAAAGATAGTCTAGAGACTTTCCCAAATCAACTTTATGTTTCTAATTTTGAGAAGAATGGGTATAGGTCAAACCTTCGACCTATACCTGGGTACATGTCGAACCACTTTTGACATGTTCCTGGAAAAGAACAAAAAGTTGCTGGTTACAGAGTTGTAGATCATAGACTATTGGATTCAGGTAGCAGGACATTCCAGGACTCTGTCAGACAAAATATCAGCATTTGAGCACCTTCTTCCTCTCCCATCTTCCCGTACATAGATTATTTTTCCTACATCTTGCATTTAATTTTCACACTAGATCAGATTTGTTATTGTACCTTGTTGTTACATCTTCTTTTAATCCTAAACATAAGATCTCTTATCATTTTCTTTCATACATCACAAAATAATACCTTAAATTCTCCCCTTAGCTAGATCTTGCATTTGTACCTTTTTTATCCTTTGGGTTGTACAAATCAGATTTGGCTTGAGGATAGGATTTGGGGTCATTCAATGTATATGTGTGATTTTGATGGTATACCATTGATCACCTTTTCACCTTATACAGTATCATATAATTCCCAACCTTTCACACATCATCTTATTTTATACCACCCCCTTCCACATTTCATCCTATGTACATACCCTTAAAAGAAATTTTTTCTTCAACGAGCATTATTGGAAACTCTCCTCTTCATTACTATTATCTTGATTTGTCACTTCATATCCTACAGTGAAAACTTCAACACATCCTAATTCACCATATGTCCCATTATTTCCTCCTAATACCATTTTATTAACCTTTAATAGTTCTCCCCACATTTTTTATCCTTTCTTGAATCATCCCATTAATCTCGACTAGTCCATCCTATGTTCCATTTTCTTCAACAAGCATTATTGGCAACTCTCCTCTTCATTACTATTATCTTGATTTTTCACTTCATATCGTACAGTGAAAACTTAAACACGTCCTAATTCACCATATGTCCCATTATTTCCTCGTAATTCTATTTTATTAACCTTTAATAGTTCTCCCCACATTTTATCCTTTCTTGACTCATCCCATTAATCTCTACTAGTCCATCCTATGTTCCATTATTCCCTTCAATTCCCATCTCATTACCCTCTTTTGTTTCCCCCTATGTTCCCTTATCCCCTCTTGGTCTTGTCCTATTATATTCTCCTAATTCACATTATGTTCCATCATTCATTTCTAATATCATTTCATTAACCTTTAATAATTCACCCTATAATTTTGTATCCTCTCTTGGGCCATACTACTAATCTCTATTAGTCAATCATCCTCTTTTATCCTCATCCCATTGTATGCTCTCTTATTTTACCCCATATTTTGTTATACCCTATTGGTCTTTCCCCTTTATCTCTTCTCCATTATACCATGTCCTTTAATATTTTATCTTATGTAAATACACTTACAAGAAACCTTGTCTTCCACTCACTATTAACAAAAGGTCTTCTCCATTATTAATACATGCATCAAGTGCCCACTTTATGTCTTTACAAAAACCCTAGACACCTCTTAATTCACTCTATGTTCCATTATTCTCTTAAGATCTTATCATATTAACCTCCAATAGTTCACCCTATATTTGATTATCTCCTCCTAGCCCATCCCATTAACTTCTACAAGTCCATCAAATGTTCAAATATCCACTTCGATTCCCATCCCATCACCCTCTCTTAATTCACCCTATGTTCTATTATCTCATCTTTTCCATTCATTCCTTATCTATTCTACATCCCCTCTGTATTTTGGGTAAGTGCACAAAGATGGGGGACCAAAAAGGGGGTATAAGATGCCACTTTTTTTTTTCTAAAATCAGCAAACTCTGAATTTCAACGAGAAATTGAGGATAGTTACACTCAAAATTTTAAAATGTGACAAAAACAAGAGTTGTTCTACTCCGAATCTAGTTTCTGAACTACTATATTATTTTAGAAATGGTGGAGATTAAGGCCCTCAAAAAGGGGGAGCACAAAAAGTGGTCCTATTTTTTGTGAAAAAACATAACATAGCATCTGATGTGCTCCCCCTAAAATGTTAACTTTTTAAAAAAAAAAAAATTAATCGCTCCGATGAGAAATTAGCTAACACCACCTAGTTTATCCCGGTTTTTTCTACTAACTTTTTGATGAAAGTGTGATTTTTTGCTATTTTTTGAAGTGGACACATCCTGAAAACATGAAATTTCTGTGTGCTCACCCTAGAAATCCTTGAAAACTAATTGAAAATCAAAACTTTTTTTTAAAAGAGTGTAGAATGGAGTCTAGTTTCTGAAAATGTAATTTTTTTCAAAATTCGATGAACGGACCAAAATCTAAGCCCAAATGAATACACGTTGGTTTTTGACAAAAATCAGTCATACTTAGAAAAGAAATTAGAGATGAAATGCTTAACATAATGAGAATTCAAAATAAAATACATGGTTAGATAGCTATCAGAGAGATTTACAATATCATGCCGTCTGATTTTATCGTTATTGAACCACGTGCAAAATTGACAGGGAGCACACAAGAAAAAATGTTATTTTTTTGTAGGTTTGCTGGAAAACATGTCTCAGACCCGTTTGAATCCTCCAAGCCTTTGGGTTGGAACTCCAAGGAAAATCCAAGCCTTAGGCTTAGTAAACTTCAATGTCATTAAAAGGGCGTACGCCTTGTAGGGCGCACACCCTATACTCACTATAGGGCGTGCGCCCTATAGGGCGTACGCCCAAT
>MU228095.1:1288783-1345699 GCA_018584345.1 Thuja plicata
CCTCTCTCTCTCTCTCTCTCTCTCTCTCTCTCTCTCTCTCTCTCTCTCTCTCTCTCTAAAACCTAAAAATATTTCCCTAAAACCTAACCCTATAATCATAATCCCTAAAACCTAAATCCTTTGTCCTTTTCTCCTCTCTTTTCCCATCTTTCCGTCTCTCCTTCTTTCCCTTCTCTCCCTCTTCCTCATCTCTCTCCCCCTCTCTCTTTCTCCCCCATCTCTCTTCCTCTCTCCCTCTCTCCCTAATAGATGTGACGGAGAGAGAAGAGGAGAGAGAAGAAAAAAGAGAAAGAGAAGACTGAGGAGGGAGAGAGTGAGATGTAGACAAAGAGTGACTGAGAGACCTAGAGAGGGTAGAGCTAAAATGGTTAGTGAGAGAGGGGGGTAAATAGGTAAAGAGAGTGGAGAGGGTGCAAACAAATTAGAAGGGAGAGAGAGATATAAATGATTTAGATGCGACAAACCTAGAGCCTAGGAAGAGAGGGGTAAGAGATAAAGGTGAGTGTTGCCTAAGTTTTAACCCCCTAGTTTGAAACTTGTGATTTTGGGTTTTATTTGAAGTCATTTAAGTCCCATTGAAAGTTGTTGAAGTTTATGTCATGTTCTAGAACTCATTTTGAGATTTGACGACCCTCTTGGAACAAGGTCAAATCAATTATCCATGCTAAGTCTTTGGTTTTATACACTCTATCTCGTTCCATTTCCCTTATTGGTTCCTAGCTTTGTATTCGACACTTTGATTTTTGAAGTTGCCTTTGTCTGAATATTTTTCAAAGTGTTGAAGTTTACGTTCAAAAGCATTTGTCAAACCCCGACACCTCATCTAGAACAATCTAATCTTTAGTCTTTTAGTGTGTGGTTAATGTTCATTAGTCTAAGTCTTGTTATCTTTTTCTTTGTTAGTCCTTAAAAACACAAATGCCACTCATTATATTTTATGTGATTTGTTCTGATTTTCTTTCAAATGCTTGAAGCTCAGCTCAAAGTTTCTTATCAACATCTGAGGTTGGTTTGAGAACTTACATAAGAGCCCAACATTCAAGGTGGAATGCTTATTTCAATTGCAAAGGTGAAGTTTAAAAGATAAAATAATATTTCTTTGAGTTCCAAAGGTAATTTTGGAACCCGCAAGAAGTTTAGGAACTTCCTAACCAACACTTCAGATCTGACATCAAATTCAGGAAGCAAGTCTACTCATTGACATGTCATAAACAAGACTTCATAAGTCAAAAAAAAAGATGAAGTTGCTATTCCTAAGAGCCAAGTCAGAGCCTGTTAAGAAGAGGAATGCAGATTAAAAAGAGATCAAGACTGAAGCTAAAGGAATGTTAAGTTCCAAAAATGTTATCGAAACCCGATAAAAGACAATGAACACTTCTATAAGTCGTCTCTGAGGCCAGTATTGAATGCAAGAATCTAAAGCGGAGTTTGACATAGTGAATATAAATTCTTGAAAAATGACTTGGGAAGTGTAATGGCAACATCAACTGGAAAGTATGAGAATCTAATTATTGAATGAATAACATTAATGGCTCCACTTTTATGCCATTAATTTCATTCTTTTGTGTTTCATTGCAACAAACAAGAACATCATGAAGAAAGCTAGGTCACATAATCCTCTCTGCGAAGGGCGATGAAAACCAATACGTTCCTCATTTCCTTGCTCGTACATCACTCAATTGGATCCGTAATAGGAATTTGTCAATAGCCACATAAATTTCTGGAGACTTAATTGGAATTGGATGTAAACATGAAGTTTAAGCATTCAAGGTATGATCATTTAAATGGTTTAGAATACACAGTTTTTGAAATAGGGGATACAAAACTAGGCTATGTTGATTTGAATGAGTTTTGGAAAAGAGTAGAAAAATCCAATTAGAGTGGAAAGAGAGTTGCTTTAAGCCACAGGATTCCCCGTGGCTGGCCAGTGCTTTGATTTAGTAACGAAATGTATTAACAGATACGATCTTGACACCTGAACAATTAAGATGCAGGATGATCGAGTCCTAGTCACCCTCGACTAGACCACCATTCAAAATTGATTTCGTCTACCTAACATGAGGGGGTATGCACATTGAGACTTTGTATTGTCACAATGCGAATTCAATAACAAGAAGAGAGTCTTCAAAAATACAATTACTACGGATTGGTTCTCACCACCTAGGTCGAGACAATCTAAATTACCTCACACTATATATAGAACATTCATCAAGGGGAAATTGCAGATATGGCATTGTTATTACACGGGCTTAGAGGAGACGAAGATGTCTTAAATATACATGAATGGATTTTTTTCTTCATTCAGGTAATCTATGCAGGGACTGAATATTTGAACTAGGCTATATTGGTCAATGATCGCCTACATGAAATGATTACCAGATTCCTATTGAACAAGTTTTTTTTTTTTTCCCACCTACCTAATGTATGCCCTAGTGTGTACTCAATATCGACCTAGGTTAGAACATGTTTAAGAGTTTGAAGAAGATATACAAATTTATAATTTTTATACTAGCATACAATGATTGCAAAATAGTTACTCCAATTTTAGAAGAGACAATGATATGCTCATTATGAAATTGGTAAAGGAAATGTAGGGTCACCCCCAATGGAGGATTTCTCCTAAGGCTGTCGTTCTCATTCAAACATATGGAAGCTTCTTTATATATTTCCTTATAACCTTTACTTATCTCAAAGTTGAAGGTTTCAATGATTTCCCATGGAAGTTGTCTAGGTATGTAGACGGTAAAATCATCATGGTATGCAGACATTAAAATCATCATGGTCAAATTGTGCAGACAAATTTGTGAAGTGAACAAAGGATGTATTGAGATAAAGAAAGTGGGCATCCAATTTACCCTTCATTTAGGGGTATATAGTAGTCAATCAAATTCTAATGCTTTAAGCATGGTTAAGACAACAAGGAAATACAAAATGGATACCTACATGCTTTGAGAACACATTTTTAAAGTACTTTGTTAAGAACACTCTATTCTTGGGGCCTTCCTATTATCATATGTGAAATAGGCCAGGATCCAGTACCAACATGTAGAGAGGGTTCATTATCTAATTTGGGAACACATGAATTGAGAAAAACCTTGGGGAATGATGGAAAAAAAAAATGAATTTCTCAAGATACACAATAAAGAGATGTTATGATTGGTACGTCTCAGACCCCATTCCCTTTATTTTCTCAAAATATAGATAAAACTCCTCTAATTAAGAGAACCCTATTTTCCACATCTAACATATTATAGAGTGCTTCCCAAACCTTGTTCTTTGCCTTGTGGCTGGAAACAACTTTGTTCAATAAGAGAAAGTTAGAAGCCCTTAGGCAATCATCCATAGATGTTATGTCTCAATGATTTTAGTCACAGTCACCCCCTCCTCCTAAGAGACAAAAGTTAAACGTAGTTCCTTACTTTTTTGAAAGTGGTGAGTCCAATCACGTGTTCATAGAAATAACGCACACTAATACTTAGAAGGAGCCTAGCCATATCTCTCTTAAGTCCTCTATCTACTCAACTCCCAAATGTCTCCCTCTACCATCCTAAAAAGTTATCACCCATTATTGGTGGTGATAGGCCATTTTAATGGCATACTTTAGATACCTTAAAAGAACTTTTGCTAGGTCCTTTCTTATGTTTTCTTTTATTACTCCAAGGCTTTATGCTCTAAAACTGTTATTATGTGGTAGTCAACCACTGAACCTATGCCATGGACATATGCTACTTAATATGCTTTATCGGGATGAATATGCTATGTTTATTGCTATGAAATTATGATAATGTTTTATGAATGAATTGACAGTTTGAGCAATAGATAATGCATATGTACTTTGAATGATTGTTGTCATGAATGCTTTTATCCTAACAGTGTTAATGCAGCGCATCGAAGTAGTAACCGTCATCTTGTTCAGGTGAGCATGTCTATGTGTTGGTCGCTTGACTCGGTCCTGCAGTAGACGTACACAGATGAAACATCGGCGTAGTAGCGGTGGAAGGTTTCTGATTAATCCCGGTGTAGACGGTTGAGCGAAGACTTGGCGAGTGCAATAATTTCCTTGATGAAATCTAGGAGAGAGTGGGAAGTTAGATCTGTTGTCCACGCGGTTCTTTCCTCTTATTTGGACCGATTCTATTTCCTATTTTCTAGTTTTCCTTTCTATTAGTTGGTTGTAATAAAAGCTCCGCCTTTTCTTAGGGCATGTGGAGTTTAGCAATTAGATATTTTCCCCTTTAAATAAAGCCCCGCTCCTGCGTGAGAAGGAGGGCAGTAGTAGTATTATTATGATAGTTGCAATATAGTTCAATTCTATTATTTTACTGTTGATGAGAATTCATGTACTATGTTATTCAATTTAATGAGCAAATGAAGTTTTGAGGTTAATTCTGTGTAATTGAGTGTTATGGGTACTCACCCAAGTGGGCCCACTTGGTGAGGAATCCATTGTTAGATTCATTCTAGTTAGCTGGCTTTCTTGCATTTTTGTTATTTCAGTTCCTATGCTGAACAACTCCTGCAGCCAAAGACACAGGACAACTACCGCTTCCTGCGGCCGAGCGACAGAGTAACTAAGGCATTATAGTTATTTTTGTGCACTCTTCTATCCTGCTAGCAACATCCATTTCCATCATTTACTTTCAAGCATCAAATTTCACAGTAATAGTTTAGCTTTCCTTTGAGCATTCATTTCATGCAGCAATAGTATAGTTTCCTTTCAAAAGCATTTATTTCCTGCAGCAATAGAGTAGTTCCTTTCCAACATTTATTTCCTGCAGCAGTTATAGAATGATTGGTTGAGAAAGTGCTTGGTGCATATATTTTGCTGGCCCATTTCAAGTAACACATCCCTGGGTTTGACATATTAAATGAGTTTCTTATAAAGTGGATGAAGTGCTTAGTTGGATGTCCAATCCTTGAGTTAAAGGATTATGCCTAGTTTTTGAGCCTTTATAACAAGCGATCATTTTTGGCGCTGTTACCGGGGACGGTGTCGAGCCTGGTTCTTATTCAACCATTCCTAGGATTTGTTTTCATGCTTTCATTCCCTAATTTAAATAGATTAAGCCTTATTTTGACAAAGCAAACCACTATTCACATCATTCCATACTATTTGCATGCATGATAGACGAAGAGACGCCCGAGGAAGGTACTTGCCAAATCCATCCCATAAACTATTTGAGGAAGAAAGCCAGTTCGTTGACGCTATTGTTGAGCTCCCTAAAGCCCCTTCATCATCCTCATCTTCTGAGGGTGACTTTCATGGGTTCTTCCAGGAACAACCAGAAGCCAATCTATTTGCTGAAGCCTTTGCCAATCTAGATAGAACTCCAAAATCCTCGAGAAGAAAATTCTTGGCAGTTAGTCATCTACCAACCTTAGAACCCACCTCAAAATCCACATCAGCAACAACGAAGGATGGCCAATCCTACTACATTTCCTTTCCCCATCTACGACCAGCGAGATAATAACAACCTCAAAAATATTCCCTCTTTTGCTCTTCCAAAATTCTACGGCCTTGTCACAGAGGACCCAGATACCTTTCTCTTTGAGTTTGATATCCTTTGTAGGAGCTATGACTACACCACCGATGCCCATAGGCTTAAGCTCTTTCCTGCAACACTTAAAGAGTCTACATTACGATGGTTCATGGGCTTAGGACAGGATGTCCATAATTGGGATGAAATGAAGGATGCTTTCTTGCTAAAATATAAGGAGTACTGTCGAGGGAATGATATGTGAGGGGATGACATCTTTAAGATGTCACAGAAGGAGGATGAGAGTCTTGAGAATTATGTCTCAAGGTTCATGTTCAGTTTGCAGAAGAATACTCAGCACGAGCTCAATGAAGAATCTCAAAAGATGCTCTTTTTGCGAGGCATTCATGACGGATGCACAAAGGCACTAGACCTAATGGCCAAAGCAAATATCACCCAGGCATCATGGGATGATATCCAGAAGATCTACCTTAAATACTCAAGAGCTGCTGTTAAGAAAGGAAGAGGATATAGGTCCACTCTGGGGAAGTCCAATGGTGTTGGTGCTTCACAGACATAGATAATCAATCTCTTATCCGATTTTAAGTAAGATATCATTAACAACATGGCCACCCAACTGGACACCATGTAGGCTAAAAAGAAACATGAGGAAGTAGAGGCCATGCTAGCAGAATTCTGTCCACATTGTAGACAGAAGAAGAGAGACTGCAGATGCAAACTAGTTGCTAACATGGAGACTACACAAATGCCAACTGATTACAAACGAGTTGAACCAGAGGACGAGCAGGTGTTCTTCGTCACTCAACAACGATCATGGGTACAGAGACAAGGTATGCATCAGGAGCCTCTTTCATTTAGTGGTCCTTTTTATAATAATCAATGGCAACCCCCCATGAATTACCAAAATCCTCCCTGGAATAATTCCAAAAATCAGTGGCAGAATTACACCAATCCACAATGGCCAAACCCTCAAGGAGGTTGGAAACAACCTCAGGGGGTGTGGCAGCCACCGCAAGGTAATTGGCAGTAAAACCCACAGTGGTGAGGCGGCCAACAATGGAAAAATCAACCATAAGGATTTTTGCCACCACCTATGAAGCCTCCACACTAACAAGCTCTTTTGCCACCTCCTGCAACTACTAATCCGCCTCCTAAGCCTACTCAGTTACCTACATAGCTGCAGTCAAACCTCAACAATCAACCTCCTCCACCATAGCAAAATGTGTATGCTATAGGCCAGTTGCAGTATCCCATGCAATACCCTGTGTATGCAATCAACCTCGATGATATTCACCTGCGGTCCGGTACCACTCTGCCTGCACCTGAGCCTCTTGTAATTACTAAAATGCCTCTTGAGGAGCCCAATCAACGTGACAATCCATCTAATCTAGTAGCCCCTGCATCACCAGCTAAGTCCAATCAGCCTACCCTTCCTCCTTTCCCACAAAGATTGCAGCAGAGCAATCGAAAGACCACTAATGAAGCAGCTTTCAATATCCTTGACCAACTAAAGAATGTAAGCATCCAAATTCCCCTTTTCCAGGCACTCAAAGATGTTCCCACATATGGAAAAGCCATCAAGGAAGCTTTCTTTAAAAAGCCTGCCCGCAAGAAGAAGGATCCCCAGACTGTCCATGTTCTGGGCAAACTGGCGGACATCATGTTAAGCAAGCTTACCATCCCAAAATATTCTGACCTTGGCAGTCCTGTTGTTGAGGTCATTATTAATGGGACTACTATAAAAAAGGCCTTGATTGATCTTGGAGCTGCCATTAATGTCATGACCAAGGGCATTATGCAACGCCTTGGTATCACCAACCTCCGCAATACACCTACTTTCCTACAGCTCATAGATAGTTTGACTATAAAGCCTGAAGGAGTGGTGGAGGACATTGTGGTTGACCTTGAGTCTTGGTCCTACCCTACAGATTTCTTGATCCTCTCGCCAAAAGATACCCTAGGAGGCTATCTAATTATCCTGGGACATCCTTGGTTGGCTATCGATGATGCCTATATCGGTTGTTAGTCAGGAGACATGACCATTTCTGATGGCCAACACACCAAATTTTTTGCCTTGTATCCTCCTGCTCAACCTCAGATGGAATTAGCCTCTTTTATATGGCCAGATGTAGGAGAGGAAGCTGAAGTTATTAATTCAGTCTCCCAATTAATGATGTTAACAAGGGATCCCTTCCTGCAGCTTCAGGAGGAAGATAAAGTAATCACCAACATCATGCATAACTAGTATGGATCGAACTTAGACCCTTTGGATAGTTCTTTCCAAAACTAATCCCTGCAGTCATTGTACTCTGATTACCAAATATCTTCCCTTGTATCCAACCATCTCTATTGCCAAATGCTTCCCTATGAGATCCAATTACCCTCATTGACTGATGCATCTATGGTCGAGCTCACTAAGAAACTGGAAGTCTCCCCTGAACGTTGCTTGAACATTAATAGCAAACTTTCTCCTCAGCAGCAAACATCATTGACCAAGTTACTGAACAACCATGCTACAACTTTTGCCTAGGATTACGCTGATATGAAAGGTCTGGACCCAAATTTATGCACTCATAGGATTTTCCTAAAGGACGATAAACCCCCAGTAAGGCAATTTCAAAGATGTGTCAACCCTGCCCTTCGTGAGATAGTCAAAGCCGAACTCCAAAAAACTCCTTAAAGTCGGTTTCATATATCCTATATCAAACAACCAGTGTGTTTCCCCACTAGTCATAGTTCCTAAGAAAGGTGGAAAATGGATAGTATGTGTGGACTACAAAGAGCTTAACAGTGCCACTAAAAAGGACCATTTCCCTCTTCCATTCATTGACCAGGTTTTGGACTCTCTACGGGAAAGAAATAATTTTCTTTCTTGGATGGGTACAGTGGATACAATCAGATCCGGATTCTTCTTGAGGATCAGGAAAAGACCACATTCACCTGCCCATGGGGGACTTTTGCTTATTCAGTTTTTCCATTTGGCCTCTGCAATGCTCCTGCTACTTTTCAGTGGGCGGTTATCAACATTTTTGCTGATATTTCCCATGACTATATGGAGATCTACATGGACGAATTTACGACTTATGGGGAAACTTATGAGGAAGCGTTAGAAAATATGGAAAAATTCCTCACCAGGTGCAAAGACTACCTGTCTTTGAACAACGATAAGTGTTTTATGATGATGTAGGAAGGAGTAGTGCTTGGTCACTACATTTCTACTCTTGGCATTTAGGTAGACCCGACCAAAATTGAATTCATTGTGAATTTACCTACCCCATCCAAATAAAAGGATATCAAAAGCTTTCTTGGTCATGCTTGGTATTACAGAAGATTCATAAAGGACTTCAACAAGATGGTTAGCCCTATGTATTCACTACTCACTAAAGATGCTGACTTTGTCTGGACATCAGACTGTGATGAAGTTTTCTTGCAGTTGAAGTATGTACTCACTCAGGCACCTATCATGCGAGGTCCTAATTAGGAACTCCCATTCCACATACATACAGATGCCTCTGATCATGTCGTTGGAGCAGTTCTTGGACAAAAGGAAGGTACTCTAGAACATGCTATTTATTTTATTAGCAAAAATCTACAAGGAGCTGAGTTGAACTACATGGTTACCGAAAAGGAACTATTGGTTGTTATCTATGCTCTGAACAAATTCCGCCACTATGTCACTTGTTACCAAATCTTTGTGCATACAGACCATGCAGCTATTAAGTACTTAGCTAACAAACCTGCCATAATAGGAAGGTTAGCTAGATGGTTGTTTTTGCTACAAGAGTTTGATATTACCATCATAGATAAGCCAGGCAGATCAAATGTGGTTGCTGATTTTCTCTCATGCCTACAAAATGCTGATGAACCTATGGCAATTGATGACAGTTTCCTTGACGACCACATGTTCTCCATTGCAGCAAAAGAACCCTAGTACGTTGATATTGTTAACTATCTGGTTTCACAAAAGGTACCTCCACACTTCTGTCCAAAGGAAAAGTGGTTACTAATATAGAAAAAATTCAAATTTTCATGGATTGTTGATAGTTTATTCTATATTGGCCCCGACCAAGTATTGAGAAGATGCATTCGAGAGGACAAAACTTATGACATCCTCCGGCCTTTTCATGATGAGCCTTGTGGAGGACATTTTTCCGCCAAAAGGACAGCCATGAAGGTACTTAATATTGGTTACTACTAGCCATCCCTCTACTAGGATTCAACCAATTACACTAGGAAGTGTGATCAATGCCAGAGGATGGGGCAGCCTACTAAATCTGATGAAATGCCACTCTTTCCTCAGGTTGTAGTGACTCCATTTGATAAATGGGAATCAATTTTGTCTATCCCATCACTCCTGCATCTGATGATAATTTGTACATACTTGTATGTACTGATTATGTAACCAAGTGGGTGGAGGTTAGAGCCATGAAGCATTCCATGGATAATAAAGTTGCACAGTTTCTATATGAGGAGATATTCACACACAATGGTGTAGCCCGTGAGTTAGTCACTGATCAAGGAGCTCAATTTACCTCTACATTGATTACTTCTATGATGAACGAGTATAATATTCACCACCGAAAATCAAGCCCCTATCACCCACAGGTGAATGGTCAGGCACAAATCACTAATAGGGAGATAGAAGCTATCCTCACGTAGACAGTTCAGTTGCACAAGAAAGATTGGAGCAGTCGCCTCCAAGAAGCAGTATGGGCCTACCGAACTACATGGAAAACTACAACAGGGTTTACCCCTTTTGAGTTGGTATATGGAAAAATAGTTGTGATGCCGATTGAGTTTGAACATAAGACTTTACGAACGACATTGCGGCTAAACATTGATCTTACTGAGGCACAACGTGATAAGATCCTGCAACTTAATCATCTGGATGAGATAAGGAAGGCCGCCCTGCAGCACACTGAATTGGTTCAGACACAGCAGAAAAAGTGGCATGATTCTCACATCCTTTCCAAACAGTTTGCTCCTGGCGACTGGCTCTTTTGTGTGACTCAGGATTCCAAGAAGACCAAGGTAAGATTACAACACATTGGCTTGGCCCTTATGAGATTATTCATGTTTATTCTAATAGAGCAGTTCAGTTATCCACCATCGACCCTGTACCTTTCAAGTTACTATTGAATGGTCATAGGCTTCGCCTGTACCATAAACCACAGACAAAGGCCAATTTCCTATGACAGTTTGAGATTTCTCCTACAACCACTGAACCTCTTGCAACCACAAAACCTCCTATAGCCGAAGAACCTCCTCCTCCTGCTGAAGACTTTCCTGCAGACGAAGGACCTCCTGCAGCTGTAGAACCTCCTCCAGCTGAAGACTTTCCTGTAGTCGAAGGACCTCTTCCTACTGAGGGCATTCCTGCAGCCAACTGGAGTAATAATTTGCTCCGTCGTCTCTTTGAAAATTTTCCACATGTAGTCATAATAAATTTTTTGTTTCCCACGAAAATCTCTTTTCCATAATAAAAATGTCACCTCATCCACTTTTTCATCACCATTTTCTGCCATCAACGCATTCACGTCACCTCATTATTGCGCCGACTCAAATATTTACTCTGCTTACATCATCAAATCTTTCCGAATTTGGGCATTTAACGGTATAATATTCCAAGGTACGCATTACTTTATTGCCTCAAAAAGTTTTTTTTTACTTCATTTAATATGATTATGACACATTATAATTAATAGAGCGATTCATCCATGATTTTGTCATACTTTGCCATGCAAGTGAGGACACTTGTCACCTTTTTCATAGGGGGCAGTAAATAGGGTTTTGTGTGTAATAAATGAAATATCTCATTAGCTCAAAATTTATGTCATTTTCAAATCAGCTATCAGAATTGCCAATCCTTGTCATTACTATTTTTTTCTACCAGAATTGTACAGAGCCATCATATCAAAAATTATGACTTGACAACCCCTGCGTGTAAACTGTCAAAACCAACCCTATTTTTAACTCAAAATTTCAGCTTAGATTCACATCATTATTTCAAAATTTTCTGTTGTGTCTTATCTACCAGGAAACACTAGAAATTTTTGATTCCAATTCTGGGCACATCAGAGACATTTTCAGCAAAAACAAAATAGAGAGTATCAGTGGAGTAAGGAGATTTTTGAGTTTTTCAGACATTGTTGGAATTTCAAGTAGCAAAATGGGTGGTTCTCCTATACGGCATGAACCAGCAAACCACCTGGTATTGTTACAAGACCAGGACAACATTCAGGTTTTTAACAGAGTAGGGTGGCTCACCTATTTTGTTAGGTTAAATGGGTATGACGAAGATACGACACTAGAATTATTGAGAATGTACAACAATGGAGTTGCATATGTTAAGGGGTTGCGAATTGAAGCTTCGGAAGCATGAATTGCCGAAGTCTCTAGACTTCTGTCTATAGGAGAAGCATTTTCGCATGGGCACGATGCTCGCGCAACTAGAGCAAAATTTTCTTTGCAAGCAGATGCACCCATGGATTACAACAAACAAGGTGTAAAGTGGACATCTCTTCCAGGGGAATATCCTCAGTTGGCCATTCATGTCATAAGGTACATTACCTATGATTTCCTTCTTGCATGTAGTACACTTTAAATTGTTGAGCCATTTACGACATAACCATTTAGTAAATGTTTCCAATTTTCTTTACGCCCTTTTGAATTTAAGTGCTGAAGAGGTACGGAAGGGGCGACAGAACGCAGTGACCCACCATGGTTTAATAAAATTGTTGGTGGAAAGGTCATTGAGGGATGTCTCTCCCATGTCCTAGGACAGATTTATTGTGGCACCTCATGTTCAATTGCATGGAGAGGGGCCACGCCCCAAGATTCAAGAAGAATAGGGAAATAACCCTAATGAGGAAGAAGAATTGGTTGAGCAAGATGAGCCTTTGAGGAATCCTTCTCCTTAGGGAGTTAATGTGGAGAATGTGTCATCTGGCCATCCAAACCCTACCTCAGGGAGCGAAGAAACCAAGGTTCCCACAGTTTCTCAGAAAAAAGATAAAAAGGGCAAGGGCAAAGCCAAAATGGCAAAATATATGAGTCGGGGTGTTCCTATTTCTAATGTTCTTACTACAGCCACACCTACCAAGAAAAGAAAACTTTCACAATAGCAACCTACAGCCTCTACTGATACCCCATTGCGCAGAAGTGTTCTTTTGAACACTACACAACCAGATGGAAAGGATTCCCCTATTACGGTTGATGATTCTCATGTCTCCTCTGAGGAGCCCTTACAAGAACAGCTGCAAACAGGCAGTCCTATTGCAAAATGCCAGGGTATGATGGAAAAGGATCTTGTAGCCACTGAGGTGATTCCAGAAGTAGATTATGTAATACCAGAAGTGGCAGAGCCTAAAGGAGCCAGAAGAGAATCTCCTTCTCTGCATGAAGGCAATCACGGGGAAAGACCCCTGGTTCTAGAAAATGTGCCAGTTTGTACAAAGAAAGAGGAAGGCCCACAAGCAGCCAGGGCGGTCCCACATCGGCAACCTGAGGAGGAAACAGATTCTAGAAAGTCATGAGGAATTTTTCTCAGCATTTAAAATATTGTCATTATTAGACGGGGACAGGGCATCTTAAGGATTAAAGCAGAGATGGGAGAGACTCACCCTGACATCATGGGATGATATCCAGAAGATCTGCCTTAAATACTCAAGAGTTTTTGTTAAGAAAGGAAGAGGATATAGGTCCACTTTGGGGAAGTCCAATGGTGTTGGTGCTTCACAGACAGAGATAACCAATCTCTTGTCCAATTTTAAGCAAGATATCATTAACAACATTGCCACCGAGTTGGACACCATGCAGGTTAAAAAGAAACAAGAGGAAGCAGAGGCCATGCTAGCAGAATTCTTTCCACATTGTAGACAAAAGAAGAGAGACTAAAACGGATTCTAGAAAGCTGTGAGGAATTTTTCTCAGCATTTGAAAGATATTCATTATCAGACGGGGACAGGGCAGCTGAAGGATTAAGGTAGAGATGGGAGATACTCACGTTGGCACTTAAGAAGGAAGAGCCACACAGTCTGATTAACTTGCGGGCTACAATTCAGCGTGTTAGTTGGTATATACACCAGGAAAGATAGCCATGGCCTGAGTGATGGTTGCCACTCACCTTCCTGCCTCCCCTGCTTTTATGGCCATTGTATAGCTGTGTGGATGATAAAATAGATGAGCAGTAGGAACTGAGCAGACGAGTGAAGGTGGAGCGAACAAATGGATTCTACTGGCGAGTGGGAACTTCCATGATTGGAGAAACACAAGAAGGAGACATATGGGTTCTTGCCAATATCTGGAATGTCTTAGTGCTTGAGGACCGGCACTAGTCTTTGTAGTGGGAAAAATGATAGGTCATTTTAATGGCATACTTTAGATACCTTGGAAGAACTTTTGCTAGGTCCTTTCTTATATTTTATTTTATTACTCCAAGACTTTATGCTCTAAAACTATTATTATGTGGTAGTCAACCACTGAACCTATGCCATGGACATATGCTACTTAATATGCTTTATCGGGATGAATATGCTCTATTTATTGCTATGAAATTATGATCATGTTTTATGAATGAATTAACTATTTGAGAAATAGATAATGCATATGTACTTTGAATGATTGTTTCCATGAATGATTTTATCCTAATAATGTCAATGCAGTGCATCAAAGTAGCAACCATCATCTTGTTCAGGTGAGCACGTATATGTGTTGGTCGCTTGACTCAGTCCTGCAGCAGACACACACAGATGAAACATCGACGTAGCAACAATGGAAGGTTTCTGATTAATCCAGGTGGAGACGGTTGAGCGAAGACTTGGTGAGTGCAATAATTTCCTTGATGAAATCTAGGAGAGAGTGGGAAGTTAGATCTGTTGTCTACGCAGTTCTTTCCTCCTTTTTGGACCGATTCTATTTCTTGTTTTCTAGTTTTCCTTTCTGTTAGCTGGTTGTAATAAAAGCTCTGCCTTTTCTTAGGGCATGTGGAGTTTAGCAATTAGATGTTTTTTCCTTTAAATAAAGCCTCGCTCCTGTGTGAGAAGGAGGGCAGCAGTAGTATTATTATGATAGTTGCAATATAGTTCAATTCTTTTATTTTACTATTGATGAGAATTCATGTACTATGTTATTCAATTTAATGAGCAAATGAAGTTTTGAGGTTAATTCTGTGTAATTGAGTGTTCTGGGTACTCACCCAAGGGGGCCCACTTGTTGAGGAATCCACAGTTAGATTCATTCTAGTTAGTTGGCGTTCTTGCATTTTTGTTATTTCAGTTCCTATGTTGAACAACTCTTGCAGCCAAAGCCACATGACAACTACCGCTTCTTGAGGCCGAGCAGCAGAGTAACTAAGGCATTATAGTTATTTTTTGTGCACTCTTCCATCCTGTTAGCATCATCCATTTCCATCATTTACTTTCAAGCATCAACTTTCACAACAATAGTTTAGCTTTCCTTTGAGCATTCATTTCATGCAGCAATAGTATAGTTTCCTTTCAAAAGCATTTATTTCATGTAGCCATAGAGTAGTTCCTTTCCAACATTTATTTCCTGCAGCAATTATAGAATTATTGGTTGAGAAAGTTCTTGGTACATATATTTTGCTGGCTCGTTTCAAGTAACACGTCCTTGGGTTTGACATATTAAATGAGTTCCTTATCAAGTGGATGAAGTACTTAGTTGTGAAATTGGGGATAGATTAGATCCTATTAGGCGATCCCCATTTTCTCTTGTACACCCCCAAGCCATCTTGGATCCAAAATCTAATAGAAGAAAGGAAGAAATATCCCAAATAAAGATTGGCAATTATTTAAATAGGATTTCCCAAGAGTGGATCAAGGATTTGAAGGATAGAGGCTAGCCTTTTATTGGCAACTTGAGAAAATCCTATAGTGAACTAATAATAGTGATAATTAGTGCATCATCTGAGATCTCAAATGCAAAAAATGGAGGAAGTAGCACATAAGTCAATTGTCTAGTTACTACAGGAGATCATCGATATGGGGCTATATGTAGTAGTGGCTAAAAATATAATACCATGACAAGACACCCATTAGAGGACATGGATCTATACCCTTGAATGGAAGTGTGAATGTATACACAAACATTTAATCAAATAGGGTAAGATGCTCAAAGAAATAGTTACTTGATTAATACAAGAATTCAAGGATATAGGTTGTAAATTAAAGAGGAAGGATAATTCAGGGATTTCCTCTGCTAATAAACTAAAAGTGGAGCATTAGAACAATATTGATACCATAATTAATCTTACAACATTTAGTAAAGAGAAAAACAAGGAACTGGCTCGAATAGATGCATCTTTAATGTGGTGTATCAATCACCATCATACCTTCATTGCAAAGGTTGAAGAAATCAAAAGGAGAAAGGTATTTTGGACCCTACTAAGTAGGACTGTGAACAGTCTATATTTTTATAAGATGATAGCTACCACCAAAGCTCTACAAGTGTACAAGCAACAACATACAACCCAATAGCCACCAATTTTGATGTGAGAAGTTGAAAATGCCCTATAGATTCCCATTTCCATTCTTGTCATTTTCATTTGACACTTGTTGTTTTATTTTGGTTTAAAAAGACATATTTAATTTTTTATTTTTATTATAGATTCTTTAAAAATAATTAGTTATAATGTAATGATCTAGGATAGTTGTCACTTGGAAGTACATCTTTAAATATGGGAAATGAAAACATGGGAAGGGATCGACAATTTTGTAATCCCCTTTATTCTTTAAAGCATGAGGGAGAAACAATTTTGATTTTGTAACATTTTTAAAGTTCAATCATATCAATTTCTAGTTTTAGTGGACATCTTTGTAGATCAGTGGTTAATATCGACTTTGTTTGGAACTTTGATTTTTAAGTGTCAAATATGAATACTCTTGCAGTGTGAATATTTGGATGGATGTTTCCATGATAAAATTGGTTGTGAGTTACCTAAAAATTTTGTTCTACCTTTGAGTAAAATCTTCGTTCGAATATAATTATTCGACAGAATCAATCTTTGACTTCATGTCTTTCCTCTAATTCTTCTTTTCTCACAGATATTTCATGGTGATGAATAGTTGTTAGCACCTTTCTTACTTTCTAGTTGAAAGTATACATAAGTCTTAATATTTCAAAAATCCAAAATTTAATCTAAAGGGGGGAGGTGTACCTTCACAACAAAAATCAAAGAAGAAACGATTACCAATTGACTCAACTATTGATCTTACTAGTATTGGTCTTGTGGGTAAAGAGTCTAAATTTAACAATTTTTTTAGAAAGGCCAATCTATTAGCCAAAAATTAGAGAGGTAAAACATGATAGATAGATGGTTAATGAGATGGGGAGGGAGAGGTAGAGAGGTGAAGATGGATGGAGGGAGAGAACTAGGGATAAAGAGATAGAGGGTCAGAGTGAGAGGTAGAAATCAAGATAATGGATAGATAGTGGAGAGAAACAATAAGAGGGTGAGAGAGGAAGAGATTGGGAGAGAGGAAAAAATATAAATGAGAGTAAGGATGGAAGGCAAGGGAGAGATGGAGAGAGGATGGGAGAGACCTGGAGAGGGGAGATACATAACTCTAGAGTTTTGGGGAGATAAAAAGAGTGAGACAGAGAGAGAAAGAGAATATTGATACTAGCATGTTGATTATTGAAATTTGACTAAATCTACAAATTTCTATGATCTTCAAAAATCTAGAATCTAAATTATAAATCCTAAAGATCTAAAACCACTCTCAAACATTCTTACAATATGTACATGAAATATAACTTCAAGTATAAGAAAGAAAAAATGCATATTGAAATGTGAATCATACTTAAATGTTATATTTCATGTATATATTCTTGCCCCGAGACTATATTTGACTTGAGTTTGAAGAATTTGATTAGAGAGAGAGAGAGAGAGAGAGAGAGAGAGAGAGAGAGAGAGAGAGAGAGAGAGAGAGATGCAAAGCAAGTTTTCAATGATGAACATTTGGCATACACCATATATGGCTTGGTGTGCCCAATCCTAAGGCTTGACACATCGAGTCATATGGTGTGCTCCATACACTTTTTAGGGACCAAAAAGACGAGTGACATCTTTTTGGTCCCCATATTTGTACGCATACACATAATTTATTTTATGGTTTTCCTTTACTTTACGATTTGTTTCTATTTCCCTTTGTCATATATCATTCTTATTAATTTTTATTTTTATTTTGAATTTCATCATCAATATCCAAGTATCCTAATGATGGATCATGGAGTATGATCTGAGATGTTGATTTAAAAAATAAATACAGTTAAAATTTGAGAAGCATTCAACATATTAATATAGACTGTGGAAACTTAATGTCTTTGATATTACATCTAACCTAAAAATTAACCCCGATTGTTAATTTATATCAAGAATTTTAATATATTTTGTCAAAATATCATTTCATTTTCATAAATCTTATTAATATTTGTTTTCCATATTAAAAAGTCTCATTTCATTTATTCATTCATACAATTAAATTCAATAGTAATTGACAACCTTAATGCCCATTTGTCAGCCTTTCTTGACTTTACAGTCCCATATTAAATATATGGTTGAATGTATTTACTTTTGTAGTTGATAGTTGCAACTCTTTAATATTGTAGTTGTAATATTGGTGAATATGGTTGGATTCCATAATGTCACCTCCCTTTTGGTTTTCTATATAATGGATTCCCTGACTCTCATTTCTTCAAGGAAATTTGGGGCTTTTGCATATTTTCTTATTTTGTGATCAGCAGATCACCATTTTTTATTCAGTTGCCTTCATCTAGCATTTGCTTGTATGTGTGAAAGCTCAAAGGGAATGGTAGTTTTTTACTCTTAAAGTATTTAAATGTTAAGAGTTACTTTAAGATCATGTGAGTCACATATATATTAAAATTTTGATTAGAATTGACTTATGTTATGTAAAGTCTTTTCACTTTTTAAATATTTATATATTTAAATTTGTGAAATTTGACTTTAGATTTGTAAAGTTTTTTAAAAAATATATAATTAAGTGCATTATCGGTTGTAAATGACACTTATTTTTAATAAACTAATAAAAAAAGGAACATTTTGTGTGTGGGTCCCAATTGAAGGGGCAAGGAGAGTACTCATTTGCAGAGATCTCTTTCAAATTTTGTGTTGAGCATTTTGGTCATTGTGTGTATTTTTATGGCAAATATGGAAGGCAATGTAATGTCTAATGTGTTGATTCTTGTCTTTGAAGGAGATAATTTTACATATTGGTGTACTATAATGCAAACCCTACTCAAATCTAAGGATTTGTGGGATATTTTTCAACACGGCTAATGTTGAGATAACAGATGTAAATGAATTAACTAACCAACAAAAAAGGAATACAAAGCAAATATAAAGAAAGATAATGAAGTTGTATTCTTGATTCACGGTGCAATCACTCAATCTATCTTTCCTAGGATATGTGGTGTTGTTCATTCCAAGCAAGCATGACAAATTTTAAGTAATACATATCAAGGTGTACAAACTGCTAAATTACAAACAATGAGGAAAAACTTTGAAAATGTAAATATGACAACTAGTGAATCTATCAATGAATTTCTAACAAAGGTAGAAGGTGTAGTGAGTCAGAAAAAAGTACTAGGGGAAGATGTAGATGAAAAACATGTCATTGAAAATATTTTGAGAAGCTTGTTTCCAGAATTTGAAGGTGTGGTCTCTACAATTGAGATTTCTAAGTATCTCTCAAGCATGAAAATTGATGAATTAAGTGGAATTTCATTAATTGTTGAAGAAAGAATGAAAAGTAATGAAGAAATCTTAGAGAAAGCATTTTCCTCTAAATAGAATATAAGAGGAAAAAGAAATACATTCTTCAATAATCATGGTAAAAATGATGATAATAACAAGAATGAATACAAAGGTGATCTAGCAAATTCTAGAGGAAGAGGAAATTATTCTAGAGGAAGAAGTAGCAACCTCAGAGGAGTAGGAAGAGGTATAGGTAGAATTAATGGGGGAGACAATAGTAAAAGGAATGCCCAATGATTTCATTTCAATAAGTTTGGACATTATGCTTTAGAATTTTGGAGTAAACAAGGTGAAATAGATAAGATAAGTGCTCATAGCACTATTGAAGACAAATAAAATTTGTTCATTTCTTGCTTTAATACAAATGCCAATGAAAATAATGTGCGGTATATAGACTTTGGATGTTCTTCAAATATGACATCTAATGAGCATATATTTGTCAATTTGGATCAAAATCATTGAAGTACAGTAGTACTAGGAGATAATAATTCTCATGGAAGCAAATGTAAGGGTACTATTGCAGTTACAACAGAATTTGGTGAAGTAAAACATATCAATGAAACACTATTGGTTCCAACACTCAAAAATAATTTTATCTGTTGGACAAATTTTAGAGAAAAATTATCAAGTGACTTTTGATAAGAATGAGTGCATAATAAGAGATAAATTAAACATGAATATAATTATTGCCAGAGCAAAAATGATAGGTGATAGGATGTTTCCTCTTTATTTCACTCATGGGAACCAAACACTAAGGTCTATTGAAATGAGTGAAAGTAAAATTTGGCACAAAATATATGGTCATCTTAATTTTAATGGTTTGATTTTACTCAAAAGGTTACAAATGGTTGAAGGTCTACCATTCATTGAAGACACAAAAGAGGTGTGTGAAAAATATATTCTTGGAAAACAACATAGGATACAATTTCCTATTGGAAAACACAATAGAGCTAAACAACATCTTGAGACAATCCATACAGATTTGTGTGGTCCTATGGAAACACCCTCTTTGAATAAATCCAAGTATTTTCTAACTTTCATTAATGATTACTCAAGAAAAACTTGGGTGTACTGTTTGGTTACAAAATCAGAATTATTTGAAAAATTAGTAGAGTTCAAGAGTTTGGTTAAAAAATAAAGTGGTAAGTATATCAAAGTGATAAGGTCAAACAATGGAGGTGAGTACAAGTCAAATCAGTTTATAGATTTTTGCAAAAATCATGGAATCGAGAGAGAGTTCACTACTTCCTACACTCCACAACAAAATGAAGTTGTTGAAAGGAATAATAGGACTACTATTGAAATGGAAAGAAGTATGTTGAAAGAGAAAAAAATTGGATAAAACTTATTGGGAAGAAGTAGTATGCACAATGGTGTATCTTCTAAATAGAAGTCCTACAAAAACAGTTAAATGAATGACTCCTGAACAAGCACGGTTTGGGTTAAAGCCAAGTGTTGATCACTTTAGAGTATTTGGATGTCTTTCTTATGCACACATACTAAAAAAATTCTAAATTAGATGATAAAGGCCTAAAATTCATTTTTATTGGTTATGGAATTGAAAATAAAGCATATGGGTTGTATGATCCAGTAGGGCAAAAGCTTGTGATAAGAAAAGATGTCGTATTTAATGAAATAACAGAGTATACCAAATAAAATGAAATAAAAGGAAAAGAGATAGTAATTAATGAGGTTGGGGGGGAGGAAGAAGAAGATGTACCTGAATCATCTAGTGTAGGAGAAAGAAACTATTAAAAATATCAAAGGACATAAAATAATCATCCACAAACTCTTATATTGGATTCAAATTTTGAAAAAATGACAACAAGGTCGGAAACAAAAGTAAATTTTCCATTGATGAATCAAATCATGGAAAATAAAAACCACAAACATTTGAACAAGCTCAAGAAAAAGAAGAGTTGATTGAAGCAATGAACCGTGAAATAGAAACAATTGAAATGAATGATGCATGGGATTTGGTTCAATTACCTCATGGTAAGGAAATTATTGTTACAAGATGGGTGTATAAAATAAAGTATAAATCTGATGGAAGCGTTGATAAGCATAAGGCTAGATTGGTATCCAAAGGGTACACTCAATAGGAAGGTATTGATTACATTGAAACATTTTCACATGTAGAAAGAATGGATACTATCAAATTGGTTTTGGCATTAGCAACTCAACAGAGTTGTATAATTTATCAAATGGATGTAAAAAGTGCTTTCTTGAATGGATATATTGATGAAGAATTTTATGTTTCAAAACCTAAAGGTTTTGAAATACCTTCTAAAGAACATTATGGTTTCAAATTAAAGAAGGCCTTGTATGGTCTCAAGCAAGCACAAAGAGCATGGTATTCATAGATAGACTCATACCTTCAGCAAAACGGTTTTTCAAGAAGTCAATCAAATCTAAATCTTTATATCAAAAGCTCACCTAAGGATATCTTTATCCTAGTTATCTATGTTGATGATCTTATCTACATCGAGAATGGTTCAACTTTATTTGCAGAGTTTAGAGCAACCATTATTACTGAATTTGAAATGACAGATTTGGGACAAATGCACTACTTTCTTGCTATAGAATTATGGAAAAACAAAGATAAAATATTTATGTCTCAGAAAAAATATGCTTCAGATATCCTACAAAAGTTTCAAATGAAAAGTTGCAAACCTATTACAACACCTATTGAAGTTGGGCTTAAATTGTCTACTTTAGATGTGTCAGATCTAGTGAACCCCACTCTCTATAGATAATTTATTGGAAGTTTGATCTACTTAACTACTACTCATCTAGATATCACATATGTAATGAGTTTGGTCTCAAGGTTCATGTTAGAGCCTAAGGAAACACATTGGAATGCAACTAAAAGGATTCTTAGATATGTTAAAGGGACATTGTGTTATGGTCTCATATTTCAGCATTTAGAGGGTATCAGATTGGTTGGCTATACAGATTCTAATTAGGCAGGTTCTACAAATGATCAAAAGTCTAATTTTGGTTACACTTTTAGCCTTGGTTCTACAGTATTCTCTTGGAAGTCTAAGAAACAACCAACTATATAACTTTCTATAGAAGAAGTAGGATATAAAGCTACAACATCAACAACTTATCAAAATGTATGGTTTAGAAGACTACTAGAATACTTACACCAAATAGAGAATGGACCTGCCTTGTTGTATTATGACAACAAGAGTGTTATACAAATGACAAAGAATCTAGTATTTCATAGTAGAACCAAACATGTTGAGATACGACATCATTATATCAAAGAATTGATTCAACAAGGGTTGATCAAAATTGTATACGTAGTACAAAAGATCATATTGCAGATATCTTCATAAAGGCTCTATCTCATGAAAGGTTCCAGAAGCTCATAGATATACTTCATATTCTTCCCAATGATAATTATGGGGGAGAATGACAGCCTTAATTCTCATTGGGGCAGACTTTCTTGACTTACAGTCCCCTATTAAATATATGGTTGAATGTATTTACTTTTATATTTCATAGTTGCAGCTCTTTAATATTGTAGTTGTAATATTGGTGAATATGGTTGAATTCCATAATGTCACATCCCTTTTGGTTTTCTATTTAATGGATTCCCTACCTCTCCTTTCTTCAAGGCAATTTGGGGCTTTTGCATATTTTCTTGTTTTGTGATCAACAAATCACCATTTTTTATTTAGTTGCCTTCAATAACGAGTTTGGAAAAATTGCTTTGGTAATAATTTTACACCACATCCTCATGTCTACATCCTCACCAATATTCTAACATATATTTTTAGTTTATCATATCTATTAATTTGTCTGCACATTATGCATGTCGACATCCCCACCAATATTCTAACATATATTATTAATTTATCATATCTATTAGATTGGTTTCAACATTAATGCATAAAGGAAAGTTAAGATACATTTGGGTTTTGGAATGGATTTATTTATTTATTTTCCATTTGATTTAATTATTGAGAGGTATGTTTATAATTGAGAATGTGATGGAGAGTCATGATAATATAAAGATTGTGATTTGATGTATATGAAGATTTTTCTTGAAGCTTGTATTTATGAATTTTTTAATTAATTAAGCAAGGAGAAGGCCTTGATCCCTCATAGAGTAAAGACAACAAAAAACACATTAGAGAAATAAACACAAAACAACAATTGGCATCACATAGCCTGAAGTACATATACTACCCTACTATGTATACATATCCAAAATATAATAAAGAACACCACCATATAAGGAAATAGACCTTAAGTCACACCTATTAACCGACCTAATAACCATGTATTCATAGTCTATCATAGTATCATATAAACTAGGACCTAAGTTAATACTATTAGTTAAAACAACCATCACAAAACAAAGTAGAGTTTTAATAGGAATGCATGCCTTAAAGTCCATAATAAAAGGATTTAAAACCCTAGATAAAATATATCTATCTATCTTAAGTCATAACATGTTGTTGTACCTAGGAGAAATACACAGAATATAAAGCTTAAACATTAGATAAACAATAAAATGGTAAGAAGCCTGATACCCCTTCAAAATCTGCAACATCATTTACCATTGAGGATCTCCCAATTCCTTGAGAGAATTTGCATTTTTTCCTTCCATACATCCAAATCCATCTCTTCATCTAGCCGAATGTCCACCTATTGATGCCTTGTTCCCAACATCTTCTTAGTTTTTTGTCTTAACTCACTTTGTCCTGATACAAAGCCCATTATCAATTTCCTTAATGAACACATCCATTATAATATAGAGAAATTTTTTGGCTCTGCCCAAGTGAGTTTTACTTCTACGAAACTCCTTAGCTTTAGTTCCCATATTCTTCACTCAAAATTGCAAGTCAATAATTTGGCCCTTTAAATCAACAATTCTATTAGCATTCTCCTTAGTGGAAGGGTCATAAGCCCTTACTTCTATAGCTTCTTCCACAATATTGATGGGATAAGGAATTCCCTCAGTCCAAAATTTATGCTTCTTCTTTTGGCTGTTTGGCATTAGTTGTATGAACTTCACTAGCATTCTCATGTTCCTCTTCTTTTTCCACATGCTTTTCATCTTTCGAGTCCTTTGACAAGTTATACTCTTCTAGAGCATACTACTCATCAAAAATAAGTTCTTCCTTTTTCATTACATTCTTTCCCTTATTATCCTTCTCAATGAAATGTGCAGAGAGTCATTACCCTAAGCTTATTACCTTCTTGTTTTTCTTTATAATATTTTTTTTTTTTCAGAATCTTGCTTGTTTAGGTTAATAGTAATATTCTTGTTTCTTGTTCCTTTACCCTCAATTTTCCTGGATTTTGAAGAGGTAGGTTTAGGAACAAAGGATTTACATTTTTTAGGGGTAGTTTTGAGGAGCGCAACCTCCATAGCCTCATTCTTGGGGGGGAAGGGGTTATTTAAAGATTTGCCTTTCTTTTTTGGGGGTGGGGTTGCTCTTTTTAGAGGGTAGGGGATTAGTTTCTATAAGATCTACACACCAAATTCTGAGGGGCTTCAACATTTTCACCAAGGTTACAGAGTAGGTAATTAGATGACTACATTAGGGAGAGAGATAAAATTCATAATGGTAGAGGACAAATATTAATTCCTGGTGAAGGGGAGGAGAAGCCCCTTATTAATGCTAGCACTCAAAGAAGAAAATAGATAAAAAGGAAGATCAATCCTCTCACCATGGAAAGTATGGTTAGGGATAGGAAAATGCTACCTATGAATAGTGGTATAATGCCCTTCTAGAGTAAAATATTTCATAACATGAAAGCTTACTATGGTGTACGGGGGTGACAAGATTGAGCGATCATAGTCATTTTGTCTAACTGTCATCCCTTCACTCTTTAAAAAAAACTCTTGATAAACACTTTGTAGTCTCCTAAAATTCTCTTCTCAACCTTTTTCCCTTCACATTTTAAGTCGATAACCCCTGAAATGAGCTCAGGAGTGAGAGTGAAATGAATATACTACTAATAGTAATAGTTCCCCATTTCCATGAGTTGCAAAATTTGCTAGACAACAACCTATTGTAACTAGGTTCATGGTCAGGAAGAACAAAATCATCCTCGCTCAATCAAACAAGTCCCACCAATCCTCATTTTGTCTCATCTCTTCACAATTTTTTTTGGGTCTGAACATTTTAAAGTACCCCTATTTCTTCCTTCTTCACACTAACGGTTGTTAGGGAAATGCATATAGAGAATTGAATAGGCCCTCTATGAATTCTTCATACCAAAAAGGAAATAATGAAAGTGTAATTAAAGATGGGAAGGATGAAAAATTGGCCAGATAAATGTAACTCGTGCATGTGAAGTGAAAATTCCATAAATAACCATCCTTTCGATAATATTTTTGCATATTTCCATAATCACCACAAATCCTAACATAATTATTGACAATGATGACAATGTAATGTTTATGCAGATTTAAATAATTCATACCCATAATTAAAGTAACTCTCTCGTGCCAAGAAAGGCATTTAATATCATCAAGCCCCATTTCCAATTAACATACCACATCATCATAATGAACTTCATACGGTTTTTAAATTATAAAAGCTTGAAAAGATTAAAACCTTTCCTAACCCTAACTTTTTATATTTTTCCTAACCAACATAATCATATTGACATGGTTAAGTTACTACCAAATTGATCGAAAGTGTGAGACCTACCTCAGACAGTTCTTGTTTTACTGCTTTTTTTCTATGCTTTCAGTGATATTATGCTTAGACATACTTTGACCTATTGAGACTCTTATATTTTTGAGGATCTGTTGAATCCTATGTTATATATTTTGTACCTAATTATGGAATCAGGGTACACTTGAGATACTATATATTTTGATTCAGTTCAGTTTATGATGATGTCA
This sequence comes from Thuja plicata, assembly GCA_018584345.1. Classification (NCBI taxonomy): domain Eukaryota; kingdom Viridiplantae; phylum Streptophyta; class Pinopsida; order Cupressales; family Cupressaceae; genus Thuja; species Thuja plicata. The sequence goes on from MU228095.1 coordinate 1,314,957, forward strand.
TATATGAGATTAAATGTGTGGATGTATTATGATGGAAATTGGTTTAGGAAACCGATGATATGTTTATTTAAGTTTGAATGTAGATATAGTTTACATGCAATGTATTATTGATGTTGTATTATGCTTTCATATCATGTTATTTTAGACCTACTGATGTGTGCAATGAGTGTGCTGGGATAGTTGACCATGGATCTAAATCAGGGACCCAGTATTGGAACCTATGTAAAATTTTGTGCATTCCAAGGTCTTGTTTATACAAAGATTTATGGGCCTCAATGTATATGTGGTTTATTTGTAAATGTCATTTGCATGAGTGTATTTAAATTAGTTAATATTAATGTGAATAAACCATGTCATTTGTTTTAATATATTGTGCCAATTTTGGCAATTGTTGCAATTAATGTTGGCATGGCTAGTTATGTGAACCATGGTTAGGTGTGGGGTTAACTAAGGTTACCTAAGTGTAGTACCCAAGTTTACCCAAGGTTAGAAGTTTCTAGATGGTCAAATTGACTTAGAAATCTGTGGGTTAACTTTAGGTTTAGTTTAGGAGGGTCTTTTAGGCTCCTAGAAGGTAACCGGGGTCAGGTTTAGCTAGCCAACTTGGTACCCTAGGGGTTATATATCATTTTTAACCATAAATGAGCCTCTAAACTCATTTATTTCTCCCTTAAAGTCTAATTTTCAAACTTGAGCAAATTTGAAGAGGAGTGTAACTTTGGTTAACCTCTCTCTTCTTCCCAAGTTGCATTTAACTCCATTCATAGAGAATGAAGGCAAGTGGGAAGAAAGGGAAGGTTAGGGTCACCTCACCTTTGGGTTAGTTTTGGTCATGTTGGAGGATTTCCTATATAGGGAAGGTTTTAGGAAGAGTTGGGTGTTCACCCACTCTCTATTCTTAGAAACAGATTCAGATTTGAGGAAGCCTTTTGGAGAAAAGAACTTGGAAGGAAAGCTCTTCTCAACTTTCAATTCCCCTTTAGCTTTGGAGTAAGGTTGGTCTTATTTTAGAGTAATTTTCATAGTTTTGCATATTCTTGAGCTTGAAACTCCATTAATGTGTGTGTGTGATTTTTGTACCTGTTTAAGAAAGACACAACACTTCAATAGATCATTGCATTAGCGAAAAAGGGGTTAGATGAGCATATAAATCCACTAAAACCGACCTATTGCTTTCTAACTAGAAAGAGTATGAAAAACAACATAATAGCCCTCAGATTATGCCTCTTTTAGTGACATAGACATCCTAGCATGAAAGATTTTAGTTGAAATGAGAAAAATATCTAAATAACATGCATTCTAGCTCTAAAAAGCATGAAACTAACAATGCATAAATATGAAACATGAAATATTATGTGAGTCTAGGTTTATTCTAACAGCATAACAATGCATTTCCAATATAAGGTAAGGGCTTATTTGCTGTCAAAAATGCCTTCTATTTATAGAAGAATGAGGAGAGAGAGGGGAGGCAAGGTGCATTAATGGAGTTGAAAAACTCATTAATGGTGTGTAAGAGCAATAAATGCCTTGGGCATTCAATAGGCATGGTAGAGACATGGGCTTAAGGAATTTTTATTAATGAGGCATTAATGAGAGCCTTAAAGAAGTATGGGAAGGGTGTAAAAGGGTGGCTTGAGAAAGTGGACTTGAGGAAGGAATCTTGAGATCCTTTGACTTTCTCAAGTGGGTAGAGTCCTTAATCGTTCCTTAATGGAATGTGACAACATTAGGAGGTGGGTTAGGATAGAATTAAGATTAGAATTAGATTAGCATGGGGGGAATAGGTTGGGATAGGTTATAACCTAGGGTAGAAGTGGTTGAGATAGGTTAGGTTGGGGTTTAGGGGAATATATATGAAATGAATTATTTGGCATAATTCATTTAAATATATAGGATTTAATTATTTAAGCATTTTATTGCTTTTCAATAATTAAGGGGACTACAGCCATTAAATTAATTAGGCTAGGGGAATGGGTTCATTTGTAAGTGAGCAATTGATTTAGTGTTTATTTAATTCCTAGCAAATTAATCATTTTAGCCATGTATTTAATTGATTTTGATTTTGGCTAAAAGTCAATAATTTAGTGATTTGATCGATTTTAGGAGATTAAATTGATTTCAAAAGAATTATGCCAAGCAGTAATAGGGTTGCTTGGGGGTATGATCACACTTAGGGAAAATAGGGTCTATAGTCAAAGCAGGCCAAATCTAGGTGGTTACATTTTCCCCTCTTTGAATTGATGTGCGAGCAGCGCATTGATTCAAAGAAAATTTTTGATTTTGACTTCAAAAAGATTGAGAATTCCGTTCACGATCAACTGAAATGCCTGATGAGATCAGTCTCGCACTTGATTGAACTAAACTGATATAATTGACTTTGAACTTGGTTGTCATCCAAAGGTCAATAAAATATTTTTAAAGATACCAATTTTGAACTTGGTTGTCGTCCAAAGATTGATAATACTGATTCTGAACTTGGTTGTCGTCCAAAAGTCAGTAAGAAGCTGCCAGGAGCTTTAATAAGAATCTTTTGTAATGAGGAAACACAATATATCCACCTTATGAGAACCAAAGCTTTCTATCCAACAGTTCTGACTTAGTCAAGGAAACTGTCATGCTTTAAAATGAGGAAACACAAGATATCCAGCTTATGAGAACCAAAGCTTTTTATCCAACAGTTCTGACTTAGTCAAGGAAACTGTCATGCCCCTAGTTTGTTTGATAATGAAGTCATTTTAATTTTTTTTTGAGCAAGAATTTAATTGATGATAGTGTGATCATGCCCCCTCAAAAATGAAATTAGAGGAAAAGAATAAAATCACTCAGTTGAAATAATGTATCACTTGCATGGAATGGGTAGAATGAGAAAGAATGAAGTAGAAGAAGTGAAAAAGGCGGCGTGTTTAAGAGTAAACACACAAGAACCAAGTTAATTATGTGAAAATGTGAGTGGTGAGATGGATAAAATGATGTCAGACCAAGATTTATGATAAAATGTGCATTTTGACAGATTCTTGGAACAAATGGAGCAAATATGCATTTTTTGGAACTGTCACAAAAATGGTACTGTGCTGCGCAAAATAACTTAGGCACCTTCAATTTGGTTCGCAATTGATTAAAAAGAGAACAAAAATGTAGTTTCAGTTTCCTACGAGGAGTTTCAGAACTCCTAAATAGCTCAGAAGACCAATATATAGCTCAAAAATTACCATTTTACTATTCATTTTCACTTTTACCCATAGTAATTCTGAGAGCTCTATAGAGAAGATGGTGGTCCCTGTGAGGAAGCATCATTTCAAGATGAGCCATCAATACCAACGCCTGGCTGACTACTCACCTTCGATAAAAGCTCGTAAAACTACCTCGTGAATTTTGCAAATTTGATTTTTACACATTTTTGTAGCTTTTACAACCATTTTAATTTTGGGTCGCATCCAGGATTCTGGATCGCACCCTGTTAAACCCGCGTCGCATCTGGTATTTCCCAGATCATGTCCTATTTTCCCAGATTTCTGCATCGCATCCAAGATACTCTGGATCGCATCCCGTTGCTCTTTTTTAGGCTTAGTTTTGGGTCAAAATTTTAGTTTGGTCGCACCCTACCAATTTAGGATCGTACCCCACATTTAGGATCGCATCCTTCTTTTCCAGGATCGTATCCAGTATGCTCAATCACATCTTGTTTTTCCAGGATCGCATCCGGTAAAAGAGATCGCATCCTGATTTCCAGAATCGCATCTCATTTTTGGATTTAGAAATTTATTCATTATGAATTATGTGTCTACCGCAGATATGTAATCACTTAGCTGATTTATATTTCTGCACTTTTAGCTTAGATAAAATACTGAGTTATCTCGTATTTGTTAAAATAGGTTGATTTTGAGGTAGTCACCTTTCGAGGCACATATCCAGGATGTGTGCTCGCGTTGTTTGGAGTTTTGACGGTCGATGAGCAGGAGACAGTAGTCCACTGTGGATTACGATCATTGATGGGTTTACCCGATATAGGGGTAAACTGAGGGTTGTTGACTACTCTTGCCAAGAGATGGTACTATGAGCACAACACTTTCCATCTCCCGACCGGGGAGATGACAGTTACCCTGGAGGATGTATGGTGCATACTCCGTGTTCCCATTATGGGCCGTGAGGTGCGCTTCAAGTATACATCTGTTGTGGCGATTGGTGTAGCTTGTTGATACTTTCAGGATGATACTATTGACCGCAGATACTTGTCTTGGGATTACATGGTGGATCATTATGATCAGCTATCTGTATACATGGCAGGCTTGATTGGTGGCATTTTGATGCCAGCCATAGGACAACATGGGTTTATGGTCGGTTGGGTGGACATGCTTGAGTAGATGGTTGTCTAGAGATGAAGATTTGCATGGGGCAGCTGCATTCTAGCCCATATGTACCGTGAGCTTCACGAGATTGTGTACCACTATACCCCGAGCATGACTGTGGGTATCTTGATTCTTCAGATCTAGGCCTGGGAGCATATCCATGTTACACGGCCGATAGTAGATAGGCAGCGGGCACCTGAGTTCTCATATGTATATATGTATGCAGGTCTTATTCAGCAGCCCCATCTAGGCAAGGTAGAGTACTGGAACAGACTCTTCGATGATATGACAGAGGTCGTATGGTAACCATATTTAGACTGCAAGGAGTGGAATTCAGATGCTAAACAAGTACCATTTTTGTTCTAGAGTTGGTATCTCATTGGACGGACTAGATATATTGTAGAGCGGTTCACACACACCCGAGTCCTCAGATAGTACGGCCGTCAGCAGGGTAGGACACAAGATATTATAGTATATGCATGGATCCAAGATGAGACACCACTATTGGGTGTCTAGCTTAGGAAAGAGACAACTCATCAGGAGATTCGAGACATGGTTAGAGTAGACTGGGACCTTTGCCTTGATGTTTTCGATGCAAGTGTTTCTGATGGGTATGCCGCAGAGATGCTTCAGTATTTGTTTCCATGTTTCATAGTGTCGGAGGAGCTCATTCCTTGCATCGAGGAGTCAATTGATTATGATATGGACGAGCGTCCTACCAGAGGGAGGGGAGGAGTACAGAGAGATAGGGTAGACGTTGACATGGAGGGAGGGATGGAGGCCGAGATGGAGGGAGAGATGGGAGACGGGCTCCTCCAGATGATGGTGATGATGGGGGAGATGACAGGGGTGGAGGTGTTGTGGGTGGCCATGCAGAGGTTTCCAGTGGTAGCGGAGAGGGTCGGCGCACCCGATTTAAATTTGTTTCTCCTAAGATAGATCCAGGGCCATTATTGACAGGAGAGAAGCAGAGGCAGAGGCAGCAGCAGAGACAGCCTGATCGGTCACAGGATAGATCTTCAGGATAGGATATCAGCAGGGGTTTAGACAGGGACGGAGATCCCTTATCTCAGTGCGAGCAGGAGCGAGAGTAGCTCAGGGCACAAATTACTGCTTTAGAGGCCAGAGTCAGTGTTTCAGATGCATTGCTGGCTGATAGGGATAGACAACTAGAGAGGCTTAGGGCAGAGTGGGACAAGCAGGGTGACATTCTTAGAGCAGAGAGAGATGCACAGGCTTAGACTACAGTCCATCAGGCTCAGAGAGCCACATATTATGATGCTCTATACCATGTTGCAGTGCTAGAGGGACAAAGAGAGGTATCTTTTTCATGCCTAGTGCAACAGTCTGAGGGGGTGATGCCTCCTCCTCCTCCTCCAGATCAGGGAGAGGGTGGGAGCCAGAGCTGAGATATTTTCTCATTTTGCATATCTGAGTTCATATTGTATATCTGGATCCTTCTGAGATCCTCTTTTTGTACATGACATACATATATATATCTGATTCATTTTGTCCTTCTGATACTCTTTATGTGGATTTGTGCCATGCTTTGATCTGTACCATGTTTTGAGACATATATCTGATATTGTTGATTATGTTCCTGACATGTTATATGAGTTCCATATGCTTTGATAGATTTATTTTGCACATGTGATTATATCTTGGCCATATGATGAGTTAGATTTTAGATCATGACATCATTTTATGCATGTTTTGAGTTATTACTGATATAAATATGTTTCAAATGATATTATGTGAATATATACATATGTATGTATTTGAGCTTTTTGTATGCAATGTAGAATGTATGGATGCACTTTAAGATGTAAAAGTAAAAATGCAATACATGGATGCTTTGTTTTTGTATTTTCCTGTTGTTTCTTTTTATGAATGCAAAATGTATGCTATGGATGTGCAACGATATATATATCAGTAATATGGATGGATGTAATTAACTTGGGTTTTAGAAGAAGAAAGATAGAAATCACTTTTGAGCACCAATTCCCAAATGTTTTTATTTCCTTCAAAATACATCATGCAACCTCTAAATGCAGCTATATGCAGACTCTTAGGACTTGTCACTGATTAGAAAATATTGCAACATTTTTATCATGATTGGGCACTTTTCAGAATGGATACCACCTGATAGTACAACCATCACTAATACCCATTGATATTATGACAATATGAATACTATATTTATTGGAATGTTAGAAATAGACTTAGGCATCAAGGCATAGAAGCCAGGATAAAAAAATAGTCACCTTCCTTTTATTATATCAAAATCTGTCTAAGGCAAGATATTGAACCCGCAATGACCTTGAAAATTTATATCCTTGGGTACATTATGCTTCGTATACCTTAGTGAGAATTTGGATCAGAAAATAGACAAGGAAATTGTTCCCACCTCACCGTAGTTTACACATAATAAAGATCGAGATATATGCGGCTATCCACTCATGATGGCAGCTCTTACCATAAACATCCAAGTTAGGTGAAATTTATAGGATTACTTGGAACAATCACCATACGTAGAAAACCAAGAAAATGTTATGCCCCCTATCCTTGCAACTCTTTGTCTTTGCGCAGACGTCATGGAGTAACTTGGAAGGTATAAAAACATCAATTGAGATCAATAAAAATTCATAATTGCTTAGATGCCCCTAATTAAACATCATCAGGACATAAACGAGGTATGATCAATGCAAGACCAAACTGTGTTTAAGTAATACTATTGATTTATTTTTCAAGCACAGTATAGATTCATCAATAAAAAAGTTTGGAATTCAAGCAAATATGGCGTCCATTTGCTTGTATACAATCTTGTCACTGTTCAAAATCCAATGTAGGTCTTAGGAACATCGTTCATGTTAAAGCAATGTTTGTGTCATCCTTGTTTTGTAAAAGTGATAGTGGGAGTGAAAGTATCTAAGAGTATTGTATCACAAGACAAACCATCCTACAAAGACTTAGCAGACGCAACCTATTAGACTGGCAAAGATGCCCCCAGTGAAGAATGACTTGATCCTAAGACAAAAATGTAGACAAATCTCAAGCAATAATAAGATAGTCATTTAGGAAACGAAGTCAGTGTTTTAGCACAGGTGTAAATGTGAAGGCCTAGTATCAATGATGCTTTGATAGATGGAGTGCAGAACACAAGTGATGCCTGATTGCCAGGTTTTCACCACTTGGCAAGATCTTTTCTTTCTTTTTTTGCTACCAAGATGCCTATTTTACCAGGTTGTCATCAAGGCACTTTTCTCTTTTTCAATTTTTTTGCTATTTTTGCTTTTTTGAATGTTTTTGTTGTACCAAGGTGCCTGTTTACCAGATTTTCACCAAAGATACCTTTCTTCAAGACTTTTTCCAATATTTTTACATTTTTCTCAGGATCAATTTTCTGAATGTTTTTGGTATTTTCTGAGAACTATTTCACTATACAAGCTCTGCTAGCCGAACATCAAGCGTAGAACCGCTTTAAATGTAGAGTGTTGATAGGATCTGGAAGAACGTCTCCCTCAGGTGTAGCTAGTTGATAAGCTCCAATCCCAAAAGTAGCAGTGATAGCATAAGGTCCCAACCAGTTAGGTTCAAATTTTCCTTTCTTCTATTTGTTAGGTTGGTTCTTAGTATTCTTTTTTAAGACGAGATCTCCCACTTCAAATTTGTGTGGTTTGACCTTCTTGTTGCACCCCTTGGACATACGTGCTTGGTACACCTTTCAGATGATCAAACACCTGTTGTCTACGCTCATCTAGTAGGTCTAAAGAATTCACCCGATCAATGCGGTACTGCTCATTAGTAACAAGACCTTGTAAAGATATCCACAAAGATGGGATTTCAACCTCAATAGGTAGAACTGCCTCAGCGCCATAGACTAGGGAAAATGGCGTGGCTCCTGTTGGTGTTCTGATGCTTGTTCTATAGGCCCATAGTGCCGTATTCAGTTGTAGATGCCATTCTTTGCCAGACTTACTCACAGTTCTGTGTAGGATTTTCAGAATATTTTTATTGGATGCCTAAGCTTGTCCATTACCTTAAGGATAATAGATTGAGGAGCAATGTTGAGTAATGTGGAACTGTTCACAAAGGTCATCAATGTCTTGATTTTTAAATTGGCCCCATTGTCTGTTACAATTGAAGAGGGTATCCCATATCTACAGATAATGTAGTTAAGAATGAACATAGCCACCTATTTGCCCGTGGATTTGATTAGCGGCATAGCCTCGACCCACTTTGTGAAATACTCAGTGGTCGTAATGATGAACTTGTGTCCATTTGAAGAACTGGGATATATTTGTCCAACCAAGTCAAAGGTCCATTGCTGAAATGGCCAATGTGTAATGAAAGGTATAAGTTCTCAGGCAGGAGCATGGATGAGATTTCCATGTTTCTGGAATTTATGACATGTTTTTGAGAATTGAATAGCATATTTTTCCATGGTAGGCCAGTAATAGCCAACTCTGAGCAGTTTCTTAGCTAATAAAAATTTGTTCGAGTGTGATCCACATACACCTTCGTGGACTTCTTTTAATGCGAGATCATACTCTTTAAGTTCTAAACATCTAAGAAGCATACCATCTAGACCTCATCAATATACGTTATTAGTTATGAGGACATAACACAATGCTATCCTAATCAGGGCTCTCTTCTCATTTCTAGATAGATTAGTAGGAATGGTTTGGTCAGTGAGATAGGCAATGATATTGGCATGACGAGATTGGTCTGGGGCGTTTAAATCATAGATTACTTGGTATTTAGGGGTATCAAAGGCTGGATAGGATAATTCTTCCACCAAGAAGTCATAGCAGAATTGATGTTCCTCCAGTTGTAACATGGATGCCAATGTAGCCATGGCATCTGCAGCCTCATTTTCTCTTCTGGGTACTTGCTGGAATGTGATGAAGACAAAAAATTTCTTTAAATCATCAACCAGTTGCTTGTAGGGCATCAACTTCTCATCTTTCGTCTAATAATCACCATTGACTTGATTGATAATGAGTTGAGAGTCACCATATACATGCAACTCTATAATTTTCCATTCCATGGCAAGCTTGAGTCCATTTACCAATGCTTCATATTCACAAATGTTGTTCATGCATGGAAACATCAATTTGTAGGACTTCGGTATCTCGTAACCTTGAGGAGTTATGAACAACACCCCTGCTCCAGAGCCTTTCTATGTGAAAGAACCATCAAAATACATCTTCTAAGGATGCTCAGTTAGATGCATGATTGTCTCATCAGGGAATTCAATCTGCAAAGGTTCAGTATCTTGAAGCGGTGAATCAGCTAGCTGGTCAGCGAGGAGTTGTCCTTTAATAGCTCTCCTATCCACATACTCAATGTCAAATTCACTTAGAATGAGGACCCATTTTGCTAAGCGTCCTGTTAATGTTGTTTTGCTTAGAAGGTACTTTAGAGGATCAATCTTAGTAATGAGCCTTACTGTATGTGAGACCATGTAGTGCCTTAATTTTTGTGATGCAAAGACGACTTCTAAGCATGCTTTTGTTAGAATAGTCCCAAAGGATAACTGAGGGGGGGGGTGAATTAGTTATCAGTAAATTTAATTATTTTTCCTTCCTTAACTTCAGAATACAATAAAGTAAATGCTTAATCAGATAACACAGTACACAACACACAATTTGATTACGGGGAAACCAAATGGTAAAAACCCCGGTGGGAATTAGCACCCACAATGAACTATACTTGTTTATAGTAATCCCTGTTAGAAGATATTTCAACCCTATTAGGAGTTGTACTTTACAATGAAATAAGTATAGTGACCTGGTTAAGGGTCTGACCCTGTTAGGAGTCTTTTACAAATAACCCTGTTAGGGGTGGTGGACTCACTATCCAAAAGCTCACTGCTTCAATGGTGAAGGCTAAAACCTTCTATAGAATAGATATGCACTATATCTAATGATGACATATAGAGTAGACCTGTTGTCTTGATCAGTTCCAGTGTATTTTAATCTTCTACTTCTTCTTCACATAGACTCTTGATGAATGAACCACAACTGATATTCTGCTCTGTACATTTTCTGTCTCTTTTCGTATCATTCACACTTAGCGTATCACAAATGACTTACTATAAGTATCTTCCTCAAAGTATGAGATCATGGGACATGTAAGATGACTCTTCATAACATCTTTGTCGGCTTCACTAAGCATGCAAACAATATTAAGTCTGCGCAACACAAACTAAATAGACGCGACGCTTCACTAAGTTGGCCTCACCAAATTATCTCTAACTTTGCAATCTTCTTGAAACATGTTTGGCTCCTTTTGATAACTATCATCAACTCATAACTAATCATGAATATACACATGCATATCCTAAAGATAGGCACAACTCAAGAAACACGTTACATATGTCGGCTCTGAACAGATACTCTTCCAGAATCGTAACTGCCAATAACAAAATTACACAACTTGACTCAAACATCATATCTGGATCTGCGTGTATGAACATAACATAATAAACATGTCTACAACATTTATCTAAACATGCAAGGCTTGATATCATCATTCTGATAAGTACATACAGAATCACTACTGTGTATTATATGTTGTCATCAATGACAAATATACAATCAATCAACTGCACAGAAACAAATCTCCAAAAATCTCCCCCTTTGACATTGATGGCAACATATGATATTAAAAACATCCTCTATTCATGGTGTCCTCTTTCTTATACAATCTTCTCAATATCCTCATCAAGGATTCCTTTACACTGCTTTAGTTCTTCTAACTAATTTTATACTCCCCCAGAGTATATGCTCCCCCTTACTATATACTCCCCCTTGAAAATCAATGGTAAAGGGCACCATAAACCGTTAAGCACAGGTACTACTCCAGAAGTAGAGTAGTCAACCATTCATTGCTAGACTTTTTTCTTTTGATCTGGTCAAAACACTGCTGCTCTGATTTCCAATGATATCATCTTTAGAGCGGTATCTAGATGTAAATTTAGGAACCTTAGGTGTTACTTCTTCTTCTGTAATCTGTGATTTTTATCTGCTTGATTCAGGGTCATTGCATGAGACATCAATGCAATCAAACATTTCTTCAATAATAGTATCTTTGCTGCTAGGCCTGGGTTCATCTTCAATCATAGGTGCATATTCATAGTACCTCTTTTGCACCATAAAATTTTCATCAATTTTTACATGAGTACTTTCAATTACCTTTTTCAATCTCAAATTGAAACATCTGTAAGCTTTTCTTTTAGTAGAGTAGCCAAGGAAAATACCTTCATCACTCCTGGCATCAAACTTACCAACACCATCATCTCTATTGATGTAGCACTTGCTGCCAAAGATTCTGAAATACTTTACTGTAGGTACATTACCAAACCAAAGTTCATAGGGTGTCTTATCTGCACCTGGCCTCAATTGAGTTTTTTTGATAGTATAGACTATTTTATTCATTGCATCTCTCCAATATGTGTGTGCAAATTTTCCTTCAATCATCATAGTGCATGCTGTATCAAGTATAATCTTGTTCCTCCTTTCTGCAATCCCATTCTGTTGAGGGGTTCTAGGAGCACTCAACTATCTTTTTATTCCTTGTTCTTCACATTAATCATAAAACTGATCAGAGGTGAACTCTCCTCCTCCATCTGATCTCAGACATTTCAGTTTTAATCCAGATTAATTCTCAACCTTAGCTTTGAATATTTTGAACTTCTCAAAGGCTTCAGATTTCTCCTTTAAGAACGAAAACCCAAATCATCCTTGAAAAATCATCAACAAACAAAATGAAATACCTTTCTCCGTAGTATGATCTTGTTTGGGTAGGACCACATAAATATGTATGCACTAGGTCCAATTTGTTTTTGGCTGAGTTCTGCTTGCTTCTAAAAGAACTCCTTATATGCTTTCCCATAACACATTCCTTGCACATTGTGTCAATTGGTCTTGCAATACTTGGAAGGTCTCTGACTGCCTTAAAATTACTTATCTTTACTATGTTATCAAAATTTTATAACAGAGTCTCTTTTGCCATAACCAATTGTCATCCACTTTTGCAACAAAACAAATTACATCGAAATTGAGCTGAAAAACATTACCTTTTGTTTTGGATCCTGATGCAATCATGTCTCCATCCTTGTTGTTAATGGTGCACTTGTTGTCTTTGAACTCCAAATGATAACCTTTGTCAAGTAGCTATCCAACACTTAGCAAGTTATGATGTAATCCATCAACATATAGAACATCATTTGTCTTGTTCTTTCCATCCAAGGTGATAGAACCTCTGCCTATGATAGGTTTAGGAGTGTTATCTCCAAATCTAACCATACCACATTTGTATTTGTCTAAATGAAAAAATTTGTCTTTGTGACCTGTCATGTGATGAGAGCATCCACTGTCAATGATGCAATCAGTTCTGATGTCTGCTTTGGAAATTAGGGCTAACTCTTGTTCTTCCTTTTCATCTGCAATGTCCATTTCCTCAAGAAACTTTTCCATGTCTCTAAGGGCAACTAATCCAATTTCATCTTCTCCTGAATCTTCATCAGTTACACCTTCTTCAGCATGGTAACATTCCTTCTTATATTTGGGTTTGTAATCAGATCTAAACTTCTTGACTCTTGTGGGACACTTAGATGCAAAGTGACCAATCTTGTTGCATGAAAAACATTTAAATGGAAGTTGTCCTTCATATTTCCCTTTTCCTTTCTTTTCTTTTTTAGCAATCATAGAAATGATATCTTCTAGTTCCTCATCAACTTCTTCTTTCTCATTATGGCTAGAGATATGTAAGGATTTCTTACCATGGACTGAGGCTTTGAAAGTTGTTTCACTTTTAGGTTCAGTCTTCAATCTTGATATCTCAAATGCAGAGATTTTGTTGATCAAAGTCTCTCTCTTGAAGTCTTGTGAGAATTGCATGGTTTCCTCTAGAATATTTATCTTGTTTTCATAGTTTGATGTTAAGGTAGTTATCAACTTGTCCATTATATCTTCTTTTGATATTTCTCCACCATTGTTTCTTTTTCCATGTCTTCCTGCGCGCATTCGTTGCTTGAATATCTCCTTCAAACATATCTTCTAAATACTTCCATATGGTGTATGCTTTGTCAATTTTCTTGATCTCAGAAAATTCACTCTCGGATAGGGCACTGATTAGTCCTTCTTTAGCAATTGCATTATTGGTAAAAGTTTCATTTTGTCTATTAGTAGCATCATCCTTAGCAAGGTCTTTCAAAGATGGAATAAAAACTTCTTGTGTAGCTATCTCAAAGATCTCAAAGCCAACACACTGTAGGTGTGTTATCATTTTGTTTTTCCAATCCAGATAATTTTCTCCTTCAAACTTAGGGCTCTCTTTTCTGAAGTAAGACATCTGATCTACCTTAAGCTGTCAGGCTTCTTCTCCAAGGAACTTGGCTCTGATACCAATTGTTAGAATAGTCCCAAAGGATAACTGAGAGGGGGGGGTGAATAAGTTATCAGTAACTTTAATTATTTTTCCTTCCTTAACTTCAGAGTACAATAAAGTAAATGCTTAATAAGATAACACAATACACAACACACAATTTGATTACGAGGAAACCAAATGGTAAAAACCCTGATGGGAATTAGCACCCACAATGAACTATACTTGTTTGTAGTAATCCCTGTTAGAAGATATTTCAACCCTGCTAGGAGTTGTACTTTACAATGCAATAAGTATAGTGACCTAGTTAAGGGTCTGACCCTGTTAGGAGTCTTTTACAAATAACCCTGTTAGGGGTGGTGGACTCACTGTCCAAAAGCTCACTGCTTCAATGGTGAAGGCTACAACCTTCTGTAGAATAGATATGCACTATATATGATGATGAACTGTAGAGTAGACCTGCTATCTTGATCAGTTCCAGTGTATTGTAATCTTCTACTTTTTCACATAGACTCTTGATGAATGAACCACAACTGATATTCTGCTTTGTACATTTTTTGTCTCTTTTCGTATCATTCACACTTAGCGTCTCATAAATGACTTGCTATAAGTATCTTCCTCAAAGTATGAGATCATGGGACCTGTAAGATGACTCTTCATAACATCTTTGTCAAATTCACTAAGCACGCAAACAATATTAAGTTCGCTCAACACAAACTGAATAGACGCGACGCTTCACTAAGTCAGCCTCACCAAATTATCTCTAACTTTGCAATCTTCTTGAAACATGTTTGGCGCCTTTAGATAACTATCATCAACTCATAACTAATCATGAATACACACACACATATCCTGAAGATAGGTCCAACTCAAGAAACACGTTACATACGTCAGCTCTAAACAGATACTCTTCCAGTGCCAATAATAGAATTACACAACTTGACTCAAACACCATATCTGGATCTGCGTGTATGAACATAACATAATAAACATGTCTACAACATGTATATAACCACGCAAGGCATGATATCATCATTCTGATCAGTACATATAGAATCACTACTATGTATTATATGTTGTCATCAATAACAAACATATAATCAATCAACTGCACAGAAACAAATCTCCAACAACTTTCTCAATAATGTTGTAATTGAGCTCATAGGAGACTAGCGTTCTACTAATGTAGTAGATAGATATTTCTTTCTTTGTTTCATCCTCTTGTGATAGCAATACTCCTAGTGATCTAGTTGTAGCTGAAATGTAGAGAAGTAATGGCTTTCCATGAATAGGCGCCATAAGAATAGGAGGAGTATCTAGGTACTCTTTTAGTTCTCTAAAGTTTGCTTCACAATGTTCATCCCATTTGAAGGTAATCCCTTTATGTAGTAATTTTGTAAAGGGTTGTGCTCTGTCCACCAGTTGTGACATGAATCTCCTGATTGATTGAAGTCTCCCTTGTAATGTCCTCATTTGACTGATGTTGCATGGAGGAATCATCTCTAGAATAGCTTTCACCTTTGTTGGATCTCCCTCAATTCACTTTGCTGAAACTATAAACCCTAAGGGTTTTCCTGATTGGACGCCAAAGACACACTTCTTTGGATTGAGCCAGAGTTGAAATTGCTCCATTCGGTCTAATATTTTCCTCAAGTCAGCAATGTGAGTGCTCCTTTCTTTTGATTTGGCTAAGGTGTCATCCACGTAATCCTCCATGTTCTTTTGCATCATATCGTGAAATATAGTAGTCATTTCTCTTTGATATGTTGCGTCGGCATTCTTTAACCCAAATGGCATGACGTTCCACCAAAAGGTGACCCATGCGCATGTAAATGCAGTTTTCTCTTGATCCTCAGGGGCAATTTTGATTTGATTATAGCTTGAGAATCCATCCATTAATGAATACATCTGGTAGCCTACTGTGAGGTCTATGATCATGTCAATGTTAGGTAGTGGGAAGTCATCTTTCAGACATGCTTTGTTTAAGTCTCTGAAGCCTGTACAGATCCTGGTAGATTTATCAGATTTAGACATGGAAACCACATTGGAGATCCATCCTGCGTAGGCAATGACTATGATAAATCTAGCTTTCAACAATTTCTCTATCTCTGCTTTTACTAGCAATGCAACATGAGGATGCATCTTTCTAAGTTTTTGTTTCATGGGCTTGATCCCGGGAGCTATAGATAAGTGGTGCATGATTAGGTTAGGATCTAGTTCAGGAATATCTATATAAGACCATGCAAAGTTGATCTTCTTTTCTCTCAGGAACTCCATAAACTGTGTCTTCTCCTCTTCTGACAAAGATTGTGCAAGGTGTACTATTTGAGGATCTTCAATGGTGCCCAAATTTGCTAGCTATGTTGGTTCAATCAGAACTGAAGACCTTACCTGAAAGTGTTCGGGGAGGATATCAAGAATCTCATCCTTTGGTGCCTCTGAGAGGTTTTCACCATTGGATATGTCTTTTATTTTTACTATTTTAGGATCTGACACTGCCACAACGTGGTTTTCACCATTAGTTCCCTTTTTCTTTTTATTTTTTAGTTTTTGACTGAGAAACCTTATATCCTCCAGTGACATGTTCTCGCTCCTTGCATTGGTGGAAGAAGGGTAAGGTTCACAAGCATTGAGATAGAAAGCTAGGGTGTAGTCATTGGGAAAGTTGAGGACAGGTGTAGGATCTATACGAGTCCAATCAATTAGATCTGGGTGTATCAAAGACAATGAATCAAAATCTGGGAAGGACAACATCGTGTTAGCATCAGGACCATTAACCGACATGACATGTTCTGTTAAGTTAATTTCTTCAATATTTAGATCAGTGAGAGTTAGATCGTCATAAAAGGGTCGTTGTTAGTCATATGTGGATCAAACTCTAGTGAATCGTTAGTAGAACTATCATATTCATCTCTCTGTAAAAGGAGGCTTCTTTTTTGTCACCTTAGAACTTCTTCCAGACTTAGAAAAGCACCAGTCTCTCCATCCCTGACAGGGAGAAGGAATTATTCTTCTGCTTCATGATTATCAGTATCGTTGGGAGTAGTGTTAGACTATTCACGAGGAGCTGAGGGAGCCACAAACATGTGAATTGTATCTATTCCAATATCTTCAGTGGCAACAAATAGCTCATCCCATTCATAACCATGAGATTCAGTGACCTCATCATTAGATCTGTTTAAGTATTCAGAAATAGTTATCTGGTGTACCCGGTTAGCTACCTGTGGATTAAAGTGTGGTAGGTCAAGAATATGTGAAACTGTGACCAATTTCCCACAGTTAGGATGTAAATCTTGTCGTCGGGGTGTGCTTTATGTAGTTGTTGCTATCAAGGGTATCTCTGAATTATCTGTTGTTGAGTCTCCTACCTCTTGAATGGGAGGTTGTGCTAACAAAGGGGTGTGAAGATCTTGTGGTACCTCAAAGCTTGGTACATAGCACTCTCCTTGATAGTTGGGATTATTTGTGCCAACATGTAATAACCCTTCATAGGACCACTTCTCTAGTTCATATGTTTCATCACTCCCTTTGTTTGAGGCTGGGATTTCTTTTGAAGCAGGTTTGTTAGTTTTAGTATTAAAACCCAGTCCTGTTTTGTCTCTGGTATTTCGGAATTCCATGGGTATAGGCTCAATAAGTCCTCTTCCTATGTTGTTTAAAGGTCCCTTTCCTTTGTATCCCATCTGTTTGAGGAAATCATATCCCTTTCCATACTGTTCTCCTTTGTAAAGCCAGTCCAAGACTGTCTATTCTTCTGTGTTATCTAAAGAAGATGTGGATGCCTTTACCATGCCAGTTTCTTTGTGGATTTCTAGCTCCTTGGATGCAGTAGGTGTGAATGTTGAGGAAGGTTTTCTATAGGATCTTGGTCATACCAAAAGTTCTGTCAGTGACAGAGTCAGGTCCAGCTTGTACTCTCCCATACCTGTTTCTTTAAGTTTTAAGGTTTTGCCAAAACTCTTCATAACCATGTCCTTGGTAGTTTCAGGAGCAATCACATCCATAGCCTCTTTGTTATGCGGGATCATACTACATGCTTTGATATTATTACAAGTATAGTTAGCATCCACAGGAATTGTCACTTCTACCCCATTATGTGGGAACTTTATACACTGGTGGTAAGTAGATGGCACAACTTGCATTTCGTGATTCCATGGTCTCCCCAACATGATATTGTAGGCTAGAGGTAAATCTAGAACTTGACATACGACATTCATCTAAATTGGTCTGACTCTGATAGGTAGAACAATAAGTCCTTTAGAGGATCTTTCTTCCTCATCATAAGCTTTGATAGTTATTTTTCTTCTAGAGTCAATGGTCTGTTTTGAAAGACCCAATTTATTGATCAGATTAAGCGTACATATATTCAATCCTATGCCTTCATCTATCAACACGCGTCTAACACGAGATTTATGAATGAGGACTTCGATATGGAGGGGTTGATTATGTGGATGTGTCAATGACTTATCATCCTCTTCAGAAAAGGAGAGGTAATGTGGCATTGAGATGTGATTGACCATCGCTTGGAATTTGTCTAAATTAATATCCTTTGGGATGTTAGTAGCATGTAGAGCTTGTTCTAGGATTTCCCTATGTACTGTGGATATTTTGAGCAATTCAAAAATGGAAATTTTGGCAGAGGTTTGTTGCAATTAGTCTACCAAGTCATACTTTTCTCCAGGAATAGTAACCACATGTTTTGTTGTTGGTTTAGGAATAGTAATGATAGGAACCTTGGACGTTGACGCCGGTTTTGGGGAAGAATTGGGTCCTTTGATCATGACCTGAGCTTGGCTCCGTGTTACTGCATTTGAGTGGAATGAAACACCTTTGATTGTGACCACATAGATTGATTATGTTTTAACGTCTAGCATATTGATCACATTATCATTGTTGGAATAGGTGTAGTTTACTTCATTACTCTTCCCTTTAGATGTTTTTCCTTTGTTGTAATTAGGGAATGGTTTATTGAATGTTGTATAATCTTCATCGGTAGTGTGTCCGTCTACTTTGATCTTACCTCCTTCAATGAGGTCTTGAATGACATGTTTGAGTTTAAGGCAATTATTAGTCTTGTGTCCTTTGTTCTTGTGAAAGACACAGTAGGAATTATCATCCCATCATCTGGGTTTGACCATTGGTTCCCATGGTTTGGAATATGGGATAGTAAGAACTTTGTTATCCAGAAGTGTCTTCAAAATAGTCTCGAGAGGCCCTCCTAAGGGAGTGAATGTTCATTGAGGTTTTGAAGTCCATGTCTGACCCTTGCTATTATCATTGTTTTCTTTGGGTATGGGAGTTGTTACCTTGGCATCCTTGCTTGCTTTCATACTATTGGTTAGATTGAACACCTCGGGTTTAGGGCCAACATTGGATGCATCTACCACGCCATTGTTGACAACATTTTTGTTATGTTTCCACCATTTAGGCTTGGAGTTGTTAGGTTTGTTTTCACTTTGAAGAGTGATCTCCCCCTTTCTGACCATAACTTCTTCGATATGGAGGGCGTTTTTAATCATTCTATCGAAGCTAGGGGAATCTTGCATTTGTAATGTGTAGTTCAATTCTGGTACCAAGTTATTGACAAAGATTTCCATCTTCTCAGATTCGGGGATAGCTCTTGAGTATCGTGCAAAGATTTTCCTCCATCTTTGTAGGAAGTGTGTAAATGATTCGCCGGTCTTCTGTTTAGTATTACATAGATCCATCATAGTCACATCATGTTGGATGTTGTAGGAGTAATGTTGAATAAATCGTTGAATCAACTCCTCAAAATTTTTGACCTTGGGCGTAAGTTTCGAGAACCACTCCATGGAGTTGCCTCCTACACTTCTAGGAAATAGTTGCATGAGGTAAGTGGGTTCATGCATGTACTCTATGCTAAGAGCACAAAACTCTCGAACATGATCATGTGGATCATTTTCCCCCGTATACTCGTCGTACTTTGGCCGTGCTACGTTGGGAGGGAATGGAACCATCGTGATACTCTTGTCAAAAGGGAATGGACAAATGACGTCTAAAGAGTATTTTGTTTTGGGTTTCTCTTTCTCCTGTTTGAGGTTTGTGAGCTCTGTTTGCATCAAAGTGAGTTTCTAGGTGAGGATGGATATAGGAGTTGGTACCTCCTTTTCTTTGAGTTTCTCCACATCATAATCCGGGGGTAATTTTATGCCCACAGACGCTAGATGGAGGAAGTATTTTTCTTTATCCTCACCAATTATCTTTTCCATCATCTTTTGGAATTTCCTTCTTTGCTTGAGTTTATTGTACTCCTCTTTAGTGATGTCCTCTTCATTGCCTGACTCAAATAAAGGACGGTCAAACTTGGGTTCTTCTTCTTCATTGGTATCTTCGGGATTTTGGTGTTTTCCATTGTTATAGTCCTCAAAAGCCTCACTCCATCTGTGAGTGTCGCTATCCATTTGTGGAGAGTCTAGATCGAGTAGGGAATTGCGAGATGTTTCCCCTAGAAAGTGCGGTGATTTAGGAGGCACTTTTGATCCTTTAAAGGTGTACTTGTTGCGTCTTGTGTTAACCATGAAGTTGTGTCTCAACTTTCGTCAATGTTTCCCAAGAGTGTCAGGTAGTATCTTGAATCTTTCAAGTGAGTGTGTTTAGGTGGAAGTATCATTTGAGTTTGGGTGGAAGTAAATGATTCCAGCATAAGAGGGTTAGAATGCCCTGATAGTGAGCTAGGAATCAAGTGTTTGTAAGAAGTGGATAGACCACACATATTGAGACAGATTACGAGAAACTGACAGGACATGCAAGGTGGACGTTTGAAAAAGTGTTTTGATTTAACGATAGGGAGACCAGAA
Organism: Thuja plicata; assembly: GCA_018584345.1. Classification (NCBI taxonomy): domain Eukaryota; kingdom Viridiplantae; phylum Streptophyta; class Pinopsida; order Cupressales; family Cupressaceae; genus Thuja; species Thuja plicata. Next base: position 1,335,514 of record MU228095.1, read on the forward strand.
AAGAAAACAGGGACAAACTAAAGAGCCAAAAGGGTATCCAAATCAACTGAGACTTTCTGAGAAACTATCTTGCAAATGCCCACTGTCCTAGATGCGAGCTCCCAGATGCGATCCTAGAAATACTGGATACGAGCTACTGATGACCCTATATGCAAGCTTATGTACTAGATGTGATAATGTGCTGGCTAGATGCAAGCTAGGGCACTAGATGCAATCCTAAATAATAGATACGATACATGACATACATGATGCGATTTTCTGATGTCTCTGTCAATTTTGATTAGTTTTGAAAAATTTGTCTTGGAAGTGCGTAAAGTTCGTCTGATTGTAGTTTGATTTCTGAGACCCATCGGTGAGTGAAAAACACATGTGTCTGAAGGTTTGAATATTGTTTCTTGTTTGAAGGATTTTATCTTTTTAGTGATTTTTCAGACACATCAAACAAACGTTGCATTGGTAAAGGAACAAACACACTTTTTGCCCTATTTTCTAGGCGGAGGATGAAAATCCTTGCTCATTGACTTAGGTACACACTCAAATGCTAATCAGAATACAACCATCTCCAAGCACGCAATGGCTCCATTTATGATGTTGTATTAGCTGACTCCAAATGCAAGTGAGGGCACGATATGACGAGTGTCTTGGGGCAATTACTGTTTGCCTTGCACAAGGATTATCACCCTTTCAAAGATGAATCAGGAATTCTTTTAGTTGAAATGTTATCTATTATTGGGCAATCTGTTCGAAACTGTCCCCCATAGAATTGCACAAGGCAAAATTGAGGTGTATAGCTCTATGAGTACCTAAGTATATGTAGTTTCGCAAGCAAGATTCAAGCGGTTCTACTCTACATATACCCATGTATGTTCAAAGAATGATGTCAGAATTCTATGAACAAAACTGATTCCGTCTTCCGAGGCTTTGGCCTACGAGAAAGCAATTATTTATAGTGAGTTGGAAGGGTTGGCGTAAAACTTGTCCTCACTTGGGTTGTTCTCGGGAGATTTTTTCCTCAACCGGCAGGCCCTCTACTATTAAATAAGCGTACAAGGGATTGGTGAGTGTAGGACGTCTAGATTTTTGATTCTTCCGAAGAAGAAGAGCATACTCTCCTAATCCAAGCCATTTTCTCCCAAAACAAAATCAAGCAAACTGTTCATTCCTTCAAGCAATGTTGTGCTTGTTTTAAGATGTTCCTATTTAATGAAAACAGGATGCTTGAAAATAGATTTTCCTTGTTCATTTAACCACAATATTTAATGAGTAGCTTGTTCAATTTCTGATTCTCAAATTTAGACAATGTATTTGTTCAATTAGCCCACAACATTAAGTGCTTTGTTTTTGTTCAATTACTGGTCCAAAAGAAATTATACGATGTGATTGGCTTGGTTCAGTTAACTCCAAATTCCTTTCAACTCCTAAATTGATGTATGAGTTTCTAATTTTCCTCAAGAGGAAAAGAGCATAGTCCTCTAGTCAGTTTATTAGAATATTAGAAAATATTTCTTAGTGTTTAAAGCATGTAAATAGAGGTCAAGATGGGGGTTGGGCAACCTAAAAAAACCACGTTAGTATCCTTCGTTCAACTCCCAAGAAAATCCTTTGATGGCAACCTGTAAACACTCATTAAGTTGTTTAAAAGACCAAAGAAGTCAAGCACGCAAACGTTAGTGGTTAGGCAATGAAGTTTATTAGAATTTTCACCAGATGCGATCCAGAAATACAAAAAATGACACAGAAACTAGATGCGACTTTCCTTACCAGATGCGACTGAATGTTCCCTAGATGCAATCCTAAACTGAAAGTGATCCAGGAAATCCTGAATGTGAGCCTTGTTTTTTTCGGTGCGAGGGGGTATCTCAGATGCGAGCCAGAATGACCAGAAATGATTCTGGACCTAAAAACTAGGAATGTAAATAGGTGAAAAATGAGGTCAAAATGAGGCCAAATCCAAAATTGAGCCCCATGGTGGGCGCCAGAAATGTGTGTGTGATTTTTATACCTGTTTAAGAAAGACACAACACTTCAATAGATCATTGCATTAGCGAAAAAGGGGTTAGATGAACATATAAATCCACTAAAATTGACCTATTGCTTTCTAACTAGGAAGATTATGAAAAACAACATAATAGCCCTCAGATTATGCCTCTTTAAGTGACATATACATCCTAGCATGAAAGATTTGAGTTGAAATGAGAAAAATATCTAAATAACATGCATTCTATCTCTAAAAAGCATGAAACTAATAATGCATAAATATGAAACATGAAATATTATGTGAGTCTAGGGTTATTCTAAAAGCATAACAATGCATTTTCAATATAAGGTAAGGGCTTATTTGCTCTCAAAAATGCCTTCTATTTATAGAAGAATGAGGAGAGAGAGAGGGGGAACAAGGTGCATTAATGGAGTTTAAAAACTCATTAATGGTGTGTAAGAGCAATAAATGCCTTGGGCATTCAATAGGCATGGTGGAGACATGGGATTAAGGAATCTTCATTAATGAGGCATTAATGAGAGCCTTAAAGAAGCATGGGAAGGGTGTAAAAGGGTGGCTTGAGAAAGTGGACTTGAGGAAGGAATCTTGAGATTCTTTGACTTTCTCAAGTGGGTAGAGTCCTTAATCATTCCTTAATGGAATGTGACAACATTAGGAGATGGGTTAAGATAGAATTAGGATTAGAATTAAATTTGCATGGGGGGAATAGGTTGGGATGGGTTAGAACCCAGGGTAGAAGTGGTTGAGATAGGTTAGGTTGGGGTTTAGGGGAATATAAATGAAATGAATTATTTGACATAATTCATTTAAATATATAAGATTTAATTATTTAAGCATTTTAAAGCTTTTAAATAATTAAGGGGACTATAGCCATTAAATTAATTAGGCTAGGGGAATAGGGTCATTTGCAAGTGAGCAATTGATTTAGTGTTTATTTAATTCCTAGCAAATTAATCATTTTAGCCATGTATTTAATTGATTTTGATTTTGGCTAAAAGTCAATAATTTAGTGATTTGATCACTTTTAGGAGATTAAATTGATTTCAAAAGAATTATGCCAAGCAGTAACAAGGTCGCTTGAACATAATTGGGGGTATGATCGCACTTAAGGCAAATAGGGTCTATAGTCGAAGCAGACCAAATCCAGGTGGTTACATAATGGAGTCCTATGTATTTTTTAAGTTATTTTCAAGTTGGTGTTTTATTTTATTGTGTTTTTATTTGTGAGTTATTTTGAATGAGATTCTTCAAGGCGCACTCACCCTTGGGAGGGAAAAGTAAACTTGAAGGGGGTGGTAGGAAATGACTCCGGTTTAGTGTAGAATCTCCCATGTGTGGAGGGAAAGACATGGGGTTTCATGGTACCCATGATGCCAAGTATGGCCTGAGGGATTTTGGGGGGCATAAGGAGGTATATTTTATGACTGTATCTTGTGTAGATGGTCATTCCAAGTCCATGTGTGGCTTGAGGTTTCTATTTGTATACTTGGCTTCTTCTACTGTGAGGTCTACCACTACCCCTGTTTTCAGGAAGGCCTCTTGGAGACCTTCCTCCTGTTCTACTATGTGTTGGGAATTTTTCTTTATGTCTGAGATTTTTGTGAGTGTTTTCTGCAAGTTGTGTTATTTCTTGTTTGTCTCCCGTTCCAATTTGGATCCCCAAGCTCGGGGGTGACCTTGTAAAGGTCTAGGTTGGGAGGTGAGCCTCCATGGTAATCCTTATCTTATCACAGGTTTCTATTGGAAGTATGAAATTGCAAGTTATCTATGAGAGAAAGATAGAAACAAATGAAAGAATAGCATTGTAACCTTTAAAATGTAAGAATATTTCTTTATTGCAAGGTGGAATTGAGACCATAAGGAAACTTGTTATCCTTATATTATTTTGTGAATTTATTATGAAAGAAAACTTGATCATATTTGTAATCATATTTTTATGTTAATTAAGAATAGAGAATTTTGGAATTCTATTAATTGGTTTGTTTAACTAAAATTTCCTTGAATGGATATTTGTTAGTTAGTAGTAAACCTAGATTTTTTATATTTAAACAATCATAGTTCAAAATGCATTAAGGATATAAATTCTCCAAATTTATGTTATACTCCATTATTCTAATGAACAAAATTTTTTTTATCATGTACCTGTGTAATCAAATAAAAGAATTTAGAGATTTATTTATTTCAGTGAGAAATTCTATTTTGTAGATATCGCCTTTTCTAAATTATAGTAGCCTAACTTTTGAAAAGAAAAGAAAATGATGTTAAATGAACTCATGTGTTTTAGTGTTCTTGAGGAACAATTAATATACCTTTCTCACTTGAATAATTTTCTGAAAATTTCTGCAAAACTAAATGTCCTCAAATTTAAAATATTTTTCCATCATTATGTTAGGATCAAAATATAGATTATAGAGATGTAATAATTTTTTTTTAAAAATGCCTCCAAGTGCTCTCTGTTTTAACACAGAGATTTTACACCAGTCAATTTATTTTAAATTTTATTTGTTGTTGTGTTTATTTTCTTACCTATTTATATATGTTGCATATATCTAAATCAAAGATAAAAACAAAATAAAAGAAAGAAATATTTTATAAACAAGAAAAAATATACAATAAAATTTAGAGCGCAGAGCACTGTGACTTTGTTCGTATCCGGGGATGGGGGTTTGGCCGAAGCCATTCCCAACGCCCCCCCCGACATTGTCTCCTTACTCCCCCGTGGTGGCGACCGGGAGCGGACGACACCGACCCCTCCCATGCCACCACTGTGTTAAGCGCAGTGGTGGGCGGGCGGGGCAGTGGTCGCGCCGTGCTCAGGGCTGACCTTCCACCCTGTTGCTCTCTTGTATGATGGCGTGTACGGCATCGCCTTCCGCGTGCTCATCCCGCCTCCCCTCCTCTGTTAAACTTCAACTCCGCCGCCTTCCATAAGATATTGCCGCCGAAAATTTTTAGGAGCCCTTAAAAAAAGGGGCATAGGAGAGCATAAACAAATTTTGATAAGGATAGTTAGGGTTAGAATTCTTTTTATTATAAATTATGTTTTTCTTTAAAAAGATGTATGGGCTTCGCTTAATATTAAAATATATGTTTTCTTATATATATATATATATATAAAACTTGACTAGTTCTGAATTGAACTAATCTTAAAAACAACAATGGATAGAGTTGTTTATTAAGGTTTGTTTTAATTTGTTATAATGATGAATAGATTAAATTTAAGTTTATAAAATAGAAATTTAAAATTGGTTTAAGATTAGATTTTATTTGATAGATTAAATAGTTAGTTCTCATTTTTTTTTAGAGTTAAATTTGTTTTTGATTAAACATTAAAGGTGTTAGTTATTTTCTTCAATGTTAGGTTTTTGATGTTAAATTAGGAAATAATATAATTATTATTTATATGTAATTTTTAAAACATAATTTCATTTAAGTTAATTATTCATTATTAATTAGCAAGGTAATAGAAGTTTTCATCGATAAGTGGGTCAAGCCAACCCTTTATCACAACGTTTAACCTTTTGTAGGGTATTATCGACGTCGTTGACCTTTGTCTTGCACGATTGACTTTTAGTCAACCATGTTTAAACTTTGTCTGATTGTCCAGATTTTTGTGCCAGGTGTTCCTTGTATCCCTTGGAAACTAGGATTTCAGTTTTGTACCTTTCGAAGATGGTTGACTTTTTGGTCAACTTTGGTTGACTTTTGAGTCAACTATCTCAATTTGTGTGTCGATCAAAGCGTGTAGCTTAGGGATCTCTGTAGGATAGTTCTGAGAGCTATCCTACTTCGCATGACCTTTTCATTGTTGTTTTACCTCCTGCACCATTTTGCGTACAAGTGTTCCTTTGAGGTAGTGTATCCATCCTTTAGCGTGTTTTAAAATTTCTTGATTGTGTATTTTTTCCCAACTTTTAGGCATGACATTTTGGTATTAGAGCCAGGTTTAGCAACATTGGGAACCTAACCCACTGTGTAATCGCTAAACTTTGCCTTGTATGTGTAGATGCCTCTTGTCACTTGTCAGACCCGTAGACAAGGACGTAGTCAGAAACATACTCCCGTAGCTCGCGAGGAGGTACGACCCAAGGTAGAGGATCACGGGGGAAATAAGAGCCCACCTCCTGATCCTAATGCAACACTACTTCTGGCCTTTCAGAATTTGGCAGGACTTATTCTAGATCGCATGCCTCCAGTAATTCAATAGAGAGAGCAACATAACTTGGAAGGACGTGGGTCCTCCTCTAGAGAGAGGAGTAGGATCCCACCTCCTAGGTTTGGGGAGAATCAACGTGAGCAGGAAGTAGGGTCCATTGGAGGACCAGGGGTTATTCCTAGGATGGAGGCCCAGAGATTTGATAGGGAACTTGACATTGGGAATCAGATCACAGAGTTGATGAAGCTCAGACCACCTCCATTCTTAGGAAAAGCAGATGGGGTAGGTGCAGGGGCTTGGCTTTTATGCCTTGAGAGGTCTTTCGAGTTGTGTAACTATGGTAGCAACCTTAGAGAACGTTTTGCAATTCTCATATTTAGAGACCAAGCATCTACTTGGTGGAGGCAAGAGGAGTCCAAGGGACACATAAATATTAATACCCTTACTTGGGAATCTTTTCTTGAGATTTTCAAAGCTCGGTATGTTTCAAAATAGTTCAGGCAGCACCGTGTTGATGAGTTTCATAATCTCTGACAATGAGGAATTTTAGTAGCCCAATATGAGGGCAAGTTTCTCGATCTCCTACCTTATGTGGAGTACATGGGGGACAAGAAGCTGCAGGTAAACATGTTTATCAAAGGATTGAATCCTACAATTTTAGATAAGGTACGCATGGTACCTTCAGGAGACTTGAGGTTCACAGTGGACAGGGCCTTAGTGGCCGAAGAGATAGTTGAAGGACCAGAGAACGCTAGGGATAGGTCTCAGAGTCGTAATCCCTCACCTCAGGCTACATGTAAGCAGATACCCTCATGGAAGGGTAATCAGAGGAACTCCTCGGGGACATTTAGGGCCCCACAACAGCAACAACCACAATAGTCTCAGTAGGAACGGAGGCCACAGGTGCCAAGCACACCTCCAACGCGGACTCAACAACCCTCTAGAGGTGGGTACAACAGGACCTCTAGGACTACAAGCTCACAATACTCTAGGCCTTCAGGAGTACAAGTTCAGTCACATAGACCATGTTACACTTGTGGTGCCATGAGATACTTACCTAGAGAATGTTCTCAAGATGGTAGCCAGCATGCAACGATGTCCGAACCGACAATTTAGGATAGGGGAAAGTCCCACATGGTGTTTGCAGCGGTTGATAACTGCCCAGCAGAGCATCAGGCCACCATCTTTGAGGCCACAGGTGGAGTCAGATGAACAGTTGGCTATGGAGCCCATCAATATTATAACTTGACGAACCCCTGCACTTCGAGGTAGGGAGCTGGACCAGGTTAGGATCAAGTGAGATTGTTGTGATGAGGTTACAACCTCTTGAGAGGACACATCATAAATGAGATCTCAGTACCCTTACCTCTTCAATGAACTCCAGGAGTAGTTCATGCCTAGAGGGGGTGGATGTGAGACCTACCTCAGCCAGTTCTTGTTTTACTGTTTTATTTTCCATGCTTTCAGTGATATTATGCTTAGACGTACTTTGACCTATTGAGACTCTTATATTTTTGAGGATCTGTTGAATCCTATGTTATATAATATGTACATGATTATGTAATCAGGGTACACTCGAGATACTATATGTTTTGATTCAGTTCAGTTTATGATGATGTCATATATGAGATTAAATGTGTGGATGTATTATGATAGAAATTAGTTTAAGAAATTGATGATATGTTTATTTAAGTTCAAATGCAGATATAGTTTATATGCAATGTATTATTGATGTTGTATTATGCTTTCATATCATGTTATTTTAGACTTACTCATGTGTGCAATGAGTGTGCAGGGATAGTTGACTATGGATCTAAATCGGGGACCCAATATTGGAACCTATGTGAAATTTCATGTATTCCAAAGTCCTTTTTATACAAAGAAACATGAGCCTCGTTGTATATGTGATTTATTCGTAAATGTGGTTTGCATGTGTGTATTTAAATTAGTTAATGTTAATGTGAATAAGCCATGTCATTTGTTGGCATGGGTAGTTATGTGAACCATGGTTAGGTGTAGGGTTAACTAAGGTTACCTAAGTGTAGTACCCAAGCTTACCCAAGGTTAGAAGTTTTTAGATGGTCAAATTGAATGAGAAATTCGTGAGTTAACTTTAGGTGTAATTTAAGAGGGTGTTTTAGGCTCCCAGAAGGTAACCGAGGTCAATTTTAGCTACTCAACTTGGTACCCTAGGGGTTATGGGTCATTTTCAGCCATAAATGAGCCTCTAAACTCATTTATTTCTCCCTTAAAGTGTCATTTTCAAACTTGAGCGAATTTGAAGAGGAGTGTAACTTTGGTTAACCTCTCTCTTCTTCCCAAGTTGCATTTAACTCCGTTCATGGAGAATGAAGGCAAGTGGGAAGAAATGGATGGTTAGGGTCACCTCACCTTTGGGTTAGTCTTGGTCATGTTGGAGGTTTTCCTATATAGGGAAGGTTTTAGGAAGAGTTGGGTGTTCACCCACTCTCTATTCTTAGAGAGATTCAGATTTGAGGAAGCCTTTTGGAAAAAAGAACTTGGAATGAAAGCTCTTCTCAACTTTCAATTCCCCTTTAGCTTTGGAGTAAGGTTGGTCTTCTTTTAGAGTAATTATCACGGTTTTGCATGTTTTTGAGCTTGAAACTCCATTAATGGAGTCCTATGTAATTTTTTAGGTTATTTTCTGGTTGAGTTCTTGGTGTTTTATTTTGTTGTGTTTTTATTTGTGAGTTATTTTGAATGAGATTCTTCAAGGCACACTCACCCTTGGGAGGGAAGAGTAACCTTGAAGGGGGTGGTAGGAAATGACTCTGATTTAGTATAGAGTCTCCCATGTGTGGAGGGAATGACATGGGGTTTCATGATACCCATGATGCTAAGTATGGCCTGAGGGCTTTTGGGAGGCATAAGGAGGTATATTTTATGACTGTATCTTGTGTAGATGGTCATTCCAAGTCCATGTGTGGCTTGAAGTTTATGTTTATATACTTAGCTTCTCCTATTGTGAGGTCTACCACTACCCCTATTTTTAAGAAGGCCTCTTGGAGACCTTCCTCCTGTTCTACCATGTGCTGGAAAGTTTTCTTTATGTCTGAGATTTCTATGAGTGTTTTTTGTAAGTTGTGTTATTTCTTGTTTGTCTCCCGTTCCAATTTGGATCCCCAAGCTTAGGGGTGACCTTGAAAAGGTCTAAGTTGGGAGGTGAGCCTCGATGGTCAACCTTATCTTATCACAGGTTTCAATTGAAAGTTTGAACTTGCAAGTTATCTATGAGAGAAAGATGGAAATAATTGAAAGAATAGCATTGTGACCTTTAAAATGTATGAGTATTTCTTTATTGCAAGGTGGAATTGAGATCATAAGGAAACTTGTTATCCTTATATTATTTTGTAAATTTATTATGAAAGAAAACTTGATCATATTTGTAATCATATTTTTATGTTAATTAAGAATAGAGAATTTTGGAATTCTATCAATTGGTTTGTTTAACTAAAATTTCCTTGAATGGATATTTGTTAGTTAGTAGTAAATCTAGAGTTTAAATATTTAAACAATCATAGTTCAAAATGCATTAAGGATATAAATTCTCCAAATTTATGTTATACTCCATTATTCTAATGAACAAAAAAAAGTTATCATGTACTTGTGTACTCAAATAAAAGAATTTAGAGATTTATTTATTTCAGTGAGAAATTCTATTTTGTAGATATTGTCTTTGCTAAATTATAGCAGCCTAACTTTTGAAAAGAAAAGAAAATGATGTTAAATAAACTCATGTGTTTTAGTGTGCTTGAGGAACAATTACAAATATACCTTTCTCAAATAATTTTCTGGAAATTTTTGCAAAATTAAATGTGCTCAAATTTAAAATATTTTTCCATCATTATGTTAGAATCAAAATATAGATTATAGAGATGTAATAAAATTTTAAAAAAATTGCCTCCAAGTGCTCTCTGTTTTGACACAGAGATTTTACACCAGTCAATTTATTTTAAATTTTATTTGTTGTTGTGTTTATTTTCTTACCTATATATATATATATATATATA
>MU228095.1:1401751-1416040 GCA_018584345.1 Thuja plicata
TTTAATTAAAAGGGAGATTAAATCTTTTAATTAAATAAAAATGGTCAAACCTTAGGAAATATTGAAATAATTGAATTAATTGAATTAATTACAATTTGATCAAGAAAATTGATTTGAATTGAAAATGCTCCAAACCATTGATTCAGAAAATTGATAAATTGATAGAATAATAAAATGGGGCCCAAAGTCTAGGCGACCATTTTAGGGTGCATACTAGGGTAATCTTGAAGAATTTTTGTTGGTATTCTGATTTTCACTTTGATTTCTATGTGTAGGTTGAGTAGCATTGGCTTTGCTTGTGAGATTCGAGATGGGTTGTGTTGGTTTAACGTGTCGATTGTCCACAATCCCATCATTGACAATGTTCTTGTTTTTGTTCCAAAATTTGGATTTGTCATTATTATTGTTATTGTTGGAATTTGAATTTGAAGATCCAACATTGTCTTTGGAGTAAAGCTTAATCTCACCCTTTCTAACCATAGCTTCCTCAATTTTGACTCTATTTTCAATGAGCTTGTTAAAGTTTGGAGGACATTGCAATTGTAACCTATAGCTCATTTCTTGTGTAAGGTTATGCACAAAGATATCCATTTTTTCTTGTTCAGGAATTGTTCATGGATACTTGGAAAACAATTGATGTCATCTTTGCAAAAGAGCAAGGAAGGGTTCTCCATTCTTTTGTTGTGCATTGCAAAGATCAAGCATAGTGACTTCATGTTTGATATTATAGGAATAGTGAGTCACAAACTTGTCAATAAGCTCATTGAATGACTTCATTCCTGGGGGTATTTTGGAGAACCATTCCATGGCTTGTCCTCCTAAACTTCATGGAAATAGTCACATAATATATGTGTTATTGTGGGCGACTTCAATACAAGCAGCACAAAACTCACGAATGTGGTCTTGTGGATCTGAATTCCCTTTATATTTATCAAATTTTGGTACCTCAAAGTGAGGAGGGAATGGAATCATAGCCAACTGATTATCAAAAGGATAGGTCCAAATGTAGTGGATGTCCTTGGGTGTTTTGGAAAGCACTATTTTTCTTATCTTCCTTTGCTCCATGAGCATGTGTCTCTTGAGAACCACTAGGGTTTTCTTGATCATTTGCGCTAGGTGGTTCTGTAAGAGTAGAGACATCAAAATCATTGGGCAGTTTTGCTCCTTGTTGAGCAAGCATAAGGAAATACATCTCTTTATCCATGTCTAAAAGTCTTTCCATGACATTGTAGAATCTATCATCTTACATGACATCTCTTAACTCTTGATCTATGGGTTCATGATCGGATGCAAAAATTGAAGGTTTCTACGACCAAGGGTTTTCCTCATTGGTATTGTCTCCTTCCATCTTGTCTACAGATTCTAGATTAACGGTTTGTTTGAGTTTCTGAGATTGAGTTTGAACCATAAAAGGTGAAAGATGAGATAGATGAAGATGTGATGATAGAAAAGATGGGAGAAATAGATTCAAAAGTGTTGATGTAGATAGGGTAACTTGATAATCTAAGTCAATAGGAGGTATAGATCTCAGTATGATATGACAAAGGAAAACCAAGAGGTAGTGACCTAGGTAAGTTTTGATTAAGGATAATAGATCCTGATTTGATAAAAACTCACAAAATCCAAAATATGATAATCAGGGTAATGGTTCAACACTTAAATGTATATTTTGAAGATTGAGGAATGATTTGGTGAATTTTGGATGATAGAAAGATAATGGAAAATGATGAAGATGGTCAAACTGAAGATCAAAGGTCTAATGTGCTTCCAGAATTGTACTGAGGACGAAAATGGGTATCTGAAAAAGTACTTTTGAAACTTTGAGGGTCTGTACAAAAGCTCGATGTTATGTATGCACAGGAACAAATGTGCATGCAGATTGAACAAATGCGCAACATAAAATGATAAATGCGTAGGTTATGATTTTTTGGGTTTTTTGCTGGTTTTATGGATGTTTTTTGGAAATTTTATGGTTTTTAGTTGATTTGGAAAAATGAAAATGCATAAACACACACACACAAGATAGAAATGATTTAATCTAAGTTAATCTAGTATGTATGCACAAACACACTTACAATTCCTAAGGTTGGCAAGGATAGTATCTACTAAATCCCCACTTGGATACTAAAATCTAGCCATGCAAATTCACAGTGGACAGCCTAGGAACTTGGAGGCATGGGCTCCTCCTTACAGTGCACTCACTTCTCTGGCACACCAAGTTCCAAATTCAATGTGTCATTACTTCCCAAAGAACCACTATCTCTACTATGAACTGTGAGTAATATGGGGTGTCTTCACAAGTTGGGCTACCCGTTGAACCAGAAAATAGAAGGTTTTTGGCCACTAAACAAAAGATTTTAGTAAGGACATCCGTTCAGGTGGTTGTGATCAAGTCATTTTTCCAATTAAGGGGGCTCTCCCAATTCTTTCAAATGAAGATTTTCACCTTAACAATGTAGGGACTTTAATGCACCACGTGGGTACTAGAGGAGATTTTGGTTGCCACAACGAATTCACACTTGTCCATTGTGAGATTAATCACAATGAAATTTTTTGTACACCAGTTTGGAGGGGCTTGGCTTTAGCCTGTTATCGATTGGGTCATTCCTTGGGGTGCGTACCTCTTTTCCCACCAAAGACCACCATCTAAAGATTATAACAGTTTCTCTTACACCCAAGGTCCACGAATGGCGAGGGGAGAGGATATGTTGTTATAATCTAGGATTACAAATTGAGCTACAAAAGCAAGACACAACAGACAATTTTCTAAACTAAAGAAGACACCCAAATTTGAAAAAAATGTCGTATTTTAAAGCCCAAATGAAGGTTATAGCTTATTTTGCAAACCCCTAGGAACCTACAAGTAAAATGTCAATAATTTAAGATTGGGGTCTTCAGATTTATGACCTGCAAAAGAGCATAAAAGCTACAAAAACAAACAAAAACTTGTTAAGATGATTAGCTAAACCAAATGATAAGAAAAAAGGCTTCAACTGGTGAAAATGATGTATGTGCAGAAACAATAGATGAATGCGCAGAAAGAGAGAACCAATGCGCAGAATATGCCAATGCACAAAAATAATATATAAACGCGTAGCTTTATGGAATGAATGCACAGTTTGAACAAAAGCGCAAGAGAAATGGATGAATGCGTAGGTATCGAGGATGAATGCACAGAAAAACCTGTAGAATCCTTCACACGAAAAAACTAAAAACAAAATGTCAATTTCATGGGGATGGCCCCACGGTGGGCACCAAAAATGTATGCAAAATATATGTCTACTATGATAAATGAAATACTACTATCAAAAAGCTAATAAATCTATCTAAATGCAACCCAATGAAGAATATGAATGATCAAATGAAGTAAAACAAATTTTACCTTCAGTCACCCATCGTAGCTTGTCTCCATCGTCGTCCTAACTTTTATTTCTTGGATGTTCAGCTCTCAGATTTCCAATGAAGCTCCTTGTTCAAGATGTCACCAAAAGCATGGAGATTTGAGTGAATGTATGTAAAATACAACTAAATGGATGATGAAATGGTGTAGAAATGCTTGGATGCTTGATGTGATTGCTTGAATGCTTGATGGCTTGAATGCTTGATTGCTTGATTGCTTGAATGCTTGAATTCTATTATGCTCACTACTAGATCACAAAGGGGGAATGAGGCTCTTTTTATAGGATTTTGCAGGACCCAAGCCTAGGTGGCACGATCCTAGGGTGGAGATTGAAAGGTGGAATATCCTAGGGTTACTATTGACTTGGTTGAAGGGGTTGAGAGAAAGGGGGATGTAGTTAGAATGTGAGAGGAAGAATAGGGAGGATGTTCCTCCTATATTGACATAGGGGTATGTGCAGGATCATGGTATACCAAGCTATGGCCTTAAGAGGCAATGAAAAATAAAAAAATCAGGGTTAGTCAACTTGATGTAAAAAGTTGGATGTCTTATCAACCTTATGTGAAAATGTTGTAAGAATAGAATCTGTAGGAAATTGAATGTAGTTTCTAAACTACTAGCCCTTTTCTAAAAAAAATTTATATAATTGTTGAAAAATTTAGATTTCAATGCAGTAGTATGAAAATTTTAGGAAAAAGATAAAAAGTATGTGTATGTCTGACCACCTTAATCACAATCAAACGATGATATTTTTTCACAAGATTCTAGATATAATTAGTAGACTCATGCCTGAATGTGATGCATATTTTTGTGTAATTTTTTTATCAAATAATTAATTAATTATGAATATTCTACTACGACTTCTCCAGAATAATAAAACTCCCGTGTCTGACCACCTTAACTAATTCAAAACTTTACAAATTTGGTTTTTTGTTTCTTATAGTAGGCGAAGCATAGAATGTGACACATGTTTCAGATTTCAAAAGGTTAAACCGTTTGAAAGTTATTGTTGTTTTTCAATCAGTCTGTCAATCGAGACTTTAGAGGTAACTCAAATAGAAAATAAGTAATAAATACTTATTGAAATCAAAATTTGACAGCAATTATATTGATGGAAACCTGATAATCTATTTAAGAAACCCTTTTCGTTTCATCAATTTTGGGTGAAAAAATGTTCATCAGCTACATCGCCGAAGTTTGGAGATCAGAGGAAATATGATAAACACGTTTTTTGGGTTGACCATCCACGTTTGGCATTGCAAAGCCAAAACCTGAGGCAAATACGAAGGCTAATCGGATATGAGATAATATCAGATATGAGATATTATCGGATATGAGATACTAAATTGGATATGAGATATTAAATTGGATATGAGATAATATCGGATATGAGATATTATCGGATATCGGATATCTCCTGCCAAAATTTCGCTTTCCATTTGAAATTTCAACATTTTCAGTATTGATTTTAGTTTTTTATTTTTTTTATAGATTTCATATTTTATAATATTAATATTATACAAATACTAAATGATAATAGCATTAGTATTAAATTATTAATTTTTATATTACTATTATATAATAGTAGTATTATATTATATTAATATTAGTATGATATTTAGAAATATTAGTATTAATATATTATTATTATTCATATTAGTATTATATTATATTATATATATTTCATTTATATTATATAACCTAGCATTATATTACTATTGTATAATAGTATAATATTAGTATTATATTTATTATTATTTATATTATAATAATAATACCTAGGAGAGAGAGAGAGAGAGTACATCTTAGGGGATGTAAGGTGTCTTAGGGGGTCTTAGGACCCATTAATGGGTCCTACGATCCCTTATGACACCTTACGAACCATTAGATAGCCTAAGATTACTTATTAGGGGTCATAAGGTATCTTAAGGGGTCTTAACATCCATTAATGGCTCCTAAGACAGAGTAATATGTCTTATAACCCGTTGAGACCCATTAATGTGTACTAAGAACCCTAAGATGTATTATTAGGGTTCCTAAGGGGTTGTAAGATGTTTTAAGGGGTCCTAGGAACCATTAATGGGTCCTACGACACCTTATGACACCTTACGACCCATTAGGAAGCCTAAGAGTACATCTTCGGGGCTGTAAGGTATCTAAAGGGGTTGGAGGACCCATTAATGACTCCTACGACTCCTTATGAACCCTTAAAACCCCTTAGGGAGCCTAAGAATACATCTTAGGGGTTGTAAGGTGTTTTAACAGGTCATAGGACCCATTAATGGGTCCTACGACCCCTTATGAACCTTACGGCCCGTTAGGAAGCCTAAGAGTACATCTTAGGGGTCGTAAGGTGGCTTAGGACCAATTATTGGCTCCTACGACCCCTTATGACATGTTATGACCCATTAGGAAGCCTAAGATTACATCTTACAGGTTGTAAGGTCTCTTAAGGGGTCCTACGACCCCTTATGACACCTTATGACCCATTAGAAAGCCTAAGAGTACATATTAGGGGTCGTAATGTTTCTTAAGAGGTCCAAGGACCCATTAATGGTCCTAGGACACCTTATGACACCTTACGACCCATTATAAAGCCTAAGAGTACATCATAGGGGTCGTAAGGTGTCTTAAGGGGTCCTAGCATTCATTAATGGCTCCTACAAACCCTTATGAAACCTTACGACCCATTAGGAATCCTAAGAGTACATATTAGGGATTTTAAGGGGTCTTATGGTGTGCTAAAACATAGTAATATGTCTTATGACCCCTTGAGAACCATTAATGTGTACTAGGAAACCTAAGATGTATTCTTAGGGTTCCTAAGGGGTCATAAGGTGTCTTAAGGGGTCCTAGGACCCATAAATGGTCCTACAACCCCTTATGATACCTTACGACCCATTAGGAAGCCTAAACATACATTTAGGTGTCATAAGGTGTCTTAAGGGGTCGTAGGACCCATTAATGGGTCCTACAACCCCTTATGACACCTTACAACCCATTAGAAAGCCTAAGAGTACATCTTAGGGGTCTTAAGGTGTCTTAAGGAATCCTAGGACCCATTAATGGGTCCTACAAACCCTTATGACACCTTACAACCCTAGAGAGAGAGAGAGAGTATACATCTTAGGGGACATAAGGTGTCTTAGGGGGTCATAGGACCCATTAATGACTCCTTTGACTCCTTATTAACCCTTACAACCCCTTCGGAAGCCTAAGAGTACATGTTAGGGGTCATAAGGTGTCTTAAGAGGTCCTAGGACCCATTAATGGGTCCTAAGACCTGTGAATGGGTCCTATAACCCATTTTAACACCTTAAGACCCATTAGGAAGTTTAAGAGTACATCTTAGTGGTTGTAAGGTGTCTTAAGGGATCCTAGGCATTAATGGGTCCTACTGCCCCTTATGACACCTTACAAACCATTAGAAAGCTTAAGCGTACATCTTAAGGGTTGTAAGGTGTCTTAAGGGGTCCTAGCATCCATTAATGGCTCTTACAAACCCTTATGACACCTTACAACCCATTAGGAATCCTAAGAGTGCATCTTAGGGGTCATAATGGGTCGTATGGTGTCCTAAGATATTTTTATATGTCCTATGACCCCTTGAGATCCATTAACATGTACTAGTAACCCTAAGATGTATTCTTAGGGTTCCTATAGGGTTGTAAGGTGTCTTAAGGGGTCGTAGGACCCATAAATGGGTCCTACAACCCATGATGACACCTTACGACCCATTAGAAAGCCTAAGATTACTTATTAGGGGTCATAAGGTATCTTAAGGGGTTTTAACATCAATTGATGGCTCCTAAGACAGAGTAATATGTCATATTACCTGTTGAGACCCACTAATGTGTACTAGGAAATGTAAGATGTATTCTTAGGGTTCCTAAGGGGTCGTAAGGTGTCTTAAGGGGTCCTAGGACCCATTAATGGGTCCTACGACACCTTATGACACCTTAGAACCCATGAGGAAGCCTAAGAGTACATATTCAGGGTTGTAAGGTGTCTTAAGGGGTTGTAGGACCCATTAATGACTCCTACGACTCCTTATGAACCCTTACAACCCCTTAGGAAGCCTAAGAGTACATCTTAGGGGTTGTAAGGTGTTTTAATAGGTCATGGGACCCATTAATGGGTCCTACGACCCCTTATGATACCTTACAGCCCATTAGGAAGCCTAAGAGTACATCTTAGGGATCGTAAGGTGTCTTAGGACTAATTATTGGCTCCTACGACCCCTTATGACATGTTACGACCCATTCAGAAGACTAAGAGTACATCTTAGGGGTTTTAAGGTCTCTTAAGCGGTGCTACGACCCCTTATGACACCTTACGACCCATTAGAAAGCCTAAGAGTACATATTAGGGGTTGTTATGTTTCTTAAGGGGTCCAAGGACCCTCTAATGGTCCTATGACCCCTTATGACACCTTACAACCCATGATAAATCCTAAGAGTACATCATCAAGGTCGTAAGGTGACTTAAGGGGTCCTGGCATTCATGAATGGCTCCTACAAACCATTATGACATCTTATGACCCATTAGGAAGCCTAAGAGTACATCTTAGGGGTTTTAAGGGGTCTTATGGTGTGCTAAGACACAGTAATATGTCCTATGACCCCTTGAGAACCATTAATGTGTACTAGGAACCCTAAGATGTATTCTTAGGGTTCCTAAGGAGTCATAAGGTGTCTTAAGGGGTCCTATGACCCATTAATGGTCCTACAACCCCTAATGACACCTTAACACCCATTAGGAAGCCTAAAAGTACATCTTAGGGGTCGTAAGGTGTCTTAAGGGGTTGTAGGACCCATTAATGGGTCCTACGACCCCTTATGACATCTTACAACCCATTAGAAAGCCTAAGAGTACATATTAGGGGTCTTAAGGTGTCTTAAGGAATCCTAAGACCCATTAATGGGTCCTACGAACCCTTATGACACCTTATAACCCTAGAGAGAGAGAGAGACCCATTAGGAAGCCTAAGAGTAAATCTTAGGGGTCGTAAGGTGTCTTACGGGATCGTAGGACCCATTAATGACTCCTACAACTCCTTATGAACCCTTACAACCCCTTAGGAAGCCTAAGAGTACATCTTAGGGGTCATAAGGTGCCTTAAGGTGTCCTAGGACCCATTAATGGGTCCTACAACCCCTTATGACACTTTACGACCCATTAGGAAGCCTAAAAGTACATCTTAGTGGTCATAAGGTGTCTTAAGGGGTCCTATAAACCATTAAGGGGTCCTACTACCCCTTATGACACCTTACAAATGATTATAAATCCTAAGAGTACTTCTTAGGGGTCGTAAGGTGTCTTAAGGGGTTCTAGCATGCATTAATGGCTCCTACAAACCCTTATGACACCTTACGACCGATTAGGAATTCTAAGAGTATATCTTAGGGGTCGTAAGGGTTCTTATGGTGTCCTAAGACACTATAATATGTCCTATGACCCCTTGAGATCCATTAACCTGTACTAGTAACCCTAAGATATATTCTTAGGGTTCCTAAGGGGTCATAAGGTGTCTAAAGGGGTCCTAGGACCCATTAATGGGTACTACAACTCCTTATGACACCTTAAAACCCATTAGAAATCCTAAGAGTACTTATTAGGGGTTGTAAGGTGTCTTAAGGGGTCTTAACACCCATTAATGTCTCCTAAGATAGATTAATATGTCCTATCACCCGTTGAGACCTATTGATGTGTACTAGGAAAGCTAAGATGTATTCTTAGTGTTCCTAAGGGGTCGTAAGCTATCTTAAGGGGTCCTGGGACCCATTAATGGGTCCTATGACCCCTTATGACACCTTATGACCCATTAGGAAGCCTAAGAGTACATCTTCAGGGCTCTAAGGTGTCTTAAGGGGTCATAGGACCCATTAATTACTCCTACGACTCCTTATGAACCCTTACAACCCCTTAGGAAGCCTAAGAGTACATCTGTAGGGTTGTAAGGTATTTTAATGGGTCCTAGGACCCATTAATGGATCATAAAACCCCTTATGACACCTTACGGCCCATTAGGAAGCCTAAGAGTACATCTTAGGTGTCATAAGGTGTCTTAGGACCAATTAATGGCTCTTATGACCCCTTATGACACCTTATGACCCATTAGGAAGCTTAAGAGTACAACTTAGGGGTCATAAGGTCTCTTAAGGGGTCCTACTACCCCTTATGACACCTTATGACCCATTAGAAAGCCTAAGAGTACATCTTAGGTGTCGTAATGTTTCTTAAGGGGTCTTAGGACCCATTAATGGTCCTACAACCCCTTATGACACCTTACGACCCATAAGAAAGCCTAAGTGTACATCATAGGGGTTGTAAGGTGTCTTAAGGGGTCCTAACATCCATTAATGGCTCCTACAAACCCTTATGACACCTTACAACCCATTAGGAAGCCTAAGATTACATCTTAGGCGTTGTAAGGGGTCCTATGGTGTCCTAAGACACAATAATATGGCCTATGACCCCTTGAGAACCATTAATGTGTACTAGGAACCCTAAGATGTATTCTTAAGCTTATTAAGGGGTCGTAAGGTTTCTTAATGGGTCCTACGACCCCTTATGACACCTTACTACCCATTAGAAATCCTAAGAGTACATCTTAGGGGTCATAACATGTCTTAAGGTGTCCTAGCATCCATTAATGGCCCCTAAGACACAATAATATATGCTATGACCCCTTGAGACCCATTAATGTATACTAGGAACCCTAAGATGTATTCCTAGGGTTCCTAAGGGGTTGTAAGGTGTCTTAAGGTGTCCTAAGACCCATTAATGGGTCCTACGACCATTTATGACACCTTAAAACCCATTAGGAAGCTTAAGAGTACATCTTAGGGGTCGTAAGGTGTCTTAAGGGGTTGTATGACCCATTAATGACTCCTAAAACTATTTATGAACCCTTACAACCCCTTAGGATGCCTAAGAGTACATCTTAGGGGTCATTAGGTGTCTTATGGGGTTGAAGGACCATTAATGGGTCCTACAACCCCTTATGACACCTTAGAACCCATTAGGAAGCCTAAGAGTACATCTTAGGGGTCGTAAGGTGTCATAAGGGGTCTTAGGACCCACTAAAACCCCTTATGACACCTTACAACCCATTAGGAATCCTAAGAGTACATCTTGGGGGTCATAAGGTGTCTTAAGGGGTCTTAGGACCCATTAAGGGATCCTACGACCCTTTATGATACCTTATGACCCATTAGGAATCCCAATAGTACATTTTAGGGGTTGTAAGGTGTCTTAAGGGGTCTTACGACCCATTAATAGGTCCTACGACCCCTTATGACACATTAAAACCCATTAGGAAGCCTAGGAGTACATCTTAGGGGTTGTAAGGGGTCTTATGGTGTCCTAAGACTTAGTAATATGTCCTATGACCCCTTGAGACCCTTTAATGTGTACTTGGAACTCTAAGATGTATTCTTATGGTTCCTAATGGGTCATAAGGTGTCTTAATGGGTTTTACGACCCCTTATGACACCTTATAACCCATTAGAAAGCCTAAGAGTACATATTAGGGGTCATAAGTTGTCTTAAGGGGTCCTAGCATCTATTAACAACTCCTAAGATATAGTAATATGTCCTATGATCTCTTGAGACCCATTAATGTGTATTAGGAACCCTAATATGTATTCTTAGGGTTCCTAAGGGGTCGTAAGGTGTCTTAAGGGGTCCTAGGACCCATTAATGGTCCTACAACCCTTTATGACACCTTACAACCCATTAGGAAACCTAAGAGTACATCTTAGGGGTCGTAAGGTGTCTTAAGGGGTTGTAGGACCCATTAATGGGTCCTACGACCCTTTATGACACCTTACAACACATTAGAAACCCTAAGAGTACATCTTAGGGGTCTTAAGGTGTCTTAAGGAATCCTATGGCCCATTAATGGGTCCTACAAACCCTTATGACACTTTACAACCCTAGAGAGAGAGAGAGAGAGAGAGAGACCAGTTATATCAAAGAAGATCAACTATGAAGTTCTAAAACCTATAATGGTTTTCTAAATAGCATGTGATTGTAATAGTCATAAAGGACTAATATGCATTGTAAGTGGACCAATAGTGTCCAAGAGTGTCAAGGATTGTTTAGGAGTTACTAAGAGGTTAGAAGTGTTTAGAATAGATCTCCAAGATTTTGGAAGACATTAGGAAGTTTATATTTTATAAGTTTTAATTATTTTTGAGTTGTTTTCATAGTTGAAAGATTTAGATTTTCAAACATAACGGTTACATTGTCTTTTAGTGGGAAACACATGCATAGTAGTCTTTTGGTATTCCTCTTTGAATGTAACTGCCAAGAAATGGTTGGAGTGGAAGAGGAATCAAGGCATTAAATGATAGTAGATTCTATATTTTGTGGATAGGATGCTGAAATGTATGAATTATTCTCTGAGATGTAAATAAAGTTCAGATTTTATGCAAGTCCAGTTTTGATTTTTTATCATAGAAAATTGGGTTTTGTTGCGTGGGTCATATCTCCCAACTCAACCGTTGGACATTTCTCATCTTGTATCATGTTTTAGAGAACCTAATTATGCCCATCATCACCGGAGGGATTTTTCATATATTTTTTTATTCAAAATTTATTCATGATAAAGTACGGATCTATGTAGGGGGTAGCGACAGGACAGTTTTTGATGAATTTTTAAGATGCATGCACTAGTGCCTAGTGCCTCTGCATCAGAGATCTCCTAGGTATTATAATAATAATAATATTAATACTAATGTTAATATAAAAACATTAATATTATAAAAAATGATATCTATAACAATAATTAAAAACTAAAAAAAATTGAAAATAACATGGAATGAAAAAGTTCAAAATTGCAAATGTTGAAATTTTAAATGGAAAGCAAAATTTTGGAGGCAAAAATCTGATATCCGATTTGAAAATCTGATATCCAATTTCAAATCTGATATCCGATTTTAAATCTGATATCCGATTTCAAATCTGACATCCATTTAGGCTTGTGCATTGGCTTTTGGTTTGGCCATGTGTACTGACACCCAGGTCTACTAAAAAGTCAACACGCTTTTTAGCGCATTTTTGGATGAGTGAAAAGAGGATTTTTTTCACATTGCCACTTTTTGGCATACCATGATCCTACATATGCCCATAGAGGAGAAGAAGGTGGAAGGGAAAGACACATGTCAAGTGTCTCACAAAGACCATGGAGAGGAAAGAGGAAGGACTTTTTCCTCATGAGGAATCTTGGTACAAGTGTCCCATGAGTCATCTTGGACTCTTTGAGGTGGCTTGAGAAGCTCCTTAGGAATATGGATTGCTTCTTGACTTGGTGTAGAGGAAGACATGTGGTCATGAGACCAAGTCTTATGAGGCCACATAGCCCTTAGGAATAGGACATGTGTGGGTGAGGATAATGGTTTATTAATAATTAATAATAATTGATTATTTTATCCAAGGTGATGTATCAAGTGACTAGGTCTATGAGGTGGACTAGGAGATATTTAGTGACTGTATAATTAATCACTTTAATGAGATTAATTTAGAAGACTTAAGATAAGAAGAATAGACTATAGTGAATGTATTAAATAAATTAAAATAATTTACTTATTAAATAGAAGAAATAAGTATTAATTAAATAATAAATATTTAATTAATAAAATGTATACGTCTATTCTTCAGATAAGAGAATAGATGGAAGAGACCATAGTTGTTACAAGCTACAGAATCTGTTTGGTCCCTCAAATTGAACTTGGATTTCTAAAGGAAATTCAAGTTTTGATAACTTCCTTCACTTGTAACCTTGTTCGTTTCCTTGCATAACTTGTTCTTTGATTTCCATCTTGAACTTGCATCTTCACCTTGTCCTCTAGCTTCAACAAAAATATCATTGTAAATATATTGATGATATTTTGTTAATTTGTTCTTTTCTTATATGTTCATCCTTCTTAACATATCAACATATTTTTGGTTTACTTTGGTTACTAGCAATATGTCTCCATTGTTGTAAGAAGCTAGCAAAGGTTTCTCCATTATTTTTTTTGGTATTACATAGGTCACTCAATGATGCTTGATGTTCAATGTTGTAGGAATATTGACCAAGGAATTTTTCTACGAGATCAAAAAATGTTGATATGGAACCATGAGGGAGTGTCATGAACCACTCCAAGGCAAGGCTTCCAAGGCTCCTAGTGAAAAAAGGGTAAGTGTTTAATGTATATATTTTAATATATACATTAAAATATGTTGATATTACATATTTCTGAAGGTTTCGATTAGTTAGTTCTATTTATTTGTGTCATAAATCTTCCTTTGATTTTTTTTAGTATGGAGAAATATGCTTCTTAATAATGGATTGGGACTTCTAAATTATCAAAATTTAGGGGACAAGTAGCTGAAAATATGTTGATATGATAAGAAGGATGAACATATAAGAAAAGAACAAATTAACAAAATATCATCAATATATTTACAATGATATTTTTGCTGAAGCCAGAGATATGATTCACAAGTTAATTGCATTTTTATTTAAATATTAATTAAATAATAAATATTTAATTAATTAATTAGTGAAGCCATTTTTTAGTGTATATATATATATATGTGTGTGTTTGTGTATATATGTATGTATATATAGGTACATATATATATATACATATATATACATACATATATATATACATATATATATATATATGTATATGTATATATACATATATAGATACATATATATATACATACATATATATAGCAACAAATCTTGAGTAAAGGACAAAAAAGTAAACAAGTGATACAATATTACTAATAAACTAGGTGAAAAACCAGAAAAGTGGGATGCCAATCACAAGTTCTTCATTTCATTATCAGTGTAAATATCCAACTGTCACTGGTCAAGGCTTAAAAAT
>MU228095.1:1424695-1444771 GCA_018584345.1 Thuja plicata
TTAATTTTTGGGCATTCTCTTTCTTAAGGCAAATTCTCTTTCTTCTCTCCATTTCTTTCCACCTCTTCCAAACTTGTATATTCCATTCGCTTTCACCCCACTTCTTCTTCTTCTTCTTCTTCTTCTTTTCTTCTAATTCAACCTTGGGGCGTTATCTTTCATGCTTGATGATCTACCTTGGTTCTTTGATCCTTATATCTTTCATCTTACATCAAGAACCTTATCTTTAGTTTGATTTGATCAAGTTTGTCAATTTTTTGTTTCTCCATCTCATTTCGATTTTGATCACGAGGGGGTAGTACCTATCAAACTTCAATCCTTGATTCAGCTTTATCAATCCTATCAATCGCTCCGCTTGGGGAAATCTTGCTTGAGATTCTTATCTCGAACATGTCAATTACTTATTTACAATGGTGTTGATCTTTTTTTTTTGCAATCAGCTTATCTTTGTCCTGATGTCAATTACTTATATACAACGGTGTTGATGTCTGTGTTATTTTGTGATCCCAAATCGATCTCACACTTCAACTGCATTCTTTGACTACATGTGTTCCCAGAATGATCACACATTATTTAAAGAGGGGCAAATGTATGCACCCTAAAATGGCCGCTTAGACTGTGGGCCCCATTTATCAATTTATCAATTTATCAAATTTCATGAATCAATGCTTTGGAATATTTTCAATTCAAATCAATTTCCTTGATCAAATTGTAATTAATTCAATTATTTCAATATTTCCTAAGGTTTGATTCATCTTATTTAATTAAAATATTTAATCTCCCTTTTAATTAAATAAAATTCATCTTATTTAATTAAAAGATTTAATCTCCCTTTTAATTAAATTGATCTTATTTAATTAAATTAAATTCCTCCTATTTAATTAAATAAAATTCTTCTAATTTATTTAATTATAAAGAAAATCTCTCTTTTAATTAAATAAATAAAAATCCCCACTTAAAGCACTTTATTTGATGGAAAAGGAAATAAGTTAAATAAACATTAAATAAAAATCCCTTTTTCTTCACATCTTCCTAAGTGGTGGGCTTTTTGCCTCTTAATCATAGCCTTTGATTTTTGCTTCTTAATCTCAACTGTTCACTTTCTTATATAAGGAAACCTCTCCTTCTCATTTTCATATAGAATTTTTAGGTATTGTTATGATGCAGGTTTGGAGAGCAATTTTGGAGGAGGATTTGAGCATTTAAGCTTGAATATTGCAACTTTTCTCTTCTTGTCTTCTTCTTGCATCCATGGCTATTCATGTAGATTATATTCATATTTCCTTCCATAGATTAATATTGCATCCATATTTCCTTTCATAGAATAATCATGCATTGTTATCATTTAGATTAATTTTCCTTTCATTTATTGCAATCATATAGAATAGATTTTATTTTCATGCTTTGAATCTCTCATTTCATGGTATACTTGCATGGGCACAACTAGGTCAATCTGAGGGCCTCCATTTCAAACCTTTGCACTCCATGACTAGGGAGCTATGAGTCGATATTTGAGACCTCATTCTTAAGCAACCTTAAATGGAATGACCCATAGAAGTGTGACACATTTTCATCACACACACACATTAATGTATTTCCATGGACAAACATTTAGTCAAATAGTTTGTAGGTTATTGTGTAAGATTAGATATTTATGTTGCAATTTGGTGTTTCAACTCTACATATGTTGTAATCTTCTGCTAATATGAGTTTCTCATTGACAATTATATTCAGAATTATGCATAGAGAGATGCATGACATAGAGTTGAAGAAAGACTGGGTATTCGCTGAGGTAGCACACTTTAACACTAACATAAATACAACACAAACAATAAATCCTAGATATTGAGTTCTTTGGTGCTTAGAGTTCACATAACCGATCCCAATTGAATATGAATATCTCCTTAACCTCAATTCAGTGCCTTTATATAATATTCGCGGAGACAGATGCCACTAAAGGTAATAACTGTAACGGTACTCAAATGAGAATCATGATTTACATGTATCAATTGTTGGCAATGGTCACTGTTATTACCTACACTAACCAAACTGGCTTCCCAATGTAGCCTTCAATCCAACTACATGACCTACATCAACATACATAGTCATACTAATACAGAGCCCATGTAACATACTAAACTCAGAACAATCTAAGTTTAAGATTAATGATAGTTATTAAACCTGACCTTTGTAGTTGATGTTAATTCATTAACTCTATCGATAAGCAGTGCCAACATGATGAACAAGTTTCCTAGGTCGTTAGAATGGAAGCCAAGCTTCAGAAAAACTATTGAAGAACGCCCATTTATTTAATAAACTATGCAATATAATCCAAAAATATATACCAGTTGAATTTGCAGGTGGATGGTGCCCAGAGAAACATTTCAGCAATCATTGTGAATGTCTTAGTGGCAGAATATGAAATATTACCACCAAAGCATAATAGATGACTTCATAAATATTTACAAGGACCAACAATATTGAAATTATAAACCTTAGGTGAATCCACAAAAAATATTTAGCGGCTCCACTAGGTAAATGAGTCGTTCCATATGCAGAAAAAATTGTATGAACAAGAAAGGGTTGACGATACAATCAGCCAATTTTGCCAGGGATCTTGAAGCCGATGCTTGAATGATATATGAACATCTCTATGAAATGAAAAATTCGAATCTTCGATTGAGCTCCAGGAAGAGTTCAGTATGTTTGAGTTTGAATTCTTGACTCTGTGAAGGACACCAAATATGAGATGTTGCAGTAAATAAGAATCTGCATCTTGATAATGTACAAGTGCGCATGATGAATAAGAAACTTTTACCAAACACGATGACTATGGTTGTATAGGAGCCCCTCCAAGTTACCACACACAGCAAGCATTACAATCGTCAAGAACAATATTGTTGAGACTTCCAAGGCAACCAAATTCTGTTCCACTCCACAAAGAACTCACAAACACAAGTAATGATATAATATAACAGCAGGTAAGTAGACGTTCAAACACCACACAGGACTATGAGATTTCTTTTAACGGTGGAGACCCAGCCAATGAGAATGTTTGATTTATAAATATCTCTGCCAACTTTAGTCTTTGTAAATATCTGACCTTAATATATAGGCTTATAGTGCACAACAATTTTCTAATTCCATTTCCCACTTAATTCAATTTCCTAGTATGTTATTGCCCACACAAATACTTACTTAGCTCGATGATGTCTCAAATGTTTTATTCTAGACTATAGCAGAAGCATATAATAATTGTATCCTTATGGGCCCGTTTGGTGCATGACATTAACTTATCCAGAATAGGCCTATTCCGGAATAAGGCCCTATTCTCGGATTAATTAATTTTAAAAATGAAAGTTGGAATAAGCTATTCTACGTTTAGATTCCATATTGTAGAATTGGAATAAGGATTATTTTTCATTTTTTTAATTAATTTGAATAATATGTATTTTTAACTTGTGTACACATATACACACATATATACACATACACATATACACACATATACATGTGTGTATATACACACCCATGTATACACACACGTATATATACACACATGTATATACACGTGTGTATATTGTATATACACATGTGTGTATACACACACATGTATATATATACATATGTATATATACACACATGTGTATATATATACATACCCACATTTGAAAAAAAAAAAAGATTAAAAAAATGATTTAAAAAATAAATTTAAAAATAAATTAATAAAAATAAATAAATTTGAATCCATAAATAGCTTATTCTCGAATAACAAATGATTTCCAGCTTTTTTTTTGGAATTAACTAATGCAAGCATTGGCCCCAAAATGGGGATTAGTTTTCTAATTCGATAATTCAAAAAATGCCACAAACAGAGAATTAAATTATTCCAGCATTAACTAATGCTTATTCCAGGTTAATGCTCGTCACCAAATGGGCCCTATAAGAATCTCAAAACTATATAAAATGGGCCAGCCAAATGTGATTTGAGCCCGCAAATTGCCTAAATAAAAAATAATGTTATATAACCGACACCAATACTTCAATGCCCCAATATTAATCTCTCATCCTTCAATCGACGTGATTAATTATTTTAATGAATCACTTTAATAATATAAACGGTTGGAGGTACATTATTCATTTCTTTGATAATGACTCACCTGGTACATATTAACACATTTATCTCATGCCCGAATGATATAATATTCAGACAACTAAATATCAGATATATTACAAATACCTTATTACTCCAGATTTATCTCTATGAGAGACTTTTTAAATTTAGCATCAGTGTGATTCGGTTATTCATGAAACTTTGAAGGCTAGCACACAAATTTAAGAAAAACACTATTCGTGCAAACTTATTTCTTTTTAACCATTACATTATATGGTGTCACGACTCTACCTTTGTGACTCTTTGTTTTTGGACTTATTATGTGACTTTTTACTTTGTTTGACCTAGTCATTATGAGTTTACTACGTCGATGTTTTGAATTATGGTAATTCTGACTCTAAAATGCTTTATGATGATGTGTAATCTGACGATACTATATGATGATGCGTAAATAGATGTGTTATATTGTATGATTCCATGTATAAATGATGAAATAAGACGTAATTCAATAAAAGGTGATTGATTTTATTGATTATGGTTGTCAAATAAGTATGATGAATTTGATTGATTAAATGATTAAATCGATTACTGATATATCAATTTTGGCTCCGAGTGTGTTGAGTGGATGCAGGAAAGAAGGCAAGGGTGTGGTTGAGGTAGAGAAGGCTAGCTCTCGACTCTGGAGGGTACAGATGGTCTGGTTCACGCACACACCACTTAGGGATTTTGTTTATTCCTGATTTTGCTTCATATCTCTCTCTCTCTCTCTCTCTCTCTCTCTCTCTCTCTGACTTTTATGCAAAGAATGTGAAAATGAATGAATATATGATCACTTTTCAAATTACCATGTTTTAGATACGATTAATTTTTTTTATATATGTGCATAAGGATATTTTGTGTGATAGTATAGTGTTTATTAAAACTTATTGTTATTATGTTACAAGTTAATTGGAGAAATTACACCTGTGTATGTGTCTTTATGAATTTTTTTTTTTTTTTTTAAAATGGCTTCATGACATCTGTTATTGAAACAAATGAAGGAGGGAATAAAACGGTTGGATGGGGAGCGGGAGAAGAGTGGATAATAAAGGCCATACTCCTTAAATAATGGCATGGGGGGGAAGAAAAAAATTGCATACGGTGGTGGAAGGAAAGGGAAAAAAAAGGAGAATTCTAGAAGGAAAGAGGAGTGCGGAAAGCTGCTGGAGCGGGGTGCCACAGAACAGTCTAAATTTTAGGTTCCATATCGAATCACTATTCTCTCCTCTTGAAAAGTTGTAAATGTTAATTACGTATCACTGTTTTGGCATTGGAAGAATGTATTTCTTGTTACTTGTTATATTGATCAGTGATGAATATTTGAGGACTTGTATTACTTTTCTTTCAAAAGTTTCGTTGTTCACTGTTAGAGCTCTGGCTGCGTGAAGCTTTGGATGTATTAGTTTAAATGAATTTTGTCTTCTAGACAGCCGCGTTGGATGTATTAGTTTAAATGACTTTGGTCTTTCTAGAAATATACGTTGGATGTATTAGTTTATATGTCTTTTTTCCTTCTAGACAGCTGCGTAAGCTTTGGAGGTAATAGTTTAAATGTCTTTTGCTACTATCATGTGGATAGAGTCTTGTTACCTTTAGCGTGCCTTGCAACCATTCTGGCGTTGATTAACATACGGTGTTGTCTTTTGGATTAAGACTTACTATGACTTAAGGATATTGCAAACCGCTCACTAATAAGGGAATTAGCGAAATGCGGTGATGACCTTTCCGTATGAACACAATGAAGTTATCCTTATAGCCAATTTTTATATGTCGTTCTTTTGAAGTTTTGTTTTTAATGAAGTTAATTATACTTTATACCAAAATTGAGATTTACCTCTGGAATCGTTTTAAATGATATTAGTCACCTGCGTGTCATAGCAATGTGGTTGTTAGCAACTATTTCATATTTTGTATTTCCATTACTAGATTGAGCTATCTTTTTTTTGGTATCATTTTCTTCACTTCCAGTGTTGGTGGGCTATTCGTGAGTCTCCTTTGTGCATTGGGAACCTTTATAATATTTTCCCTAAAGTGCAACTCAAACCAGAGTTTCCTTCATTACATGTTTCCATGTTCATGCTACAATCCACTCATCTCGGTTATACCTTACAAGCTATCATGCACATCACGATTTATGTCAGGTGTTATTAATATCATGTTGTATTCAGCTTAATGATGGTTACACTGCTTTTAACTTTTATTTTTTCCTTACAGAAGCTGGAATTGCACATGTTTTCTATGCCGACAAGAAGATAACATTAAATGTCTTGTGTTTTAGTATATCCCTAAGTTGCACAATGAGTATTATACTATGTTAGTTGTATGAGACTAGAATTTCCCAGCGTGGTTTTCAATTGGTTGCGCCCAGCGCTGGATAATGTAGTTACATAAAACCCTTCATATTAATCACTCCTAACTTTTGGAAAGCTGAGACTATTCTTACCATGTACTCCATCTCATTAAAACCTTTTCTAGATAATGTAAGGCGTGTTGTATTAATTATTTTCTTATTTTGGAACCACCATGGTGTTGAACAAGCTGTATATGGTTACTTTACAATGTGTTTTGTACATAGCTGTGAGTCTAATTGTTATCATTGTAGTATTAGATATACTGTTTGTGGTTGATTGGAATGTACATATAAAGAAGATTTGAGAATGTATAGAATAAGCTTCTGATGAGGAGTATGTTTTCTTTGGAAAGATACCTTATGTGAGTGGTTACATCTGAGATCAAGTTGCTTAAAAAGCGCGTGTAAATGGTGGATATTTTTTTAAAACCGAATCTTCCATGTTAATTGTGTTTTTAATATGCATTCTTATGGTAGGGTGTTGAATGTGGAGACTCAGGGGAGGGTAGAAATGTTTAGTACTTTTCTGCCTGCCAGTAGAAACCTGGAATTTAATGCTTTGGCCAAAGCTTGAGCATATGTCTCTATGTAATATGTTGGTTATGATTCATCCCTCTGCCACATTCATGCTTGTACTACTGTTTAGACATATGTGTGTTAGTAGTTATGTTCACGGCCGCACCAGATCCATCTGACCTTTCAGCATTGGTTGCTAGGATTCTCGGGCAAGGGTCGGCGTGTTCTTCGTGTCAGGAAGAACCTCAAGGGAGCTAACCACTCCGTGGTTGGGCAGATAAAATCGCCTAAGCCACACTAACGTCTCGTGATAGAGGATTGACGTGTGTCAGATGGCTAAGGAGATAGGGACATACAGATGGACAGAGGTCCAAGGTATACACTTTTAATTTGGTTTTACGTAGTATTTCCTATTTTACTTATCTATGATGCATCCATGTACTGAGATGTTTTGATGTCTGGCGTGCAGGTCGGCATCCAAATGTTGTATGATGACACTTAATAAAAAAGCATTTATTGTACCCTTTGTAATTAATGAAGTATCAACGTGTGGGTCAATTTCTCCTTTGTAAATTATATAACATTATTATGATCATGTGATGTTTAACTTGCATTTGTTTAGACGACATAATTGTATAAGATATTCTTGTGGTTCAGGATGATATCGACGTGTAGGTCAAAATCTAGTGTTAAGATCTTTCATTATGAACATGTTATGGTTCGTTTGTCTACGTGTATTTTTTGACCTTGTTAACTTTCGCTTTTTCTACAATTTTTTTTAAATATGTGATGTGGCATTTTGTGGGAAAATGCGGTCTTTACATGTGGTATCAGAGCATATGTTTAACTCTGGGGCTTTGGCCTACTACTTGCTAAAGTTGTGTATTTCTGTGTGGGTGCAGGATTTAATCTATCATCATGAACACCAGAACTAGTAACAGGGAAGGATCTAGCAATGATCCAAATGAACTGCCCGAACAAAGGCTAGATCAAATTTTAGCCCTTTTGACCCAACAAGGAAATCTCCTGCAACAACAGGGTGCACGTATGGATCACCTTGAGAATGATATGAGGGGTAGGCAGGATGAGACTCGTCTGAATGAGGAGAAAAGGAAATTGGAGGAGGATAGGAGGGTAGAGGAGCAATGAAAGAGAGAAGTTGATCTCAGGGCTACATAAGTAGCAGGAAACAGGGGCAAGATAGCTGAGGAGCTTAGCAAAGATCTGAAAAAGTTCATACCTCCTAATTTTAGTGGTAAGACCCTTGGGGATGATGCAGAAGCATGGATCATTTCTTTGGAAAAATACTTTCATGTCTGAAACTTCTCTGGACAATTTAGGGCGATGTGGGCTACCTTTCAGCTGACAGGTGAAGCTGCCACTTGGTGGGAGAATGTGATGGCAGAAAAGAAACTTTAGCCAGGAGAGATATCATGGGAGGAATTCTTGCAGTTGTTTTGCACGAGGTGGTTACCTCAGTTGTTCTTTGATAGGAAGGTGGCAGAATTTGATTTAGGGAGTCCTGACAGTTACCCAATACCATGAGAGATTTTTTCATTTGGTGAAATATGTTCCACAATACCAACAAGATGAACGATTTAGGACTCACAAATTCATAACAGGATTATGTCCAGAGGTGGGTTCTGAAGTTGAAATGCATGAGTTGGAAACCATGGATTTTGCACTAAGAAAGGCTCTTAGGCAGGAACAGAGGTTACAAAGTTTGTTCAAGGTGAGCAGTAATCAGAAATCCAATAACAATCAGGGTTTCAAAAGGAAATATCAAGATACTAAAAAACATAATGGTGGGCACCAACAAATCAGGAATATGAAGGGCAAAGGACAAGGAAATTTAGGAAGGAATTCCTACAGGAACTCTCAGAACTAGAATCAGAATAAGGGAAACAACAGGGATTCCAACAGGTATGGAAATAGGAGGGACAAACCATAAGGAAAATATGGACCCTGAGATGGGTGTTTTGTCTGTGGAGGTGATCATTTTTTTGCTAGATACCCACAGCGTTCAAATCGTAAAGGCTTTCAAGCAAAACATCACATTCATGTGCCATTGATAATAGGCAGGCTGATTTTCAGGTTACCCCTATCCAAATGAGTGGTAAGCTTTTTGGTTAGAATGTTTCAATTTTAATAGATACAAGAGCTACAGAATGCTTTGTAGATCCTAAAGTTGTATCTAGGCTTTCAGTTAGAGCATGATTTATTGTTGAACCTTGGATTGTAGAATATGGCAATAGGGCAGAGAATCGGGTAGAGAAGTGTTTATCATGCAGTGAGTTGGAACTTCCTATTTTTCTCACGCAAGTCAATCTCTATGTCGCCCCTTTGGGATCATATGATGTTATATTAGGCATCAACTAGCTAACTGAGCATAAGGAAATTGTAGATTGTAGAGACAAGTCAATTGTATGTTTTGATGATGAGGGAAGATCAACAGTAATAAGAGGTGTGAAGCGACCTATGGAACTGAGGCAGATTTCTGCTATGCAGTTAAAATAGGCAAAGAGGAAGGGATGTACGCTATATGTAGCACATGTCAAGGACCTAGACACAACTCCTAGTGAGAATGATTCTCCCTTATTATAGGAATTTTGGGATGTATTCCTAGAAGAATTGCCTGAACTACCTCCAAAGAGAGAATTTGATTTCTCCATCGATTTGATGCCTGGAACTGAGACACAATCTAAGGTTTCGTACAGAATGGCTACTACTAAGATGTATGAACTGAAGGTTCAGCTCCAAGAAATTTTGGACAAGGGATTTATAAGCCCTAGCGTATCACCATGGGGAGCCCTGATGATCTTTTTTAAGAAGAAGGATGGCACCTTGTGACTGTGTATCGATTAAAGAATGCTCAACAAAGTGACCATCAAAAATAGACATCCTCTTCCACAAATACAGGAGTTATTTGACGAAATGAAAGGTGCTACTGCATTTTCTAAGATCGATTTGAGATTTGGATATCATCAGCTCTGGATTAAGGATGAGGACATATCAAAAACTGCTTTTATGACACGGTATGGGCATTATGAGTTTGTTGTCCTACCTTTTGGATTAAAAAATGCTCTTGCCTCATTCATGAACCTTATGAATAGTGTCTTTCGAGATTGCTTGGATAAGTTTGTGGAGATCTTTATAGATGACATCCTGATCTACTCTAAGAACATGGAGGAGCATGAAGAGCACTTGTGCATAGTCTTACAGCATCTGAGAGACAAGAAATTGTATGGTAACCTATCCAAGTGTTCATTTTATCAGAAAGAGATTCATTATCTAGGGCATATCATATCTACAGATGGAATTGCATTAGATCCTTCCAAGATTAAGGCTATACTTGAATGGCTTGCTCCTAGCAATGTGAGCGAAGTCTGAAGCTTCATGGGGTTGGCTGGTTATTACAGGAAATTTGTGGAGGGATTCTCCAAAATTACTGCTCTCATTACATCCCTGCAGAGAAAAGGGAAACGATATGAGTGGACAGAGACATGTGAGAAAGCTCTTCATTTATTGAAACAGAAGCTCACATCCGCTCCCATTTTAGTTGTACCTGACCCTAATGGATAGTTCACTATGATTATAGATGCTTCAGGTGAGGATTTGGGTGGTGTGCTAATGCAAGATGAGAGAGTAGTGGCTTATGAGTCACGAAAGTTGAAACAACATGAGGTTAATTATGCTCCACATGATTTAGAATTGGCTGCTATTATACATTCTTTACAGATGTGGAGGCATTACCTATTGGGTAAGCCTTTTGAGCTAAAGACAGACCATATGGGACTGAGATATATTTTCACATAGCCCAATCTCAATGCCTGGCAGAGACGTTGGTTAGATTTTCTCAGCGAATACAATTTTGGCATTGAATATGTTAAGGGAAAAGAGAATAGAGTGGCAGATGCTCTTAGTAGGTGAAGGCACATTTCTGCTATCTCTACCTCTAGGACACACCTAAGAGAGCAGGTGTTTCTTAATCTTCCAAGAGATGACCATTGCGAGTTGGTCAAATCAGCTTTGCAGAATGATCCATCTGATTACCATTTTGACGGATATAGTTTTGAGGATGATGGTATTTTGAGATACCAGAACAGGATGTACATTCCCGACCGAGTAGGGTTGAGGAAAGTGGTACTTGAGGAGATGCACTATGCTCCATTTTTAGGTCATACAGGGGTAAATATGATGATTTCTGACTTGAGGCCATTGTATTTTTGGCAAGGGCTTAAGCGTGATGTGACAGCTTACATAGCCTAGTGTTTGGAATGCCAGCAAGTCAAGGCTAAGCATGTCCACCCAGCAAGATTATTGTACCCACATGATATCCCAGAATATAAATGGAAAGTCATCAACATGGAATTCATACAGGGATTACCCATGACCAGATAAAGGCATGATGTCATTTTGGTTGTAGTTGACAAACTAACCAAAGTGGCTCATTTCATTCCAGGGAGTTTGAAAGATGGATCCTTGGCTTTGGCCTAGAAATTTGTGCAAGACATTTTTCATCTTCATGGTGTGCCAGAGACTATTATTTTTGATAGAGACACTCAGATGACATCAAGGTTCTGGACAACCTTGAACGCTTCCTTGGGTACACGTCTCAATTTTAGCACAGCCTACCATCCTTAGACGGATGGGAAAACAGAAAGAGTGAATCAAGTGGTTGAGGATTTGCTCTGAATGTACTACATGGACCAGCAGTACAAGTGGGAAGAGTATCTTCCCTTGGTAGAGTTTGCATACAATAATTCTTACCATGCTTCTCTAGGTATGACACCATTTGAGGCACTTTATGGGCGTAAGTTTCATTTTCCTATCAATTGGGATAGGATTGAGGATAGGATTGTGATTGGTCCTGATATGTTGCAAGAGATAAAAGAACAGATGGCTTTGATCTGAGATAGGCTGAAGGAAGCAACAGATTGACAGAAGAGCTATGCGGACAAGAACTGCACTTTTAGATAGTTCCAAGTAGGGGACAAGGTGTTATTGTGTGTTTGGCCACATAAGAGTTCCATATCTTTCGGCAGGGCTTTAAAACTCATGCTGTGATATGTGGGCCCCTTTGATGTTTTGGAAGTCATCAATCTAGTTGCATACCAACTTTCTCTACCACCCGCTCTGGCCTGAATTCATAATGTTTTTCATGTTTCATTGTTGAAACCTTATCATCAATATGCTTCTCACATTTTTGATTGGCATGCTTTGCAGGTTCAGGAGCCAGGGGTAGTGCAGGTGGAGCCTACCCGACTTGTTGATCAATGTACTATCCAAGTGCACAACAAAGATGTTTTGCAATACAATGTCTAGTGGGACCAATTCTCTATTGAGAGTGCTACATGGGAGGATGCAGAGGACGTGCACCAATCATTTCCTCATTTCTTCTCATAGAATTTTTTCTATTTCACTATGATGTGTATGTTTATGTGTGGTTTGTTTCTTTCTAGTCCATTTTGATGTGACATCGGGTCAATGTCTTCTCCTAGTTGGGAGGAATGTCAAGACTTGACCTTTGCAACTTTTTGTTTTTAGACTTATTATGTGACTTTTTACTTTGTTTGACCTAGTCATTATGAGTTGACTACGTCGATGTTTTGAATTATGGTAATTCTAACTCTAAAATGCTTTATGACGATGTGTAATCTGATGATACTATATGATGATGCATAAATAGATGTGTTATATTTTATGATTCCATGCATAAATGATGAAATAAAATGTAATTCAATAAAAGGTGATTGATTTTATTGATTATGGTTGTCAAATTAGTATGATGAATTTGATTGATTAAATGATTAAATCGATTACTGATAAATTGATTTTGGCTCTGAGTGTGTTGAGTGGATGCAGGAAAGAAGGTAGGGGTGTGGTTGAGGTAGAGAAGGCTAGCTCTCGACTCTGGAGGGTATAGACGGTCTGGCTCACACACACACCACTTAGGGATTTTGTTTATTCCTGATTTTGCTTCATATTTGTTTAATCATCTCTCTCTCCCTCTCTGAATTTTATGTGAAGAATGTGAAAATGAATGAATATATGATCACTTTTCAAATTACCATATTTTAGATACGATTCATTTTTTTATATATGTTCATAAGGATATTGTGTGTGATAGTATAGTGTTTATTAAAACTTATTGTTATTATGTTACAAGTTAATTGGAGAAATTACACCTGTGTATGTGTCTCTATGAATTTTAAAAAAAAAAAAATGACTTCATGACATCTGTTATTGAAACAAATGAAGGAGGGAATAAAATGGTTAAATGGGGAGCGGGAGAAGAGTACATAATAAATTCCATACTCCTTAAATAATGGCATGGGGGGGAAGAAAAAAAAATGCATACGGTGGTGGAAGGAAAGGGAAAAAAAGGAGAATTCTGGAAGGAAAGAGGAGTGTGGAAAGCTGCTAGAGCGGGGTGCCACAGAACAGTCTAAATTTTAGGTTCCATATCAAATCTCTATTCTCTCCTCTTGAAAAGTTGTAAATGTTAATTACATATCACTATTTTGGCATTGGGAAGAATGTATTTCTTGTTACTTCTTATATTGATCAGTGATGAATATTTGAGGACTTGTATT
The DNA here is from genome assembly GCA_018584345.1 of Thuja plicata. Lineage (NCBI taxonomy): Eukaryota > Viridiplantae > Streptophyta > Pinopsida > Cupressales > Cupressaceae > Thuja > Thuja plicata. Next base: position 1,438,311 of record MU228095.1, read on the forward strand.
ACTTTTCTTTTGAAAGTTTCATGTTTCACTGTTAGAGCTCTGGCTGCGTAAAGCTTTGGATGTATTAGTTTAAATGACTTTTGTCTTCTAGATAGCTGCGTTGGATGTATTAGTTTAAATGACTTTGGTATTTCTAGAAAACTATGTTGGATGTATTAGTTTATATGTCTTTTGTCCTTCTAGATAGCTGCGTAAGCTTTGGAGGTAATAGTTTAAATATCTTTTGCTGCTATCATGTGAATAGAGTCTTGTTACCTTTAGCGTGCCTTGCAACCATTCTGGTGTTGATTAACGTATGGTGTTGTCTTTTGGATTAAGACTTACTGTGACTTAAGGATATTGCAAACCGCTCACTAATAAGGGAATAAGCAAAACGCGGTGATGACCTTTCCATATGGACACAATGAAGCTATCCCTATAGCCAATTTTTATATGTCATTCTTCTGAAGTTTTGTTTTAAATGAAGTTAATTATACTTTATATCAAAACTGAGATTTACCTCTGGAATCGTTTTAAATGATATTAGTCACCTGCGTGTCATACCAATGTGGTCGTTAGCAACTATTTTGTATTCTATGTTTCCATTACTAGATTTGGCTGTCTTTTTTTTGGTATCATTTTCTTCACTTCCAGTGTTGTTGGGCTATTCATGAGTCTCCTTTGTGCATTGGGAACCTTTATAATATTTTCCCTGAAGCGTGACTCAAACTAGAGTTTCCTTCATTACATGTTTCCATGTTCATGCTACAATCCACTCAGCTTGGTTACACCTTGCAAGCTGTCATGCACATCACAATTTATGTTGGGTGTTATTAATATCACATTGTATTCAGCTTAACGATGGTTGCACTATTTTTAACTTATTTTTTCCTTACCAAAACTGGAATTGTACACATTTTCTATGCCGACGGGCAGATAACATTAAATGTCTTGTGTTTTAGTATATCACTAAGTTGCACAATGAGTATTATACTATGTTAGTTGTATGAGACTATAATTTCCCAGTGTGGTCTTCAATTGGTTGCGCCCAGCGCTGGATAATGTAATTACATAAAACCCTTCATATTAATCACTCCTAACTTTTGGAAAGCTAAGACTATTGTTACCATGTACTCAATCTCATTAAAACCTTTTGTGGATAATGTAAGGCGATATGTATTAATTTTTTTCTTATTTTGGAACCACCATGGTGTTGAACAAGCTGTATATGGTTACTTTACGGTGTGTTCTATAGATAGCTGTGAGTCTAATTGTTATCATTGTAGTATTAGATATACTGTTTGTGGTTGATTTGAATGTACATACAAAGAAGATTTGAGAATGTATAGAATAGGCTTCTGATGAGGAGTTTGTTTTCTTTGGAAAGATACCTTATGTGAGCGGTTACATCTAAGATCAAGTTGCTTAAAAAGCGCGTGTAAATAGTGGATATATTTTTTAAACTGAATCTTCCATGTTAATTGTGTTCTTAATATACATTCTTATGGGAGGGTGTTGAATCTGGAGACTCAGGGGAGGGTAGAAATGTTTAGTACTTTTCTGCCTGCCAGTAGAAACCTAGAATTTAATGCTTTGGCCAAAGCTTGTGCATATGTCTCTATGTTATGTTCACGACTGCACCAAATCCATCTGACCTTTCAGCACCGGTTGCTAGGCTTCTCAAGCAAGGGTCAGCGTGTTCTTCGTGTCAGGAAGAACCCTGAGGGAGCTAACCACTCTGTGGTTGGGCAGATAAAAGCACCTGAGCCACACTCCCATCTCGTGATAGTGAATTGACATGTGTCATATGGCTAAGGAGACAGGGACATATAGATGGACAAAGGTCCAAGGTATACACTTGTGATTTGGTTTTACGTAGTATTTCCTATTTTACTTATCTATGATGCATCCATGTGCTGAGATGTTCTGATGTCTGGCGTGCAGGTCGGCATCCAAATGTTGTATGATGACACTTAATAAACAAACATTTATTGTACCCTTTGTAATTAATGAAGTATCGACGTGTGGGTCGATTTCCCCTTTATAAATTATATAACATTATTATGATTATGTGATGTTCGACTTGCATCTATGTAGACGACATAATTGTATAACATATTCTTGTGGTTCAGGATGATATCGACGTGTAGGTCAATATCTGGTGTTAAGATCTTTCATTATGAACATGTTATGGTTCGTTTGTCTACGTGTATTTTTTGACCTTGTTATCTTTTGATTTTTCCACAATTTTTGTTAAATATGTGATGTGGCATTTTGTGGGAAAATGTGGTCTTTACATATGGAAAACCATTTAATATCATACTGAAATAGAGGTCTGCAATTAAATATGAATCATCACAATCTTATTTACCAAACATATTGAAATACCTCTATTGCTACAAGTTTGTCTTCAAATAAAATCTTCACAATTTTTCCCAGCTTGAACTCCATAGCAAATCCACCTCCAAAAATGAACTAGGATTCCATCCTATCCACCGAGAAATTCTAAAGGTTTCTGTCCTCAGGTTTTCAAACTAAAAGTCAAAGCTCCTAGAATTCTCCAAGAGAAAATAATAACAAAACATAAACCAAGCATGAGAGAATGATCCTCTCTATGTTCTTTATAACACATCTTTGTGACTCTTCATTTTCGATCTGTCTGTCTCTTCATATTCATTTTCTTGTCACTTTATTTCCCCCTTTAAATTAAAATGACTTCAATAATTTTCTCTAAGTTCCATTAGAGTCATTTTTTAATACTTTATTAAATAATTAAACTAAGTCGTCATTAAATTTGATATAATTTGACAACGTAAAATTTAATTATTTAATTGACTTCTAATGTCCCAAAAAGGGACATTACAAAAGCTAGTATAATAAGTTAGTTACGTGAATAATATTATTTTAGTATTTTGGAATAATATGATAGGAAGTGATTAGCAACAATGGATCACAAAGAGTGATTTGAAACACCAATTAAAAAATGCATACACAGTTTTATTGAAACTTGTATCTAATATTCAGGGACTATGAAAAACTCATACCAACTATATTATTAATATTCAGGGAATGTGAAAAACTCATACCAGCTATATTATTAATAAAAAGGAAAGCACGTAAAAAAAATCTATATTTTATTATTATGGGCATAAAAGGAAAAATCTATATTTTATTATTATCTTTTTTTTAATATCTTTTAATATTAACTTCTTTTATTAGGATATTCTATCTTTTTTTTAATGTTTCGAAAAGGAAAAAGAGAAAATTACTAAAAAGGGAAGAATTAGCTTTATTCTAATTATTATTTTTTATTCTTCTTAAAAGGATTTTTTTTAATTGAGTTTAAAATTTATTTTATTATTTATGAATTTATATGAAATTATAAATAATAATAAAATATATAAGAATTAATTTAATTATAAATTGTTTAATTTTTTTTTTCTTGAGAAAAGGAGGGGTAAAATTTTATTCAGATCAAATAAGAGAATACAAAGCAAAAGGCCCAAGGCCAAACCAAGAACACCCAACAACTAAGAAGAAAAACCTAACCCATTGTTAGTGAACATATTTGTCCTCCAAAAATAAACACATAAAATGACTCAATATGCCAAGAAAGAAGAACAAACAACACTAACAGTTGGAGAAGTTGTCATTGGACTGACAATTTTTTCTCTAAGTTTTAGAGGTACAACTCCCTCTATAAAAGATATACAATGAATGTAAATATGGAGTATGCTTTTCACCGGAAAGCGGAAAGGTAAACTGGCACCTACCCATAACCATGAAAGTAGATGCAAAAGATTAAACACAGAATTAAGTTTATGCTGAAATATGATACACATGTCACCTCTCCCACACCCACAGACGAGAAACTAGAAAAGAATGAGCAACAAGTCTTTGTAATGGATGAATTAACTTGAATTCAAATATTCAAAAATAAACATCCACACAATTTGATAAGACATAAATAACATTGGAAAGAGCTCCCAGTGACACACAGGACATTTGCAATCAAAAGAAAACATCCATAAATTCACAGATTTAAGAACATTCATTTATTTCTCCAATACCAAAATGAGCTCACACAATCATTTTCTATGAAACAAAATGTGTTTACAAAGAAAAATAAATTGTCCCTCCTCCCTCCGTAAAAGAAAAAGAACCCCTTTTTCTTCAGAAGATCTTTTTAATAGTTGTTCTCCCAAAAGCTTTTTAGTTTTCAGTTATATAACTGATTCTTGAAAATAGAAGAAAAAATAAATTTTCCTTTTGCGATCTTGGGTTTCTTCTTTTTGTAACGTTTTACCTTCCCGCGAAATTGTTGATCTTAAAAATGATTTAAAATATTTTTTTAAATGTTCTAAATTGTTGTAAATAAATGAGTGAGAAATTTTTAATCTCCTACAGCCAGTTTTTATTAAATTCACCACGGGTTAACCAGGCATTTTGAGGTTGTAAAAATTGGTGAGCAATTATTATAATTAAAATTAAATATGGGTTTTCAACCATTTTTTAACAACTCACCAAATCAGGGTCCTTACTTTGTAAACTGACCTTGTCAACCACATTGCTGAATTGAGAAAATATTAAAATAATATATCATATGAGATCATTATTGGAGTTGATGAAAACTATCAACCCACAACTCCCAAGAATCACCTGCATGCAAACCTGTCATAGAAAGAGAAGCAAAAAAGCTATGGAGGCCAAAAATCACAAATTGATGGAAGAGTAAACATATTGTGCAAAACAATGGAGAAAAACTCTTAATGCAATAACATCCTCAATTAATTAATAACCATCAAAATTGAATAATTTACAAAGAGGGAATCCTTATGAAATGATACCGAAACCCTAAAATGGAAACCCTAAAGGGGAAATATCTAGGTTGCATAATAATAATTAATAAAAGAATTAATTATTAAATGCCTAAAGTTTAGCTTAAGTAAAAAAGAGATAATAAGTGACTTGATAATTAAATTAATATAATTAAATTAATAAGTGGAATCACTTTATTACTCTAACACCCCCCCCTTAAGATAAACTTAGGGAGAAGCTAAAACCTAGAAACAGCTACTGAAAGCAAGAAAATGGGTCCCAACAACAAGGCCTGATGAGGTACCCAAGTACAAAAATATCTGTAAAAAGGAGAAATAGAGAAAACCACATGGGAAAAACCCTACTCCAAAAAGAGATGAAGCCTAGTGAAGGACTGAAGAAGCCTCCAAACTATAGAAAGTCCCAGAAAATAGGAACAGAGAAAGAACATGTAGAACACCTCTGAAGCATGAAGCTGCAAACACTATCAAAAAATAACGGCTAGAACCTCCACTGTAATAGAACATGATTAGGTAGAGAAGACTTTAAACAAAGCCTGAAGAGCTGATCAATCAAAGATGGAAGAATGCCTCCAAAATAGGAATGAAAGAAGAGTTTCTATATGGTAAATGATCCATCTCACCGAAATGCATAGGTACCAACCATTGCATCCGCCTAGTACATAGGAACAAATACTGAATACATAGATCACTCCATCGAACCAAGGAAGCATTAGAACCAACAGGAGATACCCCCCATAATACTGAACATGGAGAGGTCTGACAGGAACACTGAAATGCAATGCCAAAAACAACTGCAAGAAGAAGAATCAAGAACACCAATAGTATAGAAGAAGGTATAAGCACAGGATAAAGGGCAGTGTCAAAGTAGAAGAAATGATCTTCTAGACACACATTATGAGGCTAATGTCATAGAAGGGACACTCACTTGACAAAGGTGGGTAAGCACAGAAGGCAAAACATCATAACCCCCCCATGGCACTTTATAACTGAGTGTGAGTACAAATAAGCAGAAGGTGTATAAGATCCCAAATATGCAACTGCAGGCACTTTATTTCAGTGTGTTTACAAAAGAAAGCTATAGAAAAAGGTGTATACAATGTTTAGAAAAGGAAACGATCCCAGGACCTGAAACATCCAAGATATCCATCAGAATACCATAAAGAAAAAAACTAAATACATAGATACATGGACCATAATCTGGGTGTGAGACCCATATAATAAGAAAGATAACAGAAGCAGCTTTCCGACCCCATGCGGAAGTCAAAAAAAGGAGTTCGGATGAGCAAGATATGGCTCCCAGAGTGTAAAATAAAACCCTGACTTTGACAGGCAAAAAACCTACAAGATGAAAAAATTAGAAAATATATCCTCTAGAAAGACGTCTGTCTTGGAAAGAGCTTTCTGGCGATATAAGGAAGTCAAAAATTGGCCTCCGTTTGCTCCAAATATGAGCAAAAAACCACCGGGAGGTCAAAATAGAAGTGAACCTCATGAAACCTCAGCCAAAAATAACGGAGCCCTGTTAAACTGGCGATTCCTCCAAAAAAAATACTGCCTCCAAATTTCCCACCAAAATGGCAGAAATTTTTTTTTTATTTTTTTAATGAAAAAAATAAAAAAAAAACATTTTATATATATATA
>MU228095.1:1474020-1505758 GCA_018584345.1 Thuja plicata
GATACCAATTGTTGGAAATACAATAATGGGAAAGCAAGATACTGAGAGGGGGGGTGAATTAGATCTTCAAATTTAAACACTTAAAACAAATTGATCCACATTCATACATATATGAATCTAATGTAATATCAAATAACATCCACACCATGAAATAAGTCACTCATAACACAACAACTTGGTAACCCAGAAACCCAAATAGGTAAAACTGGGTGGGCATGACACCCACAAAATTCTTCACTACTGCAGCAATAAAGTGTGTCTGTTAGGGCTACAAAAGTTGATTACAAAATGCAATCTACCCAGTTAAAGGTCTACCCGGTTAAGAGCTAAAGATCATTACAATCTACCCTGTGAAAGGATTTCAACTTACAATAAAGTAAGCACTCTGTTAGGAGATTTAGAAAGGTCTACTAGAACCACTCTGTTAAGATATTTTCACTTGATACAATGATTAGAATGTTTCAATTAATGATCCTTCGTTGTGCACTCAGATGTTGATGATGAATCTCCTCTTTCCAGTACCTTCTATGATCTCACAATCTGATATGTCTTTACTCTACTGTTCACTATGTTGTCACTCTGCTTGATCTCTTCCTCTTAACAAAATAACCCTCTGTGCATTTCAATTCAAAATGCAATCACCACTTCTCTCCACACTTCTTTCAAAATAGGGTTTTGAAGCAATCTTATATATCTATTCAAGTCTGATAGCGATATCTAGATCAATGATCAAGATCTAATACCCATACCTCAAGGGTATTACAATTAATGATTACAATAGATCATGCATAGGATAAAACAATTAAATGCATAACTAACTCCGTAGGAAAATATTAAATGCGTACATAAGTCGGCCCAAAAAGCTTATACAATTCAACCTGAACACTTATCTTCAAAGTTTGAATCATTCCAGACATGTATACAAAAATTTTTCTACTCGGCACTTAACATCTTTGTCACTCAGCACTAAGTATCCTACTCGGCTCGGCATGATACAACTTGGCAACCTAAATACTGCTCGGCAATGTTGCTCGGCCTTGCATAGTTTTAGCTCGACCACAGTGATAGCCAACTAAAATTGCCTAATTGAATGACTAAGTGTTGGTCACTAATCATCAATAGAACTTAGAGATTAATAGGCAAACCCCTCCCCCCCAACAAACAAACTATTTTTCTTGCAAGGATAGGTTTAGAATAGCTAATTGGAGTGCAGATTTGGATACCCTTTTCGACAAACTATCAGGATTCGGAAATAGATTTTCTGTCAAAGATTTTAGTTCAGAATCGGAGGTCAATTTTTCCCTAGGTTGGAATAAAAAATTTTGGTTCAAAGTCGACATTGACTTGAGGGTCAAAATCATAACTAAGCCAGATCGAAAAATGATTTCTAGGTTTTGTAGATCTCGCAGTTTCAATTCAGGATCGCAAAAATCAATAGTTTTTTAGACCGTCTGACATGGTTTTTAGCAGGTTCTTTTTCAGAGGTATGTATTTTATTCCATTTTCCTTTACAAACATTTCCATATTTACACCCCTTATCAATTACAATTAAATGTATGTGGATAATATGTGCATAGGGATACTTTTATGAGCAAATATCCATTGTTCTAAACCCCATCCATATTTTCTATATTACACTTATAAAATCCATCTACAGGTCTAGTGGCTAACCCTCTTATGAAACTTGTCTAGGATTTCCTGCCAAAGCTCCCTGCACTGAGAACCCACACCAACTAGAATCCCAAGGTAGACTAGAGGAAGGGAACCAATAAGAAATATGAGAATCTTGGAAACCCTCTTTCAAATAAGCTGAGTATTAAATAAATAAATAAAATACTTATCCTCATTAATTTTCTACCCTGAGGCAACCAAATATGTATCCAAACTTTTCCTAAATAACAGCTTCATTGATTCTGGCCCTTGCCATCAAAGCAATATCTTCAATAAATTGTAATTGAGAATAGATAGGCAAATTCTAACACCAGCTCCAACCTTGAATCAAGCCATGTCCGACCTTAGATTTAATGAATCTACCAAACCCCTTAGCCATGCTGATAAAAAAATAAGGAGATAAAAGAGTATCCTTGTCGAAGACCCCTAGACACACTAAAAAGCTTAGATTGTTCTCCATTAATAAGAAGGAAACAAAGGAAACACAACTCATAACCCAATTTACCCAGTCGTCACTAAATCAAAAATCCCAAAGAACCTTCTGTAAAAAACCCATTTGACTCTGACATAATCCTTTTCCATGTCAACTTTGATAAATATGGCTTTCTCCTTAGAAGTTTCCATAGAATGTATGACCTCTATAGAAATCACAATTCCATCAAGAATCTATCTAGCAACAACAAAACCCCCTTTCTCATTAGAAATAATAGCTTTGAGGCATTACTTGAGTCTCTTGGCAATCAATTTAGTGATAATATTTTAAACCACATTACAGAGAGAAATTGGTCAGAATTGATCAAGTTTATTCACATTATCCTTCTTAGGAATAAGGGCCAAAAAAGTGGAATTCATGGCTTTTAACATATTCTTATTGTTATGTGATTCTTGAACCACCTTTAGAAGGTCCCATTTGATAGCCTCTCAAAAATCTTGGTAAAATTCATCTGGGAAGCCATCATGGCCAGGGTATTTTACTTTTTCTTTTTAATGTGAAAGATGATATTTTTCAGTTCTTGTAGCGAGATAGGGTGAATAAAAGCCTTATTCATTTCACTTAAAACTAGAGGAATTCACTCTAGAATAAAAATTTATTCTTCCCTTGCAGGAAGAAATTTGTTTTTAAACAAAGTAGAAAAATATTGATGAGCTTCTTGAGAGATGTCCCTCATTGAGGAGATTTGGGGCCCCTCCAAAGACACTAAGGAAGTAATGAGATTTCCAATTCTTCTTTCCTTGACCTAATTATGAAAAAAATAGTGTTCTTTTCCCCTTCCCATATCCATTCAATTCTATAATTTTTTTTCCCAAAGATCTCCTCCCAAAGCTACCATTCCTCCAATTCCTTGACAACCATAGCCTCCTTTTGACTCAACTCCAAAGTAAGCCCCTGATCATGGATCAAGCAAGAGATAGAATCCAACCAAAATTGGGCTCCCTATTTGCTAAAATGAAGGTTCCAAAAACTTTGCCTATTCCATCTCTTGAGTTTTTATTTCACATATTGCAATCTCTTAACAAAAGAATGCATAGTTGTAACATGATAAGGTTTCCCTTCAAACCACCAATCAGTGACCAAGTCCTAGAGAGAGGGATCGTACAACCACATATGTTGAAACTTAAAATAGGGTTATTTTGAAACTCTAGAATAAATCATAGATATTTTTATTAGCTAGTGATAAGGTCCTCTCCAATATAAGATTTCTAAACTAGTATTCCATATATCTCCCATCCAATAGTAGGAAACAATGAATATATCCTATCTCTCAAATATTGTATCCACTCCACTTATCCCATTGTTCCAGGTGAACATGTCATTATTTGGATTCTCATTAATAATATTCAGAAGCTCAATATTTTCATTGAGGAGGATGGCTAAAGGATCAAGTATAGTCACACTCCCTCTTTTTTTCCTCCAAATTAAAAACTCCATTGAAGTCGCCAACCAAAATCTAAGGGATAAAGGGACCCAGAGAGCATATATATCTAATATGGTCCCAAAGATTTGTTTTTCCCAAAAGAGTACTGGAAGCATAAACATAAGAAAAAAGACAGGTTTCACCTAAATCCTAACAAGAGGCAACCATAGAAATAGATGAGTGACCTGTAATCCACCACTAAGGGACAACCTCCCTTAGATCCCAGAAACAAGACATTCTACCTAAACTACCATGAGCTCCAACAAACTAATAAGATCCATGCGGCCAAATCCTAGAAACTCTACTTTCCATATCCTCCACTAACAATTTAGTTTCCTAAATAAATACCATGTCAGGAGAATGAGTAATAATTAAATCCCAAACAACCTTTTGTCTAGGTATGTCATTTGAATCCTTCACATTCAATGATATGACAATCATTTATAAGGATGGGAAAAATGGGAATCTATGGGTTTCACATATCCAGACTCAACCAATGTATCCCTAATAATCTTCACCTTCTCCTAGTCTATCTTCCATCCACTCTTCAAAGGATTCTCCATAGTCCTCTTTTTAAGAGGTTTTTGTTGTAGACCTAAAGTAAGAACAATCCTCATTCCCTTCACAAACTCCAAAGATTACTTCATTTAAGGAGAAGTTAAAGCCACTATAACTACCACATCTTTTGAGATTGTTGTCCCACTAGGCTCTGCCACAAATGGAGTCTTTGGAGGAAGATCTATATCCATCTTCTCATCCTTATGATCCACTTTGGCTATTCTCTAATGACTATTTCCATTATCCTCCTCCAATGTCACTCCCAAAATTTTAGCACCTACAGATAATCCAACTAGAACTCCCTCCTCTTGAACCAAGTTATATAAAGCCTCAAACTGGTTACAGATCCCATCATTTTGTCTATCCATCCAGGTTCTCTTATGACCTCTTTCTTTATTATAAGTTTTGATAGGAGTGAAGTTATCTTTATCAATAGTTCCTTCAAACATAAGATTCTTCCCTTTATCCACTCTAGGAGTTGAACTAGAATGGGCATTAGCTTATCAAAGTGACTTGGATATAGGGAACCTCCTTTGCAGATGTCCATACTCATGATAAATTCTACATCTAAATGGCAGTGTCTCATAATCCAACTATTAAATCCAATACATATTTCCATAGAATATAGTAATGAGTTATTTAAATCAATTTCAACACAAATTCAAGCATAAGAGATTACCTTCTTGTCTTGAGTTTGAGTAACAAGACAAACAGGCTTGCCTAGCAGAAGACCAATGGAGTGAACAATATTGGCTCACCAGAATTCTAAGAGAAACCTTGGAAGGAAAATCCAAATAGGAACTCGTGAGGGAAGCTCCTCAGATGAGTTGAATCTTGCATTCTAAGGTTTGACAAAGAGCCCAACCTTACTAAAGAAATATGGGCCTCCTTCAAAATCTTTATGTATGTCTTCCATGCATGAGAAGATAACAAAAAAATAATTATTAGATGTCAATATTATTTCCATATACCCTTCAAGGTTCCAAACCTTTGTTTCCCAAGTTTCCAAGACTGATAAAGAAATGCATGTTGGAATATTATGCATGTATGTGCTAAGATGGATTTTTTTCCATTGATGTCAACATATTTTTACTGTTTGAGATAGTATTTATGTGATGTTCAGTGAGAAGTTTGGTCTGGTGTAGCTACTTTATTGAAGATCATAATTTATGGTTGGTATATTTGTGTTGAGATATGTCTATAGTTTATTCATGTCAACTTACAGAGGTGTGCATGGTGATTTCAGTGAGTTATTGGTCTCTGTGTTGAGACTGGTATTTTTACATGTTCAGAGGTGACAGTGTAAGAGTATTTTGTTTGGTATAGTTTGACCTTGAAATATCTTGATATGTGGATCTCTATAGTGTGTTTGGGAAATTTATGTGTATCCTCAACTCGATTGGTTTGTGATTTGGAGACCTACAAGCATTTTTTCTTGATTGAAAGTCATCACTATTGTGTTCTTGAGGTTCGGTTCAAAGATATTGATGATTTCAAAGATTTGAGATAATGTGGATGTTCCTGAGTTTATTCACGATGCTTGTGGATATTTCTTGATCATGATCCTATTGTGTTTTTGGTTTTCATTGATTGGTAACATAGCATTTGGTGGTTTTTTTTTGGTGAGATCATATTCTTCATGTTCTTGACCAACTTGGTGTCGTAACGTGTTGTGGATGTTTGTGGCATGATTATTGGATGCTTAGTATGTTCAAGGATGGATTTAATGGTCCAAGCTATGTCTTAGCCTACATGGATTGGTTCGCATTAAATATTATACTACATATGATTATATTTTTAATATTTGGGTGTTTGGTCGACTTTGAAGAAATAAGTTGATAAATTGTATAAATGTAATGATCTTGTGATCATGTATATGTGAGAGTGTGTGTGAATGTGGATGGAAGTGGAAGTGTGTGAAGAGGTATGATTGGACTCTTCAATTGAGGAAAATATTTGGTGTGGAAAATAAAGTTGTTTTTGTACTTTAATGAAACTGACCTAGGCATGTTGAAGATGCTATTATCCAATTCATAATTTGTGGATTGTAGTCCATTATTATTGTAAGCCAGTGATCCTTCCATAGGGTTGTAGCCCATTTTTTATTTAAACAGTGAGCTCTATAAAGTGTTCATGAATGCATGTGCATTCCCATTGTAATACATTTAACAGGGTATAGTTCTTTAATAGAGTACATCATCTTAGGGGTTCATCCCCACCATGGTTTTTCCGTTGACCAGGTTTTTGACACAAAAAATATTGGTGCTATATGTTCTTGATGTGTTGTGGATCTATGATTTACTCTTCATTAATCAAATCTAAATTTAAAAATTAAAATTTTGTTAAAGTTTGAAGTGTTGGACACAATTGATTCACACCCCCCCTCTTAGTTGTGTTCTGCCTTATTTCTATCAATTAATATCAAAGCTAGTTCCTCTTTGTGAAGCTTAATCACTTGAGGAGATCTATGATGGAATATTTCAAGAAGGGCAATCTAAGATTTGATGGCACTAACTATTCTATATGAAAAGGTCACATGAAAACACACTTGAGATGCATTGGCGAAGAATATTGGGAGATTACGATGGCAGCTTTCAAAAAGGACAATTTGATATTTGATGGCACTAACTATTCTATATGAAAAGGTCACATGAAAACACAATTGAGATGCATTGTTCAATAATATTGGGATATTACTGAGTCAACATATATTCCTCCTGCAAATCTTTCTACTGCTACTCCTGATGAGAAGAAGTTGAATAAAACATCAGAGCTAAGGAAGCATTGTTGAGCGCCATGTCTGATACAGAGTACACAAATGTTATAGAATTGAAGATTGCACATGAGATCTGGAAGAAGTTGGAAACTAAACATGAAGGCAATACCCATGTGAAGCTAGCTAAGTTGTAGAGCCTAAAAGGAAATTATGAGACATTGAGGATGAGTGAAGATGAAAATGTTACTTCGTACATGCAGAAGGTAAATGATTTTGTATATAGTATCAAATGTGCTAGTGAAAATTTAGATGAATTAGAGGTTGTTGATAAAATATTGAGATCCTTGCCTCCTTCTTACAAACACAAGGTTTTTTCTATTGAGGGAATAATGGCAAATGTGACAAGAGACATGTTCATTGGTAAGTTAACTACTTTTGAGATTTGGTGATGCCCTTCCTAAATTTGATTATGAATTCAAAGATATTACTTATAAGGCTAAGAAAAGATATGATCTAGGAGAAAGATCTTCTATAAGTACATCAAGATATGCAAATGAGTGGGAAGAAATTGAAGAAGAAGAGAGAAAACTTGGAGAACTTGAAGCTCTTATTGTTAGGAGATTGTCTAAAGCTGTTGGTAAGTATTAAGGAAAATGCGTTTATGAAGAACATGAGATAAAGAGATAGATGTATGCATCGTGGACCCCATAGCAAAATGGTATTAAAGAGAGAATAAATGGAACTATGCTAGATACTGCAAGGACGTTGATGATTGAAGGAAATGTTTCACATGTGTATTGGAGAGAAGCTATGAGCACTTTAGTTTATACATTGAACTAGGTACAAATCAAGCATGGAACTGGTAAGACTCCTGATGAACTATGGTATGGTCATGTTCCTACTGTGAAATATTTAAGAATCTTTGGAAGAAAATATTATATCAAAAGATATGAAGATTTAGGGAAATTTGATCCTAAATGTGATGAAGGTATCTTTCTTGATCATTCTACAAAGAGAAAGGCATACAAATGTTACAATAATAGATTGAGAAAGATAGTTGAGAGTGTTAATGTCAAAGTGGATGAAAGAAATTAGAGACAAGCTAGATATTATGGATATGATTCAGATGATCAGGAAGTCAATATTAATCAAGGAATGCAATAACAAATTCAGAATCAGAATCAGATTTTTCCATGGAATCAAGATGAAGAATCCATTGCACACAAAGAAGAAGTAGAAATAGAAGAATATAGAATTCATGCAAATCCAAAGACTCCAAGGTATGTGAGATTAAATCATTCAGAAAATTAGATAATAGGTGATAAGAATAAAGGTGTTCAAACTAGAAGAAGACTTACAGAAGATGGAGTTGAATATTGTTTGATTTCAAATATTGAACCTAAAGATGTGAATGAAGCTTACAAATATGAACATTGGGTGAAATCTATGGAAGAAGAATAAGATCAGATTGAGAAGAATAAAACATGGATTCTAGTTCCCAGACCTAAGGAAAAGAATGTGATAGGTACTAAATGGGTTTTCAAAAACAAACTGAATGAAGATGGTGAAGTGATCAGGAATAAGGCAAGACTTGTTTTCAAAGGTTATTCATAGATGGAAGGTATTAATTTTGAGGTTAATTTTTCTCTTGTTGCTAGAATTTAAGTTGTTAGATTATTTCTTGTTTATGCTGCTTACAAATATTTTAAGGTCTATCAGATGGATGTCAAGTCTGCATTTTTGAATGGCAATTTGGAAGAAGAAGTTTATGTAGAGAAAAAAGATGGATTTACATTGACTAATATGGTTTTCTGATTGAATAAATATTTGTATGGACTGAAGCAAGCTCCTAAAGATTGGTATGCAAGATTGGACAAGTATCTACTGAAGCTTTTATTTAACAAAGTTACTGCTAATAGTAACTTATAATTCAAGATTGATCATGCTAATATTTTAATTGTTGAAGCATTTGTTGATGATATCATTTTTTGTGGGAATGACAAGTTGAGTAAATATTTTTATAGTGAAATGCAAAATGAATTTGAGTTATCTATGATTGGAGAGATGAAATTCTTTCTTGGTCTACAAATTACTCAATCAAAAAAAGGATTTTTTTATCTCAGTCCAAGTATGTGAAAGAGTTGTTGAAGAAATTACGAAAGGAATATTTTAATCCAGTCAGTACTCCTATGCTGACCAGATGCAAGTTGATAAAGGATGATGATTCTCCTAAAGAAAATCAAACAAGATACAGATCAATGATTGGTGGATTTCTATATTTGACTCAAACAAAACCTGATATTATGAGTGTTGTCTGCATTGTTGCTAGATTTCAAGCAGATCCTAAAGAATCCCATGGTGTGGTTGTTAAAATAATATTTAGATATTTGAAAGGCATAGTTGACTATGGTTTATGGTATCCTAAAGATGATGATTTTACATTGAGAGTTTTTACTGATGTTGATTGGGAATGTAATATGGATGATAGAAAGAGTACAATTGGTGGTGCTTTTTTCTTGGGAAAGAGATAGGTTTCATGGTCAAGCAAAAATCAAAATTGTACTTCACAATCTACTGCAGAGGCAGAATATGTTGTTTCTACTATTAATTGTACGTAGGTGATATGGATGAATCAAATGTTGAAGAATATCATAATTGAGTATGATGAGCCTATTTTTATCTATTGTGATAATTCATGTGTAGTTAATATATCTAAGAATCTAGTGTTACATTCAAAGACAAAGCATATATCTATCAAGTTTCACTTTTTGAGAGAGAAGGTTAATGAAAAGGAAGTCAAATTGGAGTATGTGCCTACAAAGGAACAAATTATGGATATCTTCACAAATCTATTGCCTAAGGATACTTTTGAGTATCTCAAAGGTAAGTTAGGAGTGCTTACCCCTACTGATCAGAACTAAGGTGCATTGGTTTGCATCATTCCAATGGAATTAACAGAGATATATTTTATCTGGATTGATGTTTTGATTGCTACTATTCAAGGGGAGTAGTTAGTCTTGAGTTGTGTGAGTCAGATGTTTAGATGTTTGTTCGTATTTGTTTTCATATTTTTGACCTCTCTAGTTAAGTGCATATATGTGCCTTTGACATTGATGTCAAAGGAGGAGAGATAGTCATGTGAAAAATAAACAAAGAGAAAATAAATAAAGGGGGAGAAAATGTCAGTATTGGGGAGAGATCTAGTATGAGAGACATTATAGAGAGACTCTGAAAGATATCTTGGATATTGTTGGTAGTACTGTTGATTTGATTTCTTTATGCATTGATTGTTTTTCACATCATATGTTTCCATCAATTCCATATGGGGATATTGTTCAAATATTATACATATATGTGTTGACATTGATGTTTTGTCATTGATATCAACGTATTTCTACTATTTAAGATAGTGTTTATGTGATGTTCAGTGAGATGTTTGGTTTGGTGTAGCTACTTTATTGAAGATCAGAATCTTTGGATGGTATAGTGGTGTTGAAAAATGTTTCTAGTTGATTTATGTCAACTTACAGAGGTTCGCATGGTGATTTTAGTGAATTATTGGTCTCTGTATTAAGAATGGTATTTTTGGATGTTTAGAGGTGACAATGTGACAATATTTGGTTTGGTATGGTTTGACATTGCAATATCTTGATATGTGGATCTATGTAGCATGTTTGGGAAATGGATGTGTGTCCTTAACTCGACTGGTTCATGATTTAGGGACCTACAAGTAATTTTTATTGATTAACAGTCATTAGTGTTGTGTTATTGAGGTTTGGTTTAGAGATGTTGATGATTTCAGAGATTTGAGATAATGTGTATGTTCATAAGGCTATTCATGATGATTATGTATGTTTCTAGACCATTTTCTTATTGTTTTTTTGGTTCACATTGATTGGTGAGATCACATTTGGTGGTTTTCTATTGGTGAGATCATATTCTTCATGTTCATGGTCGACTTAGTGATGTAACATGTTGCAGATGTTTGTGTCATCATTATTAGATGCTTAGTGTGTTCAAGGATGGATTTAATGGTCTGGGATATGTCTTAGCTGACATGGATTGGTTCACATTAAATATTATATTGTATATGATTATATTTTTAACATTTGGGTGTTTGGCCGACCTTGAAGAAATAAGTTGATAAATTGTATAAATGTAATGATATTGTGATCATGTGTACATGATATTTTGTGTGAATGTGGATGCAATTGGAAGTGTGCAAAGAGGTACTAGTGTAGAGCACTTAGATCCTAAGGGGGAACTATGAAGCCTGTTAGAGCCTTTTCTTGCAGAATCAAAACAGATTAATAATTAACCAACTCTATAACTCCCAACTCCTGATTCTAACAAGATAAAGTCTAATTGATGAGGATTAATCCTCCTTATTCTTTGATCTCCAAAGAGTCAAGCGGGTTTACCTTAAATAGATTACTGCTTCTCAGTAACTTTATTAGTGGATTAAGGGCTACAATGATTTACTAATGTCTTTTGTTGCAACTGATGCAGAGCTTCAAAAGAAAATCCATGATTTTAACAAAAGTAAATAACACTGTAGAAAAATGGCCAAAGTGATAAGGATATTCATCCTTCTTCTCTTCAATTTTAAAACTCATGCAAGCTAACCTAAAGGATTCAGTTCTTTAATGAATCAATAACAATGTCTGTATTATTCAATACAGCTCTTAAACATCCATGCTCTTAAATAGGAAATGAAAGATATTCAGATTTTAAATGATTGATGATGAAAACTACTGGACCAGCAAAGACCAGTGCCTTATCTATTGGTCAACAAATTCAAATAAACATACATCAAAAGAAAACCCTCTAACTCCAACATACAAAAACCAAGTGAAGTGCCTTACAAATCACTCTTTCATTCCAACACCTAGACATCAAATTCATGTGCAAACCCTGAAATCTCAGAATTTGTCCCTAAGTTTTACTCCCTCCTTGAAAGAAACTCAGAAACACAACTCACAGTTACCTTGTAACCAGTGCTTTAAAATGCCTTACAAATTAACACAAAACTTTAATACAAGACATGAAGACATCAAAAAATATTGAACAGGGATTCCATTTTTTTCATTAGATTGCTATTCTGCTTCAGCATATTTACAAAACAAAGAGCTCAGAGAGAGAAGACCCAAAAATCAAGAAACTACCTAGCAGTAATAATTTCAACCTCCTTGTACAATAGAGAAGAAGAAGATATATAGAAGAGGAAAGGAAGAATTAACCCTAACTGACAGTTGTCTATTTTCAAGAAAATATCTGCAAATATCTCATCCTTCAAAGAAATCTAATCTCCATCGGCAACTGTCTCTTCAAAAATCTGATTTCATTTTCCTTTTACAAACTTTAAAAATCTCCAAACATGCCTTTTCAATCTGTTCACATTCTGCCCCTTTCCAAAATCTAATTCTACTTGTCTCTTCAAAATCTGATTTCACTTGTCTTTTTTCAAAGATCTGACTTCATTATCTGAGAAAATTCTCCAAATCTGATCATTCTCTGAAAATATCTAATTTCATTTGTTTGTTCAAAAATCTATTTTTATTCTCCTCTGAAAATATCCTCCATGAAAGCTCCTTCAATTTTTAAAATAAAAATATTGCACAAGACAATAGAATAAGACTATGTTTTAATACCTGCACAATATTTTAATCCTTTTGTATTTTATATCTTCTTTTCTATGCAAATCCTCTCATTTCCCCTTTAATATTCTTGCACAGACTATAGTCATTTAAATTTATTTATCTTTTAAATCCTGCACATTCCATGCCTTTGAAATTCTCTTTTATGCATTATTTCCCTAGAACTCACCAGATTTGGACACTTGGCATGCTCTAATTTGCTGCCCTTTAACTACTCTTCCTTTAACCATGGTCCACTTGGAGATTTGGAGACAAGCCAGTCTCCAGGTCTCTAAAATATTTTCTTAATCATGGTTAGATATGGAGACTTGGAGACAAGCCTCAGTCTCTAAGTCTCTAGATAAATTATTCTTTAACCCTGCCTTGACCACGGGTTCACCTTGCTAGTGTATCTCTAAATCTCTAGAACTTTTCTTTAACCATGGTAAGATCTGGAGACTTCACACGGGCCCTTGATCTGATCTTCATTAGACGGCTGGGACTTAATCGTTGAATGTCAAGCAATTAACCATTTGCATCTAGAGACCTAGCGCGATGGCTTACTAACCTCTGGGCGTGATCTCAAAATCTTTGGTGGTTAACTACTAACATCTCATGACCTAGCGCGCAATCAGTTAACTTCCAGTCACTGAATCTCTAATGCTAACTGACTTAACCACTAGCATCTCATGACTTCGTGCGCAGCTATTCTGGCAGTTATCTATGAATCTCTGAAGGTTATCCTCGATCGCGGTTACATCTCAAGACTTCACGCGCTATCACCACGTGTCCACCATGTCACCAACCATCGAGCACCATCTATGTGCTACTAGTCTACCAGCTCATCGCAAAAATTTCATATTGGTCATTTGGCCACTCTTCCCAATGCATCACTTGCACGTGTGTGGAGAGCCTCCAACTCATCTTCACATTATAATATGTTTGGCCTTTAAATTTTATACACCTCCAAGTTCTCTTCTGGGACCAATGTGGGACTAAATTCCTTCATGTTTTAAAGCCTTATCTCTTATTGCACCCAAAATTATGAGGCCCACCAGCATATTCATTCTTACAGCCAAGAGGCCCACCAATGGGCCTCTTGGCTCCTTATTCAAACATCAAAGTGTGCATTGGAGTACTTAATCACTAAAAGACCACGTTGTGCATGTGGGACTAAGTCCCTTAACCTGATCATAAAAATTTGTGCAGATCTCCTCCAGTCTTCATGCAAACACTTGTGTTGGCTTTTAACAATGTATTTTTATTGTGTGTTGTCCCATGCATGGGCTCTTAACTATCTTTTCTATCTCCTTCCATATTCAGCGCAGACACCTCCTCATTTCATTTAGCGCAGATCTCTGGGATTGCATTTTGTTTGGAACTCCTCCACATGTTGCGCGTGGGATTTCCTTGTTTAATTTCAACTGCCAATTGCATTTACCTTGCACATGCTACATCAAGCAATCTCCTCTTATCATGTCGTGCGGGCCTCTGCAATTACATCTACAAATTACATTTTCTAAGAAGTTTACATCCTTCAATCATTTGTGTAGGATCCATGGTCTTGTTTTAAATGTTTTTTAACACTTCTCCCTTTTGCATTTCAACGCGGGCATCTGGGAAATTTGTATTAATTTGAATGTTTTATAACCTCTCCTTCCTTCTATGCTGCATGAGCACCTCCATGGAAATATCTTTTTTTTTTTTTTGAGAATAGTTCATTCTCTTTGGCTGAGAGCCAAGGACTGAGGGGCATCCATTATGCCAAATTTTCCCAGGGCACGATCCCGGCCTCATCCCTTATCAGATGTCTTCACAAGATTTGAACCCTAGTGGGCTCAATGAGAACCATTGAACTTCACTAGTCGACCAATTCACAATTGACATGGCAATATCATTTGCAGTGTAGACCTCTTGTTTTCTTGCATAATTTGAACCTTGACAATAATCTTTTGCTCCAGTGGATGTGGCGACTTGTAGCCAGCAAATAGAACATTTGGTTCTCTATGCAATTGCATGCGAAGAATGTTACCAATTGTATGGTCTTCTCTCTGGACAGTGAATGAAGCAGCATTCATAATTTTCATATCCCTTTCATAAGTAACTCCTTCCCAACAGCTTCCCATACTAATATTGTCCACCATTCCCTATCTAGAGAATAAATATTCAAATTTTCTAGGCATCAAATGTAATTCTTATGCATGTCCCATCAAAATTTTTAGAACTTTGTTTTGTGTCAAGTATACTTTTTCATGTTCTCGCCCTCAAGATGGTCCAATTCGTCCTTCGTACTAGCTTTTAAACAATCAAGCTTTGTATTAAGGTCATTAGTTTCCAAGTTGTATGCTTGCATTGGAGAAGAACACCATCAAATGCCAACTCCCTTATACTCACTGCGTGGGCTTCCCTTTAATTTCTCTCAAATTCCAAATGCATTTGTTTTATTTGCAGGGTCTCTTTTCATTCTCATTCAGTTCCCTTCCATTCATGCTTGCACAGGCTATTGGCTTTGAAATTTTTAATAACTTTATTGTGCACAAATACTGCAATTATAGTATTCTATAAGATATCATATCTTTGAGGTAGTCTTGTAAAAGAATAAAATGTCCTCTATATGCATTTAGCACCATCAAATCCTCTTCCCTAGCTCACACAGGAAGCGGGGATAATAGCAAAAGTTGTTGTGTTTTTATTTTACACCTTCTAATTGCTTTTGTGTGGAATGTTTTATAGTATGAAAGTTGAAAATTGCCTCCAATCAAAATGCATTGGCTTGAAAGCTTATGAAGCTCTTTCAGACACTCCAATTTGTGCATAGCCTATGGAAAATTGAATCATGAGGCCACACTCTTTTCTGGGTATTTAATGCAATCATTACCTGCCATTACTAGGAATCTCAACCTGCACAACCAGAAGGCCAAATGCCATCTGCAATATCTTACCCTTTACTGGACACTGATCCCAAAATGGCAACTAGCCTCTAGAAATGCATTAGAAACTGATCAGATAACCACTTGGAAACATGCAATCTAAAACCCTTTCTTAATTCCAACATGTGAGTACATATGCCAAAGGGATTTTCATGGAAACATCAGGGTTGCAAGATAATAACATTCAAAAGGAGCTACTTCACTTATTCTGCAATTAGATGTATTCAAACTATGCAAACCCTGCCCAAAATGCAACTTGGAAAGACATTGAATCAACTCCTAAGGACCCGTCACTTGGCATAGTGATTCTTTAGAACATACTGAGTATGCATGCAAAAGGGCTTTACCTGATTCACTCCATGTGCAAGATGTAACCGATCAAATATGGTGATTCAGGAACATAGTGCAAATGCAAATGTCAAAGCAACAGAAATTGCAAATAGATTTGCCTTTGCAAAAATAGGGAATCATGCCTTGAGGCCTAACTACTAATCTAGGGAAAAGGTTTAGTTACAAGGAATATAGGAGAAAAATTCACAACTCAAAACCATCATCTGATAAAAAATTTCAATCCTTTGAAGATGATTGTTCTGTAAATGCAATTTTGTTTAATACTGCCAATCTGCATAAACTGCTTTTAGTTTTGATTTCACAAGTCAATCAAAAGAGACTCTTAAATTCTGATACCTAGAACATAGATTCACTTTCATATAAGGAATATGAATCTTCAATTATCTTTCTTTGATAATCAACTGATCCACCGGCATAAATCTGCAATGTCAGCACTTCACAACTTTCTGAACTTAAACTCGGTAAAAATGCAGAAATCTAATTTGGAATTGGTTAGGAAAAGTGGTTAAATGGATTGACCAAAGTTTGAAACTTCTTCAAAGGGGGACACTTATAGGTTTACAATGCAGGGGTACTTTCAATTCTTCAAGATCTTGAAATGGGTGCAGCTTGTGGGGACTCAAAGTAGGCTACTCAACATTCTGGGCAAAACAGAGAAACAAGACAATTTTGGACAACCAACTTTGGGAGATCTGTAAACTTATCAAATGGATTCAAAATGGTTGGGTTTTGAAACATAAGATTTTTGAAATATATTTTAAACATTCCCAAAGTGGCATCCCATGAAACTCAAAAGGATGCAAGTTATTCAAATGCAAACTGTGCGTATTACAACAAAATGACACTTAGGCAGCAAATGCAGAATGGGACAAGTGCTCAAAACAAGACATCAAGAAATAAATTGAAACTTAACTATGACAACCTGGGATGTCTTCATATGTCAAAAAAATAGTGATAAACACCTTACATGCATGATAGACATCAAAAATTCATCTGGGCAAATAGGCACAAAAAGCATTTATAGGGGGTCAAAATGCAAAAGCTTAACAAGGTACTCAAAAACCCTTGTTGCATTTTTGAGTCCCAATAGTGGCTCTAACTAGGGATGCGTGCCCCATGTGGGCATGTAGAGAAATTAGAATCATTGGTAGAAGCAGACCACCCATAAAATCAAATCAGATCATATTCTCTTCTCTTTTCGCCTTTCTCTTTTCAAAAATTGGGAACCCTTTATTGAAAGCAAACACACCACAACTAAACGCAAAGGAAAGGAACTATACAAGCATGAAAACTATTTACAAAAGGCCCAAAGACACAAAATTGGAATTATCTCTTACCTTTGTCGAACATATGATTCTCATCTCCATAAATTAAAGGTAAGCTGAAATTATCATTTCCATTCACTTGATCACAAATGCTTCCATGAATCTTCAGCATATCAAACAAAAAGTAATCAGAAAACTCACCTTCAATTGGTAAAATCAAATCATGTAACCACTATGAGTGTTGATCATTGTGTGACACCAAAATATCACACCTTTATCTATCATTATCTTGCTGAAAAATGAAACATTCCAACTCACTCTCATGGTTGGAAACATCCATACCCTAAACATTAGTTTGTTCCAAAGAACAAGTTTCTTTTATAACAACACCTTGCAAACTAAAGTAGAACCTTTCTAAACAAAATTTTGATTACATAGAATCAGAGACAACTTGCTGATCAATAGCTCTATCAGCATCTTCTAAAGAAGTATTGTTAATCAATGGATTGTCTATTATTTTCAAATCTGAGAATACACTTTCAAATTTATCACTCTCGTCGCCACCATAGTCCATACAAGAATCCATGACACTAAACTTGTCAGAATCTGAAATTATATCAGCATATGAATTTTCATACTCATCATACTTGGCTTAATCAAGTTTCTCATATCCATATGCATTATCATCTTGCAAATTATCCAACACAGAATCAACACCATAAGTTTCATATTTCACACCCTTGGCAATGTCATCATTATCAAACTTATATCCATGGGGCATGAAATTTTAGAGTTATTTTTAGATACATACCTTTGAAAATTAGCAACTAAGAGTTCTAAGATTTTCTCACTGCTTAGCAGGCATTGAAATTCTTGCTCACTTTCTTTGGTCTCTTTCTCAATGTTGAACACATCTTCCTTGTTGGAAACAAAGAATGAGACCTCCTAGATCATATCATCTTGTGAAAATAAATCACTACAGAAACTTACATCTGCATTGTAATAATCATCTTTTTGTTCACACAAAACATCTTCAAACTGAAACAAGAAATCTGCATTGTTATGCTAAGAAAAAGAACAGTCTACAAACTCAAAATGAACATTTCCAGCTATACATTTATCTTCATCTTGCTGCTCATAGACTTCATTTTCAGCATCATAATCAGCATCACTAGCACAAGTAGACTCAGCATCATTATCATAATAGCTAGATTCAATATCACTAGATTCAGCCTCATCATAATAACTAGATTGATATTCAGCATCCTCAATTGAATCTTTCTTTATATTGTTAATTTCATTCAACAATTATCCCTCACTTGTCTTATCACCATATTGATCTTTAAATAAATTTATCAATTCATCCATAGATCCCATAGAACCATGAGATATCCCTCTAAACCATTCCGTGGCATCTTTAACTAAGGATTGAACAAAAAGTTTCATCAAGACATCTTCATGATTAATGTTAAGGTCATCTATGATATCAATAAATTTTCTTAAGTGCACTAGTACAAAAATAGCAATATATGACCAAATAAACTACCAAAAATTATAGATAAATGACCAAATTTGGTCACGTGATCAGTGGTAGTTTATTGCCGGTCATTTATCTCGCGACCAATTTTATGACTAAACTATTTTAGTCATTTATTTGGTCGTTTATTTATTCATTTATTTGGTCATTTATTTGGTCATTGATTTGGTCATTGGTTTAGTCATTTATTTGGTCATTGATTTAGTCATTTATTTATTCATTGATTTAGTCATTGATTTGGTCATTGAATTATTCATTTATTTAGTCATTTATTTAATCATTTATTTAGTCATATATTTAGTCATTTATTTAGTCATTAATTTAGTCATATATTTATTCATATTAGGGCACGATGGAATCGAACCACCATCCTCCTACTTGTAAAGTAGGTGCTCTTCCATTGAGCTAGTACCCTTTAAAGAATAATCATACCATGTATACTAGTACTTTCCATTAAACATGATTTCAAATTTTTCCATCTATAGTTCAAGGGTTATGATAGTAAATGGGTCATTTCACACTTTTTTTTTGTGCACTCTGCACCAGATGACATAAGAAGGGTAACATGACAATGTTGTTGCATCTTCTACTTAAGGAATCAATATTGTGTTTGTTTTGCACATTAGTATCATTTAAAATTTATGCATGTCATTACATGATGAATGCACATCCACCAAAGATGCCTTTGTTTCAATGCTCCCAAAGACCATCCAGAGGGAAATTTTATGGACTACAGTAGCCAATCTTGCCAAAATGTGAATTGATTGCAAAATAATTAACATTTACAAAAACCAGCTATTATCTTAAAAACATTTACAAACCAATTTACATACCTGTTTGGATTTTTACTGGCTTCCAAGATGGCTCCCTCATCACTACCACCAAAATGATTGAAAACACAGAATGTATTGTTGTTTCCATAGTCATGAAGATTCACTTATTAGTATCTTGTTCAAGAATGTTTAAAATAGAAAATTTGAGCAAAAACATCTAAAATGATTGATACCAGAGAGGAATAATGTGTACAGCTCTACAAAGAAATAATACTTAAAAGTCAAGTAAATCAGCACATATCTATCTTATACACAAAATCATGGAGAAATGTAATACTCAATGTACATGCTCATAGAAGATAATAGAAATCCAAATGAGAAATTGAATGGTCCCATTTAACATGGTGATTACATGGAACATGTTTTATGTGTCTTTGTATGCATTGTGCAATGGTAAACAGTGTGCATACCCACAAAGTCAACATTAGTAATGGCATTTTGTCACGATAAAAAATTTATAATCAGGTTATTTATTATTCCTTAGCTTTACAATTAGCAAGCAACTATGTTTATTCTTATTCTCTATTCTCAGTTGTTCAAGAAGGCATATATGTGGCTAATTAGAGCCTTGATAACATTCTGGTTTATATAATTTGCATTAACTGCCACTAGCTCAATAGGCTTCCAAAGGCAGATGTGTCAAGAATAAATTGAGCAGAAAGAAATTTACATTGTAAGACACCATGTCATATTTCAAGAACTAGAAACCAGACTCTGAAATAGAAGAGACCATGTTCGAAATAAGTTCAAGGATGATGAGACATAACAGTTTCCTTCAATGCTTCTCCAATTCTCTAACTCCCATTAAACAAGAAGTCTAATTCATATATATATATATATCCCCAAAGCAAGGCCCTTGGTCCCCCCTATCCCAGAGACCTATCCCATCTTTCCAAAATAGTGTGACCCTGTTATTAATCTTAGTTAAAGAAACTCACGAAAGTGGATGGAACAAAAAGGTTCAATCTTTGAAATTCTTACAGTCATTAAAATTCATATCTACCTATGTTCAATTCAACCTATTATTCTTATGTTCACGCTGATCGTGGCAATCATAAAAAAAGACAACTACCTGTGTATATTTATCCTACTCATGCAAAAAGATTCCAATCATATACAGGTGAACCAAATTGCAAAGATATTATTGATCTTTTATTTGCATGTAATATACATATAACATAGACAACATAGACATGATTCAATACTGATGCAGACATAAACCAACCAACAAAGATGGTATTTTCATAAAAAAAGAAGTGTTCTTGTGGCAGGACAACACATCCTTGAAATTGAAAAATACACACATGTAAGACCCAGTTGCCATATGAAGTCCATTGCCACTAAGGAAGCACTAAAATTTATCAAATATCAAATCATTTTCATACAAATCACATAACTGCCAGACTAAGAAAGTCCATCAGTATTAATCAAAATATACACTATAAAATCACAAATGTTTATGATAGATTTAAACAAACATATGAATATTTATAATATTAGATTTAAACAAACATATGAATATTTATAATATTCCCAGAAAAATGATGCAAAAGAAAAGCTTCTATAAGAAGCTAATGATTTATTTTTTAATTGTATTTTGAAAAGAATTTCAAGCAAGAAAAAATGTTCCAATATATATTGCTTCTACAACACATTATTTCTGCAAGCACAAATCCATCAGATTATCTAAAATTTGAGTTAAGGCAAACAAAAAGTTATATTTGCAGTAAACTAGGTCGCCTATTGGGGGAATACTGGAACTTAGTTCTTAAATATAGATGTTGGACTTATACAATGATTAAGGTAACCTACCAAGTAAAGAAAGAAATTCAAAAGGGTCTACAAAAATCAGTGAGATCCTCTGCTACCTCAAAAGAATGTGATGCTTGAGAATTCATCGTTACAACCATTAAAATGAGCTTTGAAGGACTCAGTTAGTCAGTTTTTAATATTTCATTATTTGGAAGAAGTATTTGAGTGAACTCTGAAAATCAAGCAAGTTATCTAGATAGTTAAACTCCAAATTGTCCTTCATAAGGTTACAATTAAAATGTTTTTTTACATAATAGAAATAAAAATAGTCACAAAATAAGTACCAATAGTTGGAAAATCACTTTTCTCGTAGACTAATTCTCTAGAGAATATTTTTTTACAACTAACTATCAATGTAGGCATGCATTATTACTTTCTCATTTCAAATTCTAATTAAATCTTTGAAACCACAGCCTTATACGGTGGAACTCTCTGGTGAATACTTTCAGGTCAACAGATGACAACAACTAATAGAAGACAGATGTGTGTATTAATGAATGTGCATTCCTTGTCTTGATTCTAATCTTGGCATATGACTACCCACAGAAAGAATGGTCATTGATATTCCTTCCATATTACAACCCTAAATATACAAACACAAAAGTAACTACAAAAATCATATAGTAACAACAAAAAATTTATCAATAATTTGTGTATTTTGCCTATGCTACGATGACCACATTATAGTACACTAAGAATTGATTGAGTCCCATTTTGTCACAGGAGATGTAGCTAACCATACAAAATCAAACATAAAGAAAGTGAAATGATAAAGTAAGGAAAATGAATCATCATAACCATCTTTGAATTCCATGAAAATGAAGGAAAATTGGCTCAATTGTGATTGTTATTTGTCTTCTATTACGAGTGTTAACCTGTCATTAGTCCATATCATTGTTTCCAAAAAACAAAAATTATAATTTCAAATGCACTAACAGGATAGCTATACAACCTCTGTCCACATATACAAATTCCTCAACAAATAATAAACATATTAAAATAACATAATTTGGTCAGCAATGATACAAATCTATAAATGGGCATTTGCTTTGAAGCGTTCCAATCAGGCATCTCAAATAGAATGATTGACAATTTAGATAAAATTAAAAAATAGGAACACTGACCTTAGGCCTTAGATATTCGTGAACCTTGAAAGTGGAAACTAGTCTTGATTCCATGTTTAAGTCCCATAGCTGCAGACAACAATAAAATTGGAAGATATTAAGTTACCATATTACACATACTGAACTTATCATTTTAACATAAACACAAAAAAAATCTCAGAAGTTACCTATCTCCTTCTAGTTTGCCACAAGATTCCTTACCTCCAATGTGGGTAAAATTATTATACAAAAGGGGACATGACAATGTTGTTGCATCTTCTACTACAAAATTTGTTACATTTGTGTAACAATGATGATCATCATCCTTGGCCTTCATATTTGGTCTTCATTGGATCATTGTTTCCTTGGGAGGTCTTTTTTCCTCACATGGTAATTGTATTTTAAGTTTGATCATACAAATTGGGTTTTACCCACATGGGTTTGACTCTTTTGGGGGTGTTGTTTCAAACTTATACACGATCCTCAATATTACTTGGGAGAACTAAATAGCTATGAAACTTTAGTAGGTTCAAGCACTGCATTGTAAATGACAAACTCAAGTTGTCCCCCATGTCTCTGAATTTGTTGCACTTGTATGAAGCATTTTTAGACATGTCTCTTAAAATTTATGCTATTACTCCTCTATGCCCTCCACATTATATATGGCCTCTACATAATAGTTGCATGGAGACAGATATGAATATATATAGTATCAGATATCGATGTGGCAAATTTTAAAGACACTAATACGGATAGGGTGGTTATATTGTATTGTCAATGACAATTGTATTGCTCCATATTACATGAAAAATATTATCTTTATATGCAATCCAATTGAGAACCGTAAAATTTCCTAAAGACAAATGCATACCTTTTATATTAGTGAGTGAGGTTTGACATACTCAACCAATCATCTAATTTATTTTGGCATATATGGTTTGTATTGACAAATTGAATTCGAGATTATATATGTTAAACTCCTGATTATAAGCCTTTGAGAAGAGAATTACAATGTTAAAGTTATTTAGTCTTAATGGGTTTATTCTTTCCACAAGGAAAGTGCCATTGGAAAGATGAAAATAGTATTTATACATCCTGAATGAGTCCCTAAGGAAACCTCTTAATACTTGAGCTACTTTTTCCACTACATTTATCTATTGAGTGCCCAGCCATCAAATAGATACATAGGGAGGTAAAGGATCTCCATGTGTCAATCCTCTACATTCTAGCAGGGTACCAATATCCTGTCCATTTAGTCCAATTTAGAGTGAATCCAAACTAAAGAATTCCATGCACAGGTTCCCTTTATTTTGTTTAATTCTGGATACACATCCAATTTAAGAAAAGCACCTAGTCTACTGAGTTTACATAAAATTAATTGCGCCCAACTTGAGATCCTATATTGCCCCCCTCCATCTTGCAATGTGCTCCCTAGCCCCTCACTGCCCATTTTCTGCTCCCTTCTTCCAGCCCTTTTGGTGTTGAACTACTAATGTTGTTGAACTACAGGCTATGGTGTTGAACTACCAATGTTTGCTGGCAATCATAGGGGTTTGATGGGTGGCAAAAATGTATCATGGGGTGGAAGAGGTGGTAGATAGCGGGCATGTCCAACATTGTGGCAAAGAGCCATTGGGTGTGGTATAGTGGTTTGTACCTATAATTTTATAACAATATTTTGTTTTCAGGTCTTGCTCTTAGCTTATGTTTATCTTTCTCATTTTGTGAGCAATCTAGAGTTCAATTAGCTGATTGTTGTGAAAGTATTATTATGGATCTATAGAACCCACTACTTGATATGTTATTAGAGGTACTAACCTTGGTGTAGTATCTGCAACCTTTTTCTCCCTTAGTCACAAGCAGTAACTTGAGTCCTAGATGCAATAGGGTCTCAATTACTTCATCTTTTTTATAGTCTCCTCCATATGTAAGGAATGCTAGTTCATCATCACTGACCTGTGGAGACAAAAGTTTAAGAATAAATATGCATAAAAAGAAGAGGCAGAAAAATGGAGAAAAATGTCAATGTAAAAGAATAAATAGTTGTGGCATTTCCTTTTTAATGTATGAAATCAATTAATTTATTGGGATGCCCTGGACAGCATTAAAAGAACTAGTACCTTAATCACATCAGCCTCATCCCAGATACTGAGATTGGCTTCTCAAGCTTCCAAAGGAGATGACCATAACGACAATCTCACATTTGGATCATATGATAAGAGAGCACTAGCCTCTTTCGCCGATTTCATGGCTGCCAAATGAGCTATTCTACATGGCTCTGTAATAAAACTTATGGATCCATAATGAAAAAACCTGGCCTACATACAAAACCAAACTGTGTAAGAAGAACCATTTCTGGGTGACAATTAATTACCTAAATTCTTCCACTAACAGAAAAATAATTCCTAAATATCTCCAGAATTGTTTTTTGGAGTCAATAGAATAGGCATTAAAACAACCTTCTCAATAAAGTATAGAAAAGATAACATTATAGAAAATATCTGGAAAAAAATCTGTAGTTATAGCAAGTAATCACACAACTTGGAGGGGTCAGTGATCTGATCTGAATTGCATAACCGCATTCCAAAAAAGATTTGGACACAAATTCCAGAAGCAGATATATCAATTTAATTACCATCATATCTGTAAACTTGAAATTGAATCCTATTTTTTCATGAAATTAACAAGCAAAACATTTCAACAAACATTTCAGGATTTTTAATATCCAATATTATGCCAATTAATTGGAAAAATGATTTTCAATTTTCCCAGTGCAATATTTTTGATACTGTATCTCCTTGAAAACAAGGTAAACAAAGCTCAGTCTTACCAATCTAAAAATAAGACACAAAGACCAAACAATTCAAACCCCAGTTTTCCATATGAATCAAAGATATTTAAAAATAACAAGAATTTGTCTTTCACAGTTTGAATATTGTTCGAGCCCAATTACATTTTTATAGGGTTTTGGCTCATGTTTGTCAAAGGAATAACAAATTTCTCTTCATTAACATATAAAATTATTGGCATTGAATTTTGTTACAGAATCTGCAGAATGCAATGAAGAACATAATCTGATTCAGAGCTCCAAGTCTTTTTTTTTAAAATTTGGTGTAGACAATTCCTATCTTGCTTTAACCCCATCGTGATAATATCTCTTTCTTAGAAAAATAATATTAAAGTGGCATCGACGAATTAGAATTAAGATGATTCTCACTAAGCACATACCTATTGGATCAGATCTTTATCAAGCTTAGCTTCAGTCAAGAGCATATCAGTACTTGGCTTACGATAGAACATGAACTCATGTTCACCATCATTACGCAATGTTACAAATGCAAGTGTCGTTCTAGCATGGCTATCAAATAGAAAACCCTTGTCATTTAAACCATTTTCCTTTAAAATGCCTGCCAATATATGCCCAAATTCATCATCACCAACCTGCAACAAATGAAATTGGTTTAATTGTATCGCTTGTATACAATAAAAAAAGAGACACACTGTAACAAAATTTGTCTAGTCTACTGCAAATAGATGGAAGTGGAGATTACATTGGGTAAGATAAAATTTTAAATAGTAAGGTAGATTTCTATACCATGACAAATGATTAGTGTGGATGCCATGATGCAAGCAACATTGTTAACATATGGCTCTGCAATTAACCAATGTTGAGAACATATCCAATGTCAATATCCACAGCCGCCTTGATTTTTGATAGGATTAACAACTCCATGCTCTCTCCAATCAAAGTCCTCAGGAAAATCATCAGTGGGTAGAACAGGGGCAGGGGAGTTAATAGAGGGGGGTCCCCTGAGACCCAGATAATGATGATGAAATTCCTCCTCTGTCAAATCTGAGAACTTGGTGATACCGTGAATAGCCCAACAATCTAATTTCTGGTGATGCATAGCCTTTCTTAGATTGTTCTTGAATATGGAGAAGTGGTGAGCATGCTCCTCCTCCCCTGAATACTTCTTATTTAATTTCTTCACAAAATGAGTTAAATGGGTCTCTGCATTGAACAACCCTCTTTCATACTCATGGTCCGTATCAGAGTGTTTATTTTCTACATATAGGAGGACACCATAGAACTCATAACACAAAACTCCCAAGCTCCAAATATTAACTTCATTATAATTTTCCTCCTCAACTGTGAATAGTTTATTCTGAAACCATTTAGTATTACTGTAAGCTAAATGACTACAAATTCAAGAAAGATGCACAAAGAAATAAAGAAACTAAAAGGACTGGAAAATTTCAATATACCCATTTCGGGTTCTAAATAATTCAAGGTTCTGCAAATGGTATTCCTTTTCTTAAAGATATGCACATAAAGTCCAAAGTCAACAATCTTCAGTTCACCCTGGAATTCACTACTTCAAAAAAACTAGTAAGTTTTACAGACAGTTCAACTTTCAAGTCCAATTTAGTTAGTGACACAGACCACTACATTCAACGAAGAAGTCTACAGTCAGAATGATGAAAGGGTTTTGTCTATATGGAATATGTTTAAGCATGAATATAAACATCAGAAAGAACCTTAAGACCAACCAAAATATTTTGTCTTGATGTCAAAGGTGTATCACATGCTTTAAATGGAAGTAAAGCAAAGCCCGTGCCATGGATACAACATACGGTGAAAAAAGAAAAGGTTGGATTATGCACCAGGCCTAATCACAACAGAAAACTAACATAGGTTTAAGAGACAATAGACTGATGTGCCTTCCAATGGAGGCCCACCATAATGTAGCTAGATGCAAATATTTTGGCACTGCCTATGTACTTCCTATGTAAGTGATGATTCCATAGACAAAAAATATAGGTATACGAGGTTGCAAATCTAGACTGTCTAGAGAGTTCCTTTCTAATATGATTGATGTTCTATGGAACTTCAAGTTCATATGCGTGCTTTAAGACCAGGTTGACCTACATTAGATGTGTGTTTCTCACTAAAGAATTTGTAGTGTTGAAGCTCTTTGTGCAGTTGACTCTTTGGAGCATACTCAAGAACAAGATATATATACTTCTATCAAGAAAAGGGAAGTGAATGTTAATTTTAAAGAATATTTATATTTCTCCTCTTTAAAGATTGAAATTATCCTAAAGATTGTAATTCATCCTGGTAATGAATTTTCAGGACCCTGTGCGAATTTTGGACGGACCGGAATTTTGGTCAGACCGGACCGGGACCCTGGGCCGCTAGGGAAGAATCTGGTAACATAGATATAGAGGGAAAGTAGATACTATTCAAAGTATTGTGAAATAAATTAGGAGTGATTCACAGCTAAATTGCTAACTCTGTACACTTATTTATAGCTGACTACGCATGATTACATATTGCAATCCATTCAAGAAAAACTAAGTAAATGAAGGTGAAATTATTTTCCTCTAGAAAACATTTATTAAGGCTTAAATATTGCCTTCGATATATTCATAGTTTAGTTAAGATGGAATTACACAATGATATTGAAAATCTCAACTTATAATGTTTAAAAACATTGCCTCGTAATTTCCCAAGGAAGAAACCTTTGATCCATTGCTCTCTATGTCTGTGAGTGGTCCTTTCTAAAATTCTAAAGTCTTAATGAAATTAATCACAACATGACAGAAGCAAGATGCCTTGTAACATTTGTGGAGCAATCTGAGTAATATGAAAGTATTTGGATGCTCAATGATAGATTACAATTAGGGTCTTCCAGTGACATAAGTGTCTAGTTTGTCCATTTGACTTACTCTTATTCACACCATATGCACTACAAAATACTGGCACTGTAAACTCCATGATGAATGACAAGTACAAAAGAAAATTTTCACTATTGCTATTGATAAATGTTTTGCTTTTGCACATCAGATTGTGCAAAATATTTAGCCAAAAAAAGAGGGCTTACTTTGTTCTTTTCTTTTTATCATCCTTGTTTGGCTCTTCAGATGCAACTGGCTCTGATATGTTGAGAATCTTCCTTGGAACAATATCCTCAAAAGGGTTCCATAATACCTTCATACCATGATACTTCAGTATGACAAATCAAATACAAAGTTCTATAACATTGAAATAGAAAAGCACAACAATCAATAGACAGCGATTATGTGAACCATGTGCCAAGCTCTTATATTCCTTCAAATATCAAAAGAGAAATAACCAACTCAGCTAAAATTAGTTTCGTAAGGCATATTTATATTTATGTTGTTATTCATCATGTTTGAATTAGGCATGCTAGTATTTAAATCTCAGATCCTCTTGAATGCTTTCCATAAATGGATTATCATAGAATCTTATGTGTTGAATTCACCTTAACTTATTTAGTTAAAGACTCCAAACAGGCAAGGTTCTCCATAAACCAAAATACCTCATTCATAAGAAAAAGTTTACAACAACCAGACCTCCTCTAATAAAAATTACATGTCCATTCAGATGTTGGAGGAATGAATGTAAATGATCACCCAGTTTGTTATAAAAAATAATTCAGATTTCCGCAAAGATACAAACATTCTAATACACATTTTGTCAAACACATTTTATACTTTCTTGGTGAGAAGTTTCCTTTGTAAGGTTGTTTTGTCAAGATTTGTTTCAGACTTGTGAATGAATGATAGATGAATACAAAAGATATACATTAATATGCTGAAAATTAACGTCAATTTCTGAGTATAAAATCTATAATATAATTCTAAAACAGAGTCCTGACCTTAATTATATGCTCAGTGAATGTTGCAATTTAAGTAATGACTTGTTATTTCTGCCTTCAACACTATTGTTTTAGTTTCCACC
Organism: Thuja plicata; assembly: GCA_018584345.1. Lineage (NCBI taxonomy): Eukaryota > Viridiplantae > Streptophyta > Pinopsida > Cupressales > Cupressaceae > Thuja > Thuja plicata. Next base: position 1,503,118 of record MU228095.1, read on the forward strand.
AATGCTATAGGAGTTCCATGTAATCACAGGAATGGAATGTTTAGTTGACCCGATGCCAATATCTACTCACATTGTCTCTTTCATGGCTATCTGTAATCGAGCAGCTAGAGTAGTATTTCACCTTCAATATAATAAATTGATATACAATTCTGAGTTGTTGACAATTACGTAGATTGAAGACATATTCAAGTTCTACTAAGCTTCATACAATGGTTTTTACTGTAGTTTAATTCCATCAATTTCTTAACCATTCGAGGGAGCTTTCACCTTAAAGAGTATCATGCCATAGAAAAATGCCCAGTAGACATCACCACATCAATATGTACAGTAGAGAAAGTAAACAGGAAACCCCAGTTTATTAATGACCATGATTTGGGATGGAGAAAAATATCAAAAATACTTCTAACTGCTGCAACACCAAACACTCAAGAAAGATGGAAATGGATCCTTCAAAATAAGTGGCCTCCACAGCCTCCACTTCCAGCCCAACAACCAAGGGATACACCAATCTCTGCCTCCCAGTTCATATCTGGTAATTGGCTCCATCAAAAATTATATGCCCATTTTCTTCATACAACTTTATGAAGACCAGGTGATCTCTTGTCCTCCTTTTGCAGAAGCTTCATATTTTGATTGAGTTCATTCATTCTTGGATGATTTAGTAGTTTTATATGGCTGTTGTATTTTAGAAATACTTCTTGTTAGAGGATTCCAAAGTTAAAATACAAACCCCAAACTCTTATTTTCTTCATAACTCAAAACATACCTAATAAAAACATGCACCCTGCATATTCCGAAAAACTCTATAACTCTATAATAGGAAAGATTGTGAAATCAGCTTAATTTTTTTTAACTTAAATTAATTACTACTTGTTAAAGAAGCATGTAATTTCCTGTTAGTAGTTCTTTAATGATAGCATACTCAGGTTCAATGTGAGGATCAAAAGTTTGATAGAGAACAAGAATAGTTCCATACTCTTGTATTATTGCCACCATGTATGCATTTATTTAGTCTTGCATACCATGTGAATATATTTTTGTCAACTACGTATTCAAAAATGTAAAACAACCATACAATCGTACCCAATTGCATTCTAATGGTATCATTAGATCCAATTCTTTCAGAAAATAAATAATGAAAATCAATTGAAACACAAGCAAAAACATACAAAGAGCAGAGATATATACAATACAAATAAACAAATATTGTAGACTAGCCATCAAAACTAAGCTACACAATTTATATAATCCTAAAGAGGGCAATATAATTATAAATATTCACATCTCACATTGTAACCAACCAATGCTAACTAGCCAAAAATACATCAGATGCTTCCAGATCCACCCACAACAAAAACACAGTTTGTGCCTTTTCAACTATTTTTGGCCTTCCAGTCAGGCATTTCAAAACAACAGCATCACAAATTTCTCTTTTGCATACCTACAGTTCAAGAAGCATGTGATTATCACTAAAGGACCAAGGTGTACATGTCATACATTTTACAGAGAATTTATGGGGAATAACATGGAAAAACCCCTCAAATAATTAGTCACATTACTTTAGTAAAGACACAGAAAATTCTATAAAACCTCAAAAGATCTATGTCATTTCTTTTGCAAAATAGATATCTTACGGTTTTGTCATATTTTTTGAGTGTTTATAACAAAGATATGAAGGAAATTCACAAAAAGGCAACATGTTTCTCATTATTTCATTGAAAAATGGAGCTTGAGGTGTTTTAATCCAAATACTTACCTGTTAAGGAACATAGATCTGCAAAAGAAAAGCTTCAAAATCTACAATAAAATCTTCATAAGCATGTCACAAAGTCTCAGAAAGTATCGAGGTCTTCATCAAATTTCCTCAGTAAACCTATTTTTTCATAGCCGCAAAGCTCCAAAGGGGAAAAGTGTAATTCTACACCTAAATTTCTCAGAGCTTCCATTTCCTCTTTGAACTCGATTTTAGCTTTTTTGAGTCAAGTATATTGAAAATTTGACTTCCCTCCCTCCCTCCATTTCCCTCTCGATGTGAATTTGAGAAATAAAAGAATAAAATGTCTAAAATATAAAAGAGTTATTTTTACTCTTTTAATTTATTTGGATATTGTCTTTTAGATGAAACATTATAGATTAGCAATCTCACCTTAGTGCACAATGGGTACATCGAAGATACTCTTTGCATAAAAAGTTTGAAACAATAAAAAGGTGGATGTTAGAATATTTTTTGAGATTGTATTACAACATGCATTCAATGAGAAATATTTTATCCAATATCGCCCAAGAAGACACATCCCACGTCGCTAATTAGATGAACCTTTCAAAGACAATAGGTTATTTGATATGGAATTCATTGGTTCGTTGAGCCATATGTATTGAGTTGTTTGCATAAATATGTTACACTTAGAAAGAGAAAGTCAAAAATACCAAACCATGAATTTATTAATTAAATAATAATAGCCTAATAAGATTGTAAAAATTTAACTCAAGAATAAGTTGAAATACCATTTTTTAAATTACATCAATAGTAAATCTAAAATTCAATATCTTATCTTATTTGTTATTTTTCTTAAACATTCATGAATATATTTTTGGACCATAATCAATCTCCACTTATAAAGATAACAAGTGATTATTATTC
>MU228095.1:1505808-1515837 GCA_018584345.1 Thuja plicata
CCACTTATAAAGATAACAAGTGATTATTATTCTTATACTTTTATGCAATTATCAATCTCTAGTTTTAAAATTATATTGATATTTGTTGTTCCCAAATCTTGGATGATAGAGAGCTATGGACACCCTCTGATTTCTCGAGTGATAAAAGCCCTCCAAAGGAAAGACGAGTCATGTAAAGCAATAAAATCAATAAGCCACAAATTCCTTCTGAGTTTACATATAATTGGAACTCCTTTTGGCTTCCCCTAGATTCCTCATCTTATAACTCCATTTTAGGTATGCAATTAGCCCTTTAATCACATTTAGAGTCACGTCTCCAAAGTCTTCTTAATGAAAAATGTCACTATCACATAATGTACCAATTGTTTTGATTAATTTAAAATATTAGCTAAAAGTGAGGCTTTTATAAACAAAACATCTATTGGAAAACACACATTATTGGTGAAATGCAACTTCTAAGAATATAAGTATATAATATTATCAAATGTTAATGTGTAAAGGAGTATTAACCATTCATTTAGTCATTTTTATTATAAGGGTGACTAATTATTTAGTCATTTAAATGGTCATTTATTTAGTCATTTATTTAGTCATTTTACCCGATGACCAAATTGGTCATTTATTTAGTCATTTTACCCGATGATCAAATTGGTCATTTATTTAGTCATTTTAGTTGTGATTTTATCCAATGACCAAATTGGTCATTTATTTAGTCATTTATATTTGTGAATTGCAAAAAAATGGTAGAACATGATCAGTTTTAGTCATGTGACTAGAATTTTTTCACGTGACTAAAAGTTTTAGTCACCTAGTCATTTATTTGCCAAATTCTACTAGTGGTGTACCTCACAAGTAATAACATAATTTCCTAAAAATTTTGGGATTTTATCCCCAATCTCATTTGGTACTGTATTGGGATAACTAGGAATACTAATGAAAGAAAATTGCTTGTACCTTTCTACATGAAGTGGTCTCCTTTGGAATCTATCATTATCTTGGAAGGTAGAAGCCTTGGCTTTTGATGTTGTAGCACTTTCAACACCAGCATGGGAAAGTCCAGAAGATTGTAGGAAATCAATCCTCTTCTTCATCTCTAAAGTAGCAGCATCTTCTTCTACTTTCTCTAGCATTTTGGCCATGGTTTCCTTCTCCCTTTTGGACTTATCAAGGTCAATGTCCAATTTAGACATTTGATCTATTAGAACTTTGTGAGTTTTGGGTTCATCCATTTCACTTCTTATCACCTTCTTCTTTCCTTTATCTTTAGAATCTTGAGAACAAATACTTTGGTGAGTGATGGGTTTCTCTTGATCTCTATTAGAAATTTTAGCATTTTTTGTTTCTTGATGTTTCAATGATCATCTTCTTAATCTATCAGCATTTTTCTAATCTTGTTTTTTCCTTTTTAGATGTTTCTCTTTTTTATTTTGTTGGAGAATGGCCAATTGCCTTATCAAAATTCTTACTTCTTGAGCAAGTTCATCAAAGGGAACCTCAGAATCTGAGCTGTTAGTATCACTCCCCTCTTTTTCACTAGAAGTACTTCTATTTCATATGTATCCAATCCCAAGTCAGGAGCCTCTTCATATTCTAATGTGTTTCCCTCATGACTAGATTGGGTTGAATCCTCTCTTCTAGTATTCTCCTCTTCTCTTCTTGGAGATGGATTATCTTTACTATGTTTATTCTTGTTTTCTCTCCAAGACAGTTTAGTCCTAGAAGTAGTTCAAATTCCACTTTCCAACTCAACTTCAGGATTCTCTCTTACTCTGGATTCAGTATTCATATTGAGCAAATGTGTATAAATACTAAGTATTACTTAGCACTGATTACAGATATTTCTTTGAGTCGCCACCCAAAACAAGTTGGGAAAATACAAAACAACCTAATATGACTACTAAAAGAGTAACTTAAATGGGCCTACTCAACTGTAACTTAGATTTTTAACTTTTAAAGCACCAAAGATATTCTGAATAGTTCAATAAGACCTTTTCTCCCCAGTAGAGTCACCAATTTGTTAGAGCTTTTTCTTGCAGAATCAAAATAGATTAATAATTAACCAAATCTATAACTCCCAACTACTGATTATAATAAGATAAAGTATAATTGATGAGGATTAATCCTCCTTCTTCTTTGAGCCACAGACTCAGGCGGGTATACCTTAAATAGGTTACTACTTCTCATTAACTTTATCAGTGGATTAAGGGCTACAATTATTTAATAATGTCTTTTGTTGCAACTGATGCAGAGCTTCAAAAGACCATCTATGATTTTAACAAAAGTAAATAACACTGTAGGAAAATGGCCAAAGTGATAAGGATATTCATCCTTCTTCTCTTCAAGTTTAAAACTCAAGAAGGCTAACCTAAAGGATTCAGTTCTTTAATGAATCAATAACAATGTCTGTATTATTCAATACAGCTCCTAAACATCCATGCTCTTAAATAGGAAATGAAAGATATTTAGATTTTATATGATTGATGATGAAAACTACTGGACCAGCAACTAGTTCCTTATCTATTGGGAAATAGAGTCAAATAAACATACATCAACAGAAAACCCTCTAACTCCAACATACAGAAACCAAGTGAAATGGCTTACAAATCACTCTTTCATTCCAACACCTAGACATCAAACTCATGTGCAAACCTTGAACTCTCAGAATTTGTCCCTAAGATTTACTCCCTCCTTGAAAGGAACTCAGAAACACAACTCACAGTTACCTTGTAACCAGTGCATTAAAATTCCTTACAGATTAACACACAAGACTTCAAGACAAGACATAAAGACATCAACAAATATTAAAAAGGGATTCCATTTTTTTCATTAGATTGCTATTCTACTTCAGCATATTTACAAAACAAAGAGCTCAGAGAGAGAAGAACCAGAAATTAGGAAACTACCCAGCAGTAATAATTTCAACCTCCTTGTACAATAGAGAAGAAGAAGATATATAGAAGAGGAAAGGAAGAATTAACCCTAACTGACAGTTGTCTTTTTTCAAGAAAATATCTGCAAATATCTCATCCTTCAAAGAAATCTGATCTCCATCGGCAATTGTCTCTTCAAAAAATCTGATTTCATTTGCCTTTTCCAAACTTGAAAAATCTCCGAACATGCCTTTTCAATCTAATCGCATTCTGACCCTTTCCAAAATATGATTCTACTTGTCTCTTCAAAATCTGATTTCACTTGTCTTTTTTCCAAGATCTGACTTCATTATCAAATAAAATCCTCCAAATCTGGTCATTCTCTAAAAATATCTGATTTCATTTGTCTGTTCAAAAATCTGATTTTATTCTCCTCTAAAAATATCCTCCGTGAAAGCTCCTTCAAGTTTTAAAATAAAAATATTGCACAAGACAATAGAATAAGACTATGTTTTAATACTTTCACAATATTTTAATCCTTTTGTATTTTATATCTTCTTTTCTGTGAAAATCCTCTCATTTCCCCTTTAATATTCTTGCATAGACTACAGTCATTTAAATTCATTTATCTTTTAAATCCTGCACATTCCATGCCTTTGAAATTCACTTTTATGTATTATTTCCCCATAACTCACCAGATTTGGACACTTGGCATGCTCTAATTCGCTACCCTTTAACTAGCTCTAAAACTCTTCCTTTAACCATAGTCCACTTGGAGATTTGGAGACAATCCAGTCTACAGGTCTCTAAAATATTTTTTTAATCATGGTTAGATATGGAGACTTGGAGACAAGCCTCAGTCTCTAAGTCTCTAGATAAACTCTACTTTAACCATGCCTTGACCATGCCTTGACCACGGGTTCACCTTGCTAGTGTATCTCTAAATCTCTAGAACTTTTCTTTAACCATGGTAAGATCTAGAGACTGCATGTGGGCCCTTGATCTAATCTTCATCGGATGGTTGGGGCTTAATCTCCAAATGTCAAGCAATTAACCATTTTTGTCTAGAGACCTGGCGCGATGGCTTACTAACCTCTGGGCGTGATCTCAAAATCTTTGGTGGTTAAATACTAACATCTCGCAACCTGCCACGCGGTCACTTAACTGCCATTTTCTAGCATCTCATGACTTCGTGCGTGGTTAGTCTGGCGGTTATCTCTAAAGGTTATCCTCGATCGCAGTTACATCTTGATACTTCACACGCTGTCGCCACGTGTCTTCCACGTCACCAACCATCAAGCACCATCTATGCACCACTAGTCCTCCAACTCATCACCAAAATTTCATATCGGTCATCTAGGTACTCTTCCCAATGCACCACTTGCACACGCGTGGAGAGCCTCTAGCTCATCTTCACATTATAATATGTTTGGCCTTTAACTTTTATACACCTCCAAGTTCTCTTAGGGGACCAATGTGGGACTAAATTCCTTCATGTTTTAAAGCTTTATCTCTTATTGCACCCAAAATTATGAGGCCCACCAGCATATTCATTCTTCCAACCAAGGGGCCCACCAATGGGCCTCTTGGCTCCTTATTCAAACATCAAAGTGTGTTTGGAACTCCTCCACATGTTGCGCGTGGGGTTTCCTTGTTTAATTTCAACTACCAATTGCATTTACCTTGCACAGGCTACATCAATCAATTTCCTCTTATCATGTCCCACGGGCCTTTGCAAAAACATCTGCAAATTGCATTTGCTAAGAATTTTACATCCTTCAATCATTTGCGCAGGATCCATGGTCTTGTTTTAAATGTTTTTTATAACTTCTCCCATTTGCATTTTGACGCACGAATCTGGGAAATTTGTATTAGTTTGAATGTTTTACAACCTCTCCTTCCTTCTATGTTGTGTGAGCACCTCCATGGCAATATCATTTGCAGCGTAGACCTCTTGTTTGCTGGCATTATTTGAATCTTGACAATAATCTTGTACTCCAGTGGATGTGGTGACGTGTAGCCAGCAAACAGAACATTTGGTTCTCTGTGCAATTGCATGCGAAGAATGTTACTAATTTTATGGTCTTCTCTCTAGATAGTGAATGAAGCAGCATTCATAATTTTCATATCCCTTTCATAAGTAACTCCTTCCCAATAGCTTCCTATACTAATATTCTCCACCGTTCCCTATTTAGAGAACAAATATTCAAATTTTCTAGGCATCAGATGTAATTCTTATGCAGGTCCCATCAAAATTTTTAGAACTCTGCTTCTTGTCAAGAATACTTGTTCATGTTCTCGCCCTCAAGACGGTCCAATTTGGCCTTCATACTATCTTTTAAATGATCAAGCTCTTTATTAAGGTCATTAGTTTCCAAGTTGTATGCTTGCATTAGAGAAGAACACCATCAAACACTAACTCCCTTATACTCACTGTGCAGGCTTCTGTTTAATTTCTCTCAAATGCCAAATGCATTTATTTTATTTTGCAGGGTCTCTTTTCATTCTCAGTCAATTCCCTTCTAGTCATTCTTGCACATGCTACTGGCTTTGAAATTTTAAATAACTTTATTGTGCACAAATACTGGAATCATAGTATTCTATAAGATATCATATCTTTGAGGTAGTCTTGTAAAAGAATAAAATCTCCTCTATATGCATTTAGCAGCATCAAATCCTCTTCAATGGCTCGCACAGGAAGTGAGGATATTAGCAAAATTTGTGTTTTTATTCTACACCTACCAATTTCTTTTGTGTGGAATGGTTTATAGTATGAAAGTTGAAAAATGCCTCCAATCAAAATGCATTGGCTTGAAATCTTATGAAGCTCTTTCCAACACTCCAATTTGTGCATAGCCTACAGAAAATTGAATCATGAGGCCACACTCCTTTTTGGATATTTAATGCAATCATTACCTGCTATTACTAGGAATCTCAACTTGCACAACCAGAAGGCCAAATGTCATCTCCAATATCTTACCCTTTACTGGACACTGATCCCAAAATGACAACTAGCCTCTAGAAATGCATTAGAAACTGATCAGATAACCACTTGGAAAAATGCAATCTGAAACCCTTAATTACTACCAACATGTGAGTACATCTGCCAAAGGGATATACATGGAACCATCAGGGTTGAAATATAATAATGTTCAAAGGGATCTACTTCACTTGTTCTGCAATTGGATGTATCCAAACTATGCAAACCCGGCCCAAAATGCAACTTGGAAATATATTGAATCAACTCCTGAGGACCCGTCACTTGGCATAGTGATTCTTTAGAACATACTAAGTATGTGCACAAAAGGGCTTTACTAATTCAATTCCATGTGCAGTATGTAACCGATCAAATATGGTGATTCGGGAACACAGTGCAAATGCAAATGTCAAACAAAAATTGCAAATAGATTAGTCTTTGAAAAAATAGGGATTCATGCCTTGAGGCCTAACCACTGATCCAAGGAAAACATTTAGTTACAAGGAGTATAATAGAACAATTCACAACTCAAAAACATCATCTGATAAAAAGTTTCAATCCTTTGAAGATGACTGTTCTGTAAATGCAATTCTGTTTAATACTGCCAATCTGCATAAACTGCTTTTAGTTTTGATTTCACAAGCCAAACAAAAGAAAATCTTAAAGTCTGATACCTAGAACATAGATTCAATTTCATACAGGGAATATGAATCTTCAATTAGCTTTCTCCGATAATCAACTGATCCACCGGCATAAATCTGCAATGTCAGTACTTCACAACTTTTTGAACTTAAACTCAATAAAAATACAAAAATCTGATTTGGAATTGGTTAGGCAAAGTGGTTAAATGGATTGACCAAAGTCTAAAACTTATTCAAATGGGGACACTTCTAGCTTTAGAATGTAGGTGTACTTTTAATTCTTCAAGATCTTAAACTGGGTGCAACTTGTGGGGACTCAAAGTAGGCTACTCAGCATTCTGGGTAAAACAGAGAAACAAGACAATTCTAGACAACTAGCTTTGGGGGATCTGCAATCTTATCAAATGGATTGAAAATGGCTTGGGTTTTGAAACATAAGATTTATAACATATATTTTAAACATTCCCAAAGTGGGGGCCCATGAAACTCAAAAGGATGCAAGTTATTCAAATGCAAATTATGCCTATTACAACAAAATGACACTTACGTAGCAAATGCAGAATGGGACAAGTGCTCAAAACAAGACATCAGGAAATAACTCAAAACTTGAATCTGACGACCTGGGATGTCTTCATATGTCAAAACAATAGTGATAAACACTTGACATGCATGATAGACCTAAATAATTCATCCGGGCAAATAGGCACAAAAATCATTTATAGGGGGTCAAAATGTAAAAGTTTGACAAGGTACTCAAAAACCCATGTTGCATTTTTGAGTCCCAACAAAGCCCTTATGGAGATCCAAGAGGATTTTAAGACAAAGGAAAACTAAAAGGACCTAGAAGGTCTCAAAACATTGTAATTTTGGTCATTAGTGCCTATGAAATGTAATGAAGTCACTATAATGTAAAGTTGCCATGATAAGGCATAGCCCTATAAGGGTCACCATGTAATGGGAAAGGGAGTTGGTAGTGTTTAATAGGTTTTATGGAATTAAGAAAAATTAATATGACTTGAATGGTCATAAGAACAATCTAGTAAGGGCAGTAGGATGCAATGGTGCCTAAATTGGTCATAAAGCCTTAAGGGCTAAATAGGAAAGTTCATAGGAGATAGGCTAAGTATTGATGTTTGAAGAGAAGCACCATGTAGAGGGGCTCAGAGGTATGTATTTTTTAAGTTGAAAATTTATTTTTCAACTTGAAAACATCCTATAACACTTTGTAATAGACTTGCAAGTTGACAAGACTCGGTCTACCCTTCGACAGTCAATTTAGTGACAATTGCAGTCGGTTTGTGGGCAGTTATGTGGTAGTTAGTCGGTCTTTTGGTTTTGCAAGAGACCTATTTATGATTTAAAATGATTATAAAAGGGCATGGATGTCAGGTAATGAGATTTTGTAAGATTTGAATAAATACAAATAATGTTTTCACTGTATTTCTATGATTTTCTTCTGTAACAATCACTTTGTTAGTAGTTTCTCACACTCTAAAATGTGAGTATTCTAAGATTTAGTGGATGTGGGGTTATAGTAATCTGATTTAAGATTATTTTGGATTTTTAATGGTTGAATTTGATCAATTATTACAAAAGATATCTGCATTTTGGTGAAGACTGCCCGAAACTTGACTTAGGGTAACCCGAGAGACTAAAAATGTAATTTCTCTTAAGTGGCACATGGAATAAAGCCTCTCATTTGGGAAGTGATGAGGTGGGGATTTATATTAACTTTCCTTGGATTTTTAAAGAATAATTCATTTATTGGCATGTGATTTGATGGTGAGGAAGTAACTGTTATTCTGTCACAAGAGGGTAGTGACAGGGCAGTTTGTGAAGAACTTCCTTCATACATGTGTCAGAGGGTTTGTGTGAAGGAGATAGGGGTTTGGGAAGTTATTAGGGTGTGTCCCTAAGGTCATTAAGTGGTTAGGGAGGAAAGGGACCCTATGAAAGGGTGTTTAGAGTGACTGTTCAGAATGAGTGTCTAAACTGTCACAATAGGACATTTAATGTGAAGACTATGTTGGTTAATGAAATAGTCTATTGTGTTAAAGGGTTCATAAGAGTCGGTTGTAGAGAATAGATATTTGGAGGGGTATAAGGTATTTATTTTTATTTATGGGTGTGGAGATACAATTATGGGGCTCTCAAAGGTAACTATCCTTTACAGATGGCTATTGATTGTCACAATGAGACAGTGAACAGAGAGTTGTTTGACAGAGAGTTTGTTGAGGGAGTTGAGAGTTGAAATGTTGTGTGGGGATGTGTAGAGAGTCCCTTTTGTGAGAAGAGAAGTGGTGGGTCCATAGAGAGTGATCCTAAGAGGAAGAGGTTATGGAAAGAAAGGGAAGCAGTAGTGGTTGGGATAGTCACACCACATTATCAAATGTGTATGGATGGCTCAGTTGAGTGGGTGCAGACCTTAGGATGCAAGATATAGGAACTAGTAGAATTGGGCCCTATTTTTGACAAAAATTGGTTGAATTATCTACCCAATTTAGTCGAAAGACCCACAAATTTCTTTGTCAGTATTTTTGTCGTTGAACGATCGACACATTGTTGTTAATGCCAAAATTTCTATGCAAACTTGGTCAAAATTATCATCTACAAACATCTATATTATTTGTTGAAACTTCGACAAACATTTGTCATAATGTTTTGACCAAATGTGACCGAAATTTTTGTCCCATCCAACCAGGATTCCAAACCCACGATGCAAAATTTCAACATAGATTGGTCGAAATGTTTCGACCAATACTGGATTTAAAAAAAAACAAATTCTGAAACCAAATAGCCTCAATTTTGGTACTCAGCTTCAATAGAAGATGGACCAATAATAAATTTCTTCTTTCTCTCTAACAAGCAATTTTTTATTGGTCCATCTTATATTGAAGCCAAGTACCAAAACTAAGGCTATTTGGTTTCAGAATTTTCTCATTGAGTTTGGTATGATAGAAAAGCTTCCTTAAAAAAATGCAGATATGATAGAAAAGCTTCCTTAAAAAAATGTAGATATGGAACGATATAGACTGTTTGGAGAGAGATACATATCACTTTGAAAAGTCAACAAAAGATGTGAAGGTAGTGAACAATGCTCAAGAAACAGTGTATAATGATGGTGATCTTTATTTACCCGAGGCTCCTTTCAATGCCAACAACAAAAGACCTAAAAATGAAGATGTTTGTTAAAGGGAAAAAGGATCTGATATAAAGAAAAAATCCACCATCCTTAAACAGTGGTGACTAATGATAAAAGAGCATCAAACCATCACAAGATTATAGTAAACAAACAAAGACACTAAGATCGTGTAGAACTTGAAAAGACTATGAGATTAAGCAGTAATATACAAAAGTACCAGGAAAGATGTAATAGCAGCATCAAATGTGGATGCATACAACAGTTAAAGAATACTATGAAGGGAGAAAAATGATGGCACTAGACTCCAAGTGAAGTCCCAGTAAAAATAGTCATTATGGGGATAAAATAGCTTTGAAGTAAGAAATGACATGGAGATCACAAAGATGTGATGCATAGTAA
>MU228095.1:1537751-1551606 GCA_018584345.1 Thuja plicata
ACCCACCTCTTCAGTTCAAAAAGGTAACTCATAATTAGCTCTTCAATTAACCAAACTCTATCTCCTCTTTACCAAATGAAGAGGTGGAGTTTACTGAGGACCTCTCCTATTCCTTTTGATCTCAACCATTCATCTCCCCATCTCTGGGATTGATCTCAATCATTCATATCATCACCAAATCCTATATAATAAACCCTTCATAACCATTTGAAGGGTCCAAGATTTCAAGTTCTCGTGCACCATTACTCCGTCAGTTTGGTTCTAGCATTTAAGCCATCTTGCGATCACACACACACATTTTAATTATCAAATTCTTGACGCTTCTCAAGTCATAGACGCTGCCCCACCAATACTGAGCATCAAGAACAATGTTTCGGAAGGAGTAGAGAGAAACAATAGAAGCTTCAAGCATCGTGGGGTTTGCATTTATTTGTCTTCCTTTCTCTTGCTTGTACATTTTATTGATCATGTTTCTAGTATTCATTTAGTAGTCATTATATACTTGATTTACATTCATTTGTGAAACCTTTGCTACTAACCCTCGCCTTTGGAAAGCTTTGGGAATCGAAAGAAGAGGCATACATTTTGGTGAACCCGACGTGAAACAAATAGCCCAAATATCTTTTGCAAACAAAGAAACAGATTGATCAATCACGGTCGTACGGTCATAAATTTAAAAATCACACTTTTCTTTGACATTTGTACTATTTCGCAATTGCTAGTATTTTACCGCAATCGTCTATACTATGCCGCAATCGACTGGTTTAATACCGCAATTGATTGCAAGATTTCACAGTTATCCTATCCACTTCTTGTCTTCTATCTTTTGGTATTTTTCCACAATCGCCTGATCCATGCCACAATTGTAATAAGTTTGCCACATTTGTCTGATCTGTGCTGCAATTGACAAGATTTTGCCACAGTTGCCAGTTATTTACCACAATCGACAGCATTTTGCCGCACTTGCAGTTATTTACCACAATTGACAGAACAATACCGCAATTGCAAGAAGATTGCCGCTATTGCAAGAAATATTGCAAACATCATATCCAAAACTTCTGCCCATCTGTTTCTAAATTGACATTCTTTTTAGTTTCTATGCAGGATTGGGTCAAAGTCACCAAGGACAGAGAAGGGTAAGTTTGGTAAGCATCATTCGTCATTTCAAAGTTACTTATATCCTTATTTTTCAAATAATCCTTTTGATACTAACCTGTTTAAACAACATAAAACTTTAAAAGGAATTCATTTGTCAATTTGGGTTTAAAAAGAACAATGCTTGCAAAACATATCACACCTCATATTTTGGATTTGGGCTTAAAATTGACGTGGGGATTAAAACTGAACAAAGGCAAAGAATCTCTCAATTTGGTACATTAAAATTGAACAAGCAATCAACACCTATTTTTGGGCTTAAAATTGAACATTTGTGCTCGTATGGTGGTGTAGCTTAGTTCACATTTTAAAATTTGGAGCTTAATCAATTTACCCCATGTCTTGAGTTTTGGGTGCACTTGCACAAACTGTTAGATTACAAACCTTTATACTTTTTTAGAAAGGCCTATCCGGGAAATGCGCTTCTTTCTCAGAGAATGACCTTAAACCGGTAATCCTTCTGATTGGTATATAAACAAGGCGTGAACCAAAGTTTTGTCTTATCTAGCCAAGCTTGGGTGAAGCGTGTTGATGATAGTCTAGATCGGGTGAATATCCCTAAGGAGCCAGCGTGATCAAATAGGCTCTTAAGTGAGTCACGCACGTATAAACTGATTGGAGAGACACTACAGACCCTTACTACAACCTTGATTAATTAGAGGCCAACCCATTTTACCTCTGAATAGATACCTTATTATAGTGCAAGGGGTTGCAAAATTTTCCCCCAAGATTCCCAACATATGTGTCCCACGGTATTTGTGTAGTGAAAGATATCTTCACTCCACGGTAACAATACCTGGAAACGAAAAAAACATGGGCACCTACGTCGTGGACCTTTGTGTCCTAGTAGCATGACAATTTTTGTGTGAGCTAACGGACATTCAAGCATTGGGCCTATAACATCTTTTTTCTGAAGCCATTGACCTAGATTAATCTGACTATTCATTGTTAAGACCTCGTGATAACCTTGCAACTTGAAAAATTTGTAGAACATACACAATTTCAGTCTTCTTTCTTCAAAACACAATGTCTATTGTGCTTGTCTCTTTGATCAGTTTCTGAAAATGCAAAACAAAACATCCAAACTGTCAAAATGAGTCAAACGTGTTAAAGTCTAGGGTTTTCAACGTCAACTATCTTGCAAATCAGTAGCATTATGTGATAAACTACCACAATCAACCAATTATTTTACTGCAATCAGTGAAATTGTACCACATTTGACCAGATATACTATATTCCTGTTCTGACCTAAAACCTTGAAAGAATTCTTCTTTTGGTGTCCAAAACTAGTGTCTATCCCAGGAAAATGCAAAGAACATTGTGTGAATCTCTAAACATTAAAGATTACCCTTTCTCTGTAAAGCACAATTATTGTCAAAAAACATTGTTAGTTCGAAAGCTCAGACTCGAAATATCTTGATCTCATCATATCAAACATCATCATCTTTATCAAATTGACTTTGTCCAAGACAAAGGTCGGCAAATCTTATCTTTTATCATCACCACTTTGAGATCAAGTTATATCAAAATCTATCCTTAGAATTACCCTTGTCCAAAACATAACTCAGACTTTTCTTAGAAAGGATCCTCTTCTTTGTTTACTTTATATCACTTGTTTTAGTTACAAAACCTAGACCGCACTATGTCTCAAACACCTCATGGAGGACCTTACACAAGGTTTAAAGCTAGAGATCAACCTAATGAGTCATATATCAATTGTTTCCCCGCTTGGGAAATAGAGAAAGATAACAATCCCTTCATGAACACCAGTTCTGCTCTATTCATTGAACAGCCTCGTGGGGCAGCCTTTTTCCAAGATATCATCGAAGAAGAACTTGAAGATGTGGAACAAGATGCCTACTCCACCAAAGTAGTTGACACTGTTATAAAGAGGAACCCTGAACGTTACTTGGCCATGCTAATAAAGAAGGGAGTCAAACTCCCCTCTAAATTCAATGTATCAACTATATGGCCCAAAAACCCTCTCGCAGGTCAAAACACTACTCACACTCTCCAGATACTACCTATTATGTCACAGGTCTTTCCACCATTGGCCTTACCCACATCAACACAGACTATATCCAATCAAATCAATGACCCAACCCAAGCCAATACATCATCTACTCAAGGCATGACAGGCTCACAACTAAGTGCACCCATGGTCACTAGTATGCCTCCACCTTTCATCTCATGGCCAGCACAATCAAGCTCTCATGATATGCCTTCCATCCCACCAAACACCAGCTGTTCTAAAGCTATGCCACTACTACAATCAATCCACACTAATCTTGGGGTCAACACATCATGCCCACAGGGATCCATCTCTGCCAGAATGACTTACAGTCAAGGCACACCAAAAGCTACATCTTTGCCCATTCCGACACCCATCCAACCTCCACAACAGCAACCCCAGCTTCAGTTGCCTCAGTTCCAACCTCTGCAACAGCAAACCTAGCTTCAGTTGCCTTGAATCCAACCTCTGCAATAGAAACCCTTGCTTTAGTTGCCTCAGTTCCAACCTCCACAATAGCATTATCCACCCCAGTTTCAGTCACAATAGCAAACACATCAAAACCCACCATGGACTACTCATGTCCCTTCAGTTGTAAATCACTTGGTGGGGAATCAATATCAAGTCCCTAGGATGAAATCCTATATTCCTACTCAAGGGACATAGAGGCACAACCTCATACCCACCACAGCACAAAGGAATGTCCACACACATCAGCCTCAATATCAAACGTACATGCTAATGCAACAAATGCAAACCCTTCAAACCCAAATGATGGATATGCAAAATCAGGGGAAAACTTAATCCTATACCATAGAGGATTTATACCCATATGCCTTTGACCATTCTCTTCAAATGTCTCCATTCCCAAACCACTTCTCAGTGCCAAAATTTGACAAATACAGGGGCGGTACCAACCCTATTGAGCATATTTGATAGTTCTTTGCTAGTTGTGTCGAAGTCTCTCATGATGAGACATATCTAATGTGATTGTTCCCACAAATTTTAGTCGGACCAGCAATGGAATGGTTCTCACATCTACCTCATGGCATTTAGTCTTGGGGAGAATTGGCTGAAAAGTTCATAGCTCACTTCCATCATAACATCGAGTGCAAGGTCAACATCAAGGACCTTTGTGACATTAAATAGAAATATGGAGAGTCTTTTGTGAAATTCCTATAGATATGGAGGAATACGGCAAGCTGTATAACATATGATGTGCCTGAACAAGACTTAATAGTCATGTTTGTTGACAATCTGATCCCTGACATGTCATTCACAACATAGTTACAATTAGCTCCGAACTTCACACAACTCATCGAAAGAGGAGTTCATTGTGAGTAGAACTTGGTCAAACGAGGAATCCTTGCAGATCCCACACAAACGAACACAAATAAAAATGCAATGGAAAAGGCTAAGTGGTGGAACAAGAACAAAAATGTCACTAGCGATGGTGTCATTGATGTAAAGACAGTCAACTACACGTAACCCAAGGTGTCACTGCAAGGCGCACCTATGGAAAACCAAAACCCCACAGGGCCCACTCAACAAGAATACACTCAAAACCAACCTCACCCTGTATAAGTAGCCGCTATGTCAAACAGTCATCAATAGAATCAATGCAAACCGCGGTTTCAATTCCAGCAACAAGATTTCACACCATTAGGAGAGCCGATAGAATCAGCTTTACGCAAGTTGATACAATCAAACACTATCACTCTCCCAGAAGTTAGGGACTTTGAACAGGATGAAAAAAAACCAAGGTGGTATAATGACAAAGACTTATGTGAGTTTCATCAGGTCAAGGGGTACAAAATAGCCAACTGCTACCGATTGAAGCATGCTATTCAAGATCTAATTGACACAAGGATAATTGATGTGATGAATACTCAAACTAAAGGCACAACTGATCACACCATTTTCAATGATACCTTCCGTGATCACAACAAGGGAAAAGCCTTCAGGTCTGGTGGACAAAACAATAAATTTAACTATACATATGTCAACAATGACAATGTTATCAATTGCCTCAACCCTTCAGATAGCCATGTGGCTACAATCACTATCAAAGATCAAGGTAACAATTGTGTTGTAACAAAGCATTGTGCTAGAGTCATCTTGCAAGGAGTACCATCCTTAGCTACTACATCAACCAATCCTATAGCAAACTCAAATCCATAAACAAGCATAGTGGACCAACTAAAGCACACACCTGCCCAGATCTCCATGTTTGACCTCTTGCGCATATCTCCGCAGCATAAACTGGCACTTGACCAAGCACTTCAAAATGCAGTTGTCCCAAGGGACATAACACCTGAAAGCTTCCAAACGATGGTCAACCATATAGCAGCTAAAAAACATGCCACATTCACAGAATGTGATGTGCCACCGCATAAACCCCTGCATAATGATCCTCTACACGTACTTGTCCAGATCCATAAACGCGTTGTCCGTAGGGTCCTTGTTGATGGTGGAGCTGGGTTAAAAATTTGTACTCTAAAGTTAATCAAGCAACTAGGTTATTCAAAATCAAGCATTGATGTCACAAGGAGGATAAATATCAGAGCCTGTGATGAAGAGGAAAGGTCCTCTAAGGGTATCATCATTCTACCTGTTCGCATTGGTCCTATGGTCAAAAACACACCCTTCCAAATCTTAGATCTTGAACTGGGATACAACATGTTACTAGGGAGACTTTGGATACATGAATTGCAAGTTGTACCATCAACATACCATCAATGCATCAAGTTCCCTCACCAGGGAGAGGAGATCATCATAGAGGGAGATCCCAATCCCTTACAATATTGCAATGCGATCCAAATCAGCACCGATAACCAGGTACCATCAAACCAAGATGCAAGCATCCCGTCCTCTTCAGATTCAAACCCAAAAGATGTTACACAGGTAGTGGGGAAGATAGTCATTAACCAGGATGCAAGTAACTCCTCCCCTTCAAATCCAATTCTTAAAGATGTCACAGAGAAAGCAGGCAAGATATCCATCATGGACAAGGGATGTGGTGAATATAGATATGAAGAGGCTTTTACCATCACACACATGCCTCAAAGCCCAAGAACTCATGGTATGCCACAACCTATTATTACAACAGAAACTCCGCAGTCGGTTCTATTTAGATGTCCACCCACAACCTTTGTCTGATGGGGAGACATAGCGGAAGAGAATCCTTTTGAGCAAGACATCAATACCTAGTTATACCGAGACTCCCCTGAAACAATTTGACCACCATTACCCTTGTCAAACTATGGTAATGGATACACAATGATACAAATATTTGGTTACGATGGTACAACCAAATTGGGGGCAAGGCAACAAGGCATATATGAATTGCCTCTCCCACCAACCCAAAGAAACACTAGAGGTTTGGGCTATGGACAACAAAGCACTAGTTTGGTGATCCAAGACATTCAAGTCAATCAAGAGCAAGTAGCAGAGATGCACCGGGGGCACAACACTGAGCATGTCCTAATAAGCAACATATTAGCACAGTTGTTGCCCACCGAAGAGGGAACCACACAATCCCAATTAAACCTACACATAGAAATCAATGATAACCAAGGAAGTGAGACATCGGACGAACATTCCATTGAGACAGACTCCCATGAGTATTAGTGGAGATCCCTCCACGACTCTAAACCCTCAATCCCTTATTTTTCCCCTCGAGCCGATATTATCATAAACCCAGCAGACCTATTTGAATAACTGACCATTACCGAACAACCCTGTATAGACAAACATGTCATCTATCAGACCTCAAGTGGTGCATCCTCATCAGAGTCCAATTTTGTAGGCACCATATACGCAGTCCCTTTTAGTCAACCTGAGCCAAACAGTAGTGAAAGTGTCTATCTTGTACACCCTGAGCTTATAGCATGGGATCAACAAGGGCCACTTGATCTAGATGTATTTGAGAATGACGAGGAAATAGCTCATTTCATGGGACTAAGGGAAGGCATTCTATCAGGAGATCACAAGGAAAGATTCTCCATTAACCTAGATAGAGTAGCATATTTTGGGGAGGAAGATCCTCTTTCCAGTCCACAAAAGAAAAAAGAACAAAAGAGTAAAAAGCTAAAAGAAGATGTATCTTCTAGTGAAAACCTCTTTGAGGTGATAGAAGATGGAAAGAGAGAACTCCTCCCCTTAACAGAAGAGAAATCAGCATTCTTAGCCAAAGAGACAGAGGAAATCAACTTGAGGGATGACAAGAACCCAAAGAACATATACTTGGAAAAATCTCTCACCCCTGAGGAGAGAGAACAGTTCATTGGTTTCTTCAAAGCAAGAATGATCAATTTTGCATGGTCCTATTCAAATATGCCAGGGTTGGATCCAGAGTTAGTATTACAGCATCTCCCATTGCTACCAAATGTTAAACCTATCAAACAGAAGCTGAGAAAAATGCACCCTCACGTTGCATTACTAGTCAAGGCAGAACTAAAAAAGCTCTTGGATGCTAAATTCATCAGACATATACCATATGTAGACTGGATATCTAATCTGGTACCAGTTACAAAGCACAGAGGTCAGATACAAATTTGCACAGACTTCCAGGATCTCAATATTGCATGTCCCAAGGATGACTTTCCTTTACCAAACATCGATATGATAGTGGACCTAACGGCAAGACATCAAATGCTATCACTTATGGATGGCTTCTCAGGTTACAATCAAATAAGGATAGCACCAGAGGACCAACAAAAAATGGCTTTCACATGTCCTTAGGGAACATATTGTTGGAATGTCATGCCATTTGGTCTAAAGAACGCTGGAGCAACATATCAGAGAGCAATGACAACCATATTTCATGATCTCATCCACAAGACAATGGAAGACTATGTGGATGACATACTAGCCAAATCAATACTCCGAAAGGATCATCTACAGGTTTTGAGACCCATCTTTGATAGAATGTAGGAATTCAAAGTCTGACTAAATCCAAAAAAGTGTGCATTCGGTGTCACAGCGGGAAAATTACTAGGGTTCATAGTATCACGCAGAGGAATTGAAGTGGATCTAGCAAAGGTCAAGGAAATATTGGACATGCCTCCACCATCAAACTTGAAACAACTAAGAGGGTTACAAGGAAGGCTCCAATTGATAAGACGCTTCATAGCTCAACTAGCAGACAAGTGCCACCCATTCCAACATTTATTGCATAAAGACATCAAGTTCATATGGACAGAACAATGTGAACAGGCATTTCAGATATTCAAAACCTACCTTCTTAAATCTCCTATATTGGTACCACCAGTACAAGGTAGACCATTGCTTCTATATATCTCAGCGACAGAATCAGTGTTAGGGGTCCTTTTGGCACAACATGATGATGCAGGAAAGGAGAGGGTCATCTACTATCTAAGTAGGACTTTGGTTGGATATGAGCTAAACTACATGCCAATTGAGAAGTCATGCCTGGCATTTGTTTTCACTTCCCAAAAGCTAAGACACTACATGTTGAGTCACCAAACGAAATTGGTTGCACATATTGATCCTCTCAAGTACCTCCTGAGAAAAGCAATGCTCACTGGATGACTGGCCAAGTGGGTAATGATCTTAAACGAGTTCAACATTGAGTATGTAGACAAAAAGGCTAGCAAAGGACAAGTGATCACCGATCAACTAGCAGAGGCACCAATTCAAGACCACCAGCCTATTGTTTCAGACTTTCCTGATGAATCTATCATGACACTACAACCGGTGATCGAGGTATGGCAACTTTATTTTGATTGATTGTTTACAAACCATGGTGCGGGGGTAGGGATAGTTCTTATCACTCCAGATCATGATACAATTCCAAATTCTTTTAGACTTAACTTCCAATGCACCAACAGTATAGCAGAATATGAAGCATTGGTCATCGGTCTAAAGATAGCCGTCCAATGGAGAATCAAGAATCTAAAAGTCTTTGGTGATTCGCAGTTGGTCATTAGTCAAGTTAACAATGATTACATGACCAAAGATGAGAAGCTCATACCTTACAGAGCACAGATGGAACAACTATGCACCAAGTTTCATTACATTCTCTTCGAGCAAGTCCCCAGAGCATAGAACAAAGTGGCAGATGCGATGGCTACCATAGCATCACTGATTGATATGCCAAGTAACGATACCAAATTCTAGTTTCTAGTGGAGAAACTCTTGATACCATCACATCAGGCATCTATCACAGAATCAGCATGTGTCCTTGTTGGTCCTGAATCCCCATGGTACCAAGATGTCTATAGCTATCTCCAAAACAATGTCTTACCCCCAAACTTGTCTAGGAACTAGAAAAAATCCCTCATCCACCAAGCCTCTAGATATACCATCCTCTCAACTACTCTATAGAGATAAATTCTTGATGGAACATTACTATGATGTCTCACTTCCATGGAATCCCAGAAAGCTTTGTACGAGGTACATGAAGGGATATGTGGAACCCACAGAGGTAGCAACAGCTTAGCTAAGAAAATAATCTGCATGGGATACTATTGGCCAACAATAGAGATAGATGCACACAAGCATGTTCAAAGGTGTAGACAGTGTCAAATTCATGGAGACCTCATCCATGCACCAGCATAGGAACTAAATCCCATTACATCACCATTACCATTTTCAATGTGGGGATTTGACCTAATGGGAAAAATAACACCTTCCTCAGCAAATGGACACAAGTACATCATAGTAGCAATGGAGTACTTCACCAAGTAGGTGGAAGCAATTCCCCTCACTTACATCACTGGAAAATAGATAGCAATGTTCATACTTAATCACATCATCTATCGATACGGGATCCCCCAAACAATCTTGACAGATCACGGTACCCCTTTCCAGAACAAGGATGTTGAAGACCTATGTGAACAATTCCGCATCAAACAAGGGTTCTCATCATTTTACTACCCTCAAGGGAATGGCCAAGCCGAAGCCACCAATAAAACAATCTTGAAGATTCTTAAGAAAATAGTAAACGAACCAGGGCGAGACTGGCATTTACAGCTTAGTCCCACATTATGGGCATACAGAACTAGTGTGAGAACACCTACAGGAGCTACTCCTTTCTCACTAGTCTATGGAATAGAGGCGGTATTACCCCTCGAAGTGTAAATCACATCCCTGAGGATATCATTAAAGAACCTAGTTTTAGACGAAGACTATAGAGTGGTGAGGCTCAGTGAACTAGAGCTACTAGATGAAAGAAGGCAACATGCCTTCGACCACTTACAAGGCTATCAGAATCACCTTAGAAGGAACTATCACAAGAAGGTAAAGCCAAGAACATTTGAGGTAGGAGACTTTTTCCTCATGGAAAATCAGAAGAATCAAGCAAAGTGAGTCAAACCTGGTAAGTTCGATCCTAACTAGCTAGGACCATTTGTTATTGTCAACTCTACTCAGAGTGAGGCATTCATACTAGCAACACCAGAAGGAGATCATCTCCCTGGCTACATCAACAGCATGCACCTGAAGAGGTTCTACCCTTAAAGGTCTCTATGGTTAAGGCATTTATCCACATATCTAGAAAATACCAAAAAAAAATTAAAAAAATTACAAAAGTTACCTTGGTGAAAACCTGGCAATCAGGCGCTTTGGCAACAATAAAAAAGAAAAAAAAAGTAAAGAGAAAACAAAATTTCTCTCTAAGTGAAAACTTGGCAATCAGGTGCTATTGAGTAGGTACCTTGGTAAAAACCTGGCATACAGGCGCCAAGTGTTCAAATCTAGCTTCACCAGCAATGAGCTCCAAAAGCTTGAGCACACTTCAAAGTGCAAGACTAACTATCCCAAGTAATATCCAGCAACACAATCCCCTCTGAGCACCAAGCACTCACCCATGGTTGATACTGGTCCACTAGACTAGGGGACAATTCCAAAAGTTCTCAAAAATTCTAAAAAAATTGGAAAACTCATCAAAAATCCTAAAAAGATCAAAAATAAAGAAAAAATTGATCTTCATAAAAAACAATTAAAAAAAAATTGCAAAAATCCCAAAGCAATAAAACCAACTTGGTCATTAAGAAAGCAAGGCGCAGCACGCCCAATCAATCAATTGTCATAATCATTGGCTTTGCAAATCAGCATTGGGCCCATCTGACACAGCTTGATCAGCTGCCAAATTGATCAAATCAAAATCTATCAATCAAAATTGTCACAATCATGAGCTTTGCGAACAAGCATTGGGCACATCTAACACAGCTTGATCAGCTGCCAATACGATCAGAGCAATCAAATCTATCAATCAATATTGTCACAATCATGATCTTTGCGAACAAGCATTTGGCCCATCTTACACAGCTTAATCAGATGCCAACATGATCAATCAAATCAAGCCAACCAAGCCTATCCAAAGAGTCGATCCAATCATGAGAATCCAACTGCATCAAGGAACCACACAAAAATGTTGACTAGGTCAATCAAGTCAGTCAAATGTCAGTCTATCTTTCGGGGTTATGTTCTTACACTACTCCAGGATCCACTATGTGAGGAGAGTAGCTATGATAGATCATGACTTATTTTCTTTGATTTTTGTTTGTTGCATGTTCATTTCAATTTCAGGGCCATGATTATTTAGGATAAATGTGGTAGGCGCTGTCACTTATCTAGCAGCCACGTAGTTCCACGATCTGAGATTAACCCTGGGAAATAATTGGACATTCCTTCTCTTTTATTTTGCTTGTTTTCTTTATAGAATCAAGAGCTCGCAGCAATATTCAGATGGACTCTAAGTTTCTTTGGAGTCCTATCTTGGTTTCTATGGTCTTTCCCTTTATGTTGCAAACAAGAGCTCATGATGCTATCCAGATGGACTCTAGGGGCGTAGGAGTTCTATCTTGTTTGCTTGGCTTTCCCTTTCAGAAATCTAGAGCTCACAATGCTATCCAGATTGACTCTAGGGGCGTAGGAGTTCTATCTTGATTTCTTTGTTTTAGATTAATTCAGATGACAAGCAGTATCCAGATGGTCAATATATGCGTGCTTTTGGCTCTCTTTCTTTTCAAACAGGGAACATAGTTGAATCCAGATGGTCAATATTTGGGTGCACTATGGATCTCTTTTCTATTCAATCTATCTACTTCTTCCTCTATCAAGAGGTGGTGGCGGTATCTAGGTGGTATGTGATCTGGATCATTCGACACTCTTCCAAAATATCAGAAAATACAAAAAAAAAAGATGAAATGATGACAATTAATGGAAACTGGGGCAGCGACTTGGGACATTTATCTGTTCTATCAGATCATATCTATCCAAAAATGCAAAAAGAAAACTTTTCTATCATTACATTATATTAGATCAACCTCAGAGCACATCTATCCAAACTAACTTCTTTCTAACTAACACATGCATTACTCATATATTTTGTGCATAGTAGATTGTATTCATTCATTAAGTGCATCAGAAAAGAAAAAAACATGGTAGTTGCATACATAATAAAGAATAAAAACACATGCATCCATAAGAATCTCATATAAACATGCATCTCATTTACACCATCCTGCATGACATGTCAGTATCATAGGAAAGTAAAATCATCCATATACGAGTCTACATAATAGAAACACATTGCATATACATCTCATCATCTAAACCACTAATCACATAGAAGCATACATATAAACAAGTAAAACATTGCACATCATATCAAAACTTATCTGCATCTCATGTAAATCAAAAATATCTGAGTACAAATGAAAGGTCGCAAGTCTAAACAAAGACGGTAATCAACATGTATATCATATGTATATCAGTGTATCCAGATACAAAAAATGGTACTACTCAGTGTATACAATGAAGCACTACAAAAAATGGTACAAGATGCATATCAATAGGAGCTAACCCCACCCTTGCCAGGAGGAGCACAAGGGGGAGGCATATCTGAATATGTCCTGTGAGAGGACTCAGGAGCTCGGACACCACTACTCTGCGACCGCTGAGCCCTGCTGGATCTCTATGATGCTGTGTAACTAGGCACTCTCTGCGCAACTGGAACTGCGCCCTCATAGTGTTGTCTCCAATACTCTATCTCCCTCTATGCCTCTCGCCTAGATCTGTAATATCTATCCAAAATATCTCTCTATGCAACATCTTGAACACTGTCAATGAATGTACGGACCTCGGCCTGAGCCTGTCGCTCTCTAGACTTAGCAGCTATCACACAGGCCTCCAAAATGGTTGCACGGGCATTGGCTAAAGCAAGACGGGTCTGCAAATCCTGAACCTGTTGTGAGAGTCGCTCAACCTTGGAGGGATCATCGTCCATACCACCCATGGCTACATCCATATCTCCCTCCTCTACCTCTCCACCCAATCCCTCACCTCACCTCCGCTTGAGCACCATGGAATCATCCCCACTCTTGGAGCTCTCCCATGTACTGCTCCTACTGCTGCCACTCTCCCCCGAGGACCCTGTCTCAGAACTCTTCTTGTCCAGAGCATCCACATCTATATCTGCAAGCTCAATATCCACATCCTCAATCACAACCCTATCCTCCTCCATGGGAGCCAAAACTGTAGTGGTACATCTGCGCACCCTCTGAACTAACTGGGGTGCCTCCTCCTCCAAAGCCTCCTCATCCTCCAAAATGGCACCCAGCCCAACTCTTGACTGACCACCACTCTGGCCACCTCCCATCCTAACTCCACCTCCAGCACCCCCGGGACCAGGATCATCCCCTCCATCATCACACCTCCCTC
>MU228095.1:1555972-1571815 GCA_018584345.1 Thuja plicata
ATGCAATGAATGAAGTTGGAATAATATATATTTACAATTGTATTCCCAATGCCACAATGGAATACAATGAATCTTAACAAGGCTACGACTATAATAGATACTTAGCAGTTTGAATATATATTAATGGTTGTCTCTAAAATAACAATATGGAATATGCACATACCCTGCAAGCTAGCTCTGATAGACAATGAAATATTTGTTGTTATGACAGGATAATCAATGGTAGATAGTGTTGTCTCTAATATGCTTGATAGTTGATACGACTTATGCAATCTTCGATTCTAGGGTTGTCTCTAATATGGAATTATGATTTATGTTTGATATATGGTGCCATCTCTGATCTGTTGTATAATGCATGCACTTGAATCTATAAGGTTGTGATAGCAACCAAAATGCTCAATGAGTGATATCCATGTATAGTTTATAAAATCAATAATCAATACACACCTCTCATAGCCGATCATATCATAATATTACTATGCAAGAATCAAATACAGGGATTCTAAAACTTTCAAATGTATTTCATTTACATACTAAGATCACTCAACTCAAACCCTACATTCATGGAAATGATTATATTCACCTGCCCTAGCCTACAGGTTTTGTTGGATTCTCAAAAATGCCCTCCTCCCGCTTGCGAGTGAACTAAAAAATGAGTTTCACTTTTCACTTTTTTTTTTGTTTATATCCTGTATTCGTCGAACTTTCGACAAACTCAGGATTGTCAAAATTTTGACGAAATCGGGGTCATAAACAAAAAAATAATAATATAACAAGCCAAAAAAAGCCTTGGTCAAAATTAAAGGTAGAAAATAGCTATCAAATGTATTAGTGAGGATCAAGTGGCTCACTAGGACCAAGGCTACCCTAGTAAGGAGCTAGAGGTGATGCATCTACATTAGGTATGAGTGGAATCTACAATTGAGGCAGAGATTTGGTGTGGAAAAGAAAGTTGTGTTTTTACTTCAATAGAACTAGCCCAAACACATTGAAGATGCTATTATCTAATTCATGATCTATGGATTTTTGTTCACGATGTATTGAATTCCATGATTGTTGTAAGTCTATGATCCTTTCATATGGTTTTTTCCTTTTTTTAATTTGAGCAGTGAGCTCTAGACAGTGTGCCTAGATACAAGTGCATTCCCATTGTAATACCTTTAACACGGTATAGTGCTTTTAACGGAGTACATGATCTTGTGGGTTCATCCCCACCGTGGTTTTTCCCTTGACTTGGTTTTCTACACAAAAATATTGGTGTTATATGTTCTTGATGTGTTTTGGATCTATGCTTTTTGTTCATTAATCAAATCTAAAGTTAAAGGTTAAAAGTTTGTTAAAGTTTGAAGTGTTGGACACAACTAATTCACCCACTCCCCTTCTTAGCTGTGTTTTGCCTTATTTCTATCAATGTGAAGCCCCAAAAATTTACAAATAAGAGCATGATCACTCCAATATCAAATATCATCCATAACTTATTCTAGTTGAATTACCAAGATTGGATGCTCTTGGATTCTTTCCAAACATCCATTCACTTTCTTAACTTTTGAAACTCCCTTTGAAGAGGCATCACCCTCACCAGAACTCTAATTCAAATCTTTAACACTTGTACGCACAATTTAGGATGGATCAGAGACATCCATAGCCTTAGAGATCATTTGACTTGGAGATATTCTGAGATGATCCATACAAACTCCTTTAAATCAAAAACCCCACCCACCGCCTTTCTTAAAATCCCTCACTAGAAGAAAAAAATTAGCGTCCCAAAATAGAACCCTTCACCCCTGACTTTGATAAAATATTCAGCAAAACATTAGAACCAATAAGAGAGAGAAGCACCCTGATCCCTAATGGTTTTACCCTGTAAACTACCCTATTGCCAAGCCTCTCGCACAACCCTATCTCCCGCACAAACCACATGCACCAGCCAAAAACTCCATTGGAAAAGAAAGCACTAAGAAAAAAAATTATATATACTCCTTCCCCCTGTGCCAAACCCTGGCCTCTATTGTTAACACACCACCGAGCACTCAAAGAACAAATGTGCGACTAGGGTTTCCCCTAGCCTGTGCACACTAGAGCAATCGCTGTCATTTTTCCCACCGCTCCTATGTGAATTGAGGCAAGCCATTTTTTTAAAATTTTAATTATTATAGAATAATTATATTTTTATATAAAATATCTATTTTTATTTTTTAAGATGAAAAAGGAAAAGGAGGTACACTTTGTGGCAAATTTGTGGTGTACAATCCTCATCAAATGATCCCTGATACACAATGCATTATAAAAACCCAATCATGCAACTATATCCTTGTAAATCTCGCCATTAATTACCCGCAACCAAATTTTAATATATAAATAAAACTTATATAGATTCAAATTCTACCTATCCCTTGAACCACTTCTAGGTGGAAGTGCTAGTAATAAACTTTCCCTCATTTTGTAATTCTCAATGGTCATGATTCACATGGGACTGTAGGAAAAAGGATAAATAATAAAATTAAGGTCTCAGGTCAATCCCCATATTATCCCCCTGGGAATTCAGGGTGTAAAAGGTTATAGTAAGACACATGCCCCTAGGAGCACATTCTTCAACATTTTTTGCAAATTTTGAACTTTCTATTTTTTGGCTCTAAGTCAGTTTCACATTCTAATTGCTCAATCTCTTTGAGCTCTCCCCAAGTCAGTAACATAAAATTCTTATGTATAGGTACTTTTCTATATATTAGTATATATGTTTAGGCTAAGGCCTTTTATAAAAAAAATACCTTAATTTTAAATTTTATTTTGATTAATTTTAAAATCTTGATTAGTTTTGATTATAATTAGCCTTTTATTTAAATAAATAAAACCTCAATACTGATATAAAAATAGAACCTAAAAAAACCATATATTAAATTTATTTCTCATCATTTTCATAGTGCATTAAATTTTGTCTTCAATCTCCAACACCAAGTGCAATTACTTCCACAAGATGGAAAAATTGATCATCGTATTATGGGTTCTATGATGGAAAACAACCTTCATGTGAGGATGAAAATACAACTAATGGGACGACAATAAACAAGTGCAATTACTTCCACAAGATGGAAAAATTGATCATCGTATTATGGGTTCTATGATGGAAAACAACCTTCATGTGAGGATGAAAATACAACTAATGGGACGACAATAAAAAATTGGAAGTCACGATGATAGTATGAAATAAAGAGAGTATATTTTTTGTATAGCTAGTGGGAAATATTGACATATGAAACTTTCAATCATCTTGCGGAGGCTTTTGGGAGTTTTGAAACATTGATTTGAATAATTAGCTTGACCATCTCAAATAAGAAATGCCTTCGGCGTAATTATTACATGTGAAATTTAAAGATGAAAAAAATATCCCTTTTTAAGCATGTATTGCTTTCTAGTAAAGTTGTTCTTCATGCATATATGCTTTTGTATTCATGTTTTTTGTATGATTTATGTTTTCATGCATTCAATTTTTTTCTCTAGTGTATTACTCTTTGCATGCAATGTAAGATTTAAAGAATATTTTTGTGTTGCCTTCCACGAAAGCATGCATGTTCTTATAAATTATTACATGAAAGATTCACATATGAAAAAATTACCCTTTTTTCATCAAGCATTGCCTTTTAGCATATATATTATTTTTCATGCATCTAGTAATAATATATTATTATTATGTTACTATTATAAAATAAAATAATATTATATTAATATATTTAATATTAAAATATTATATTATTATTGAACCCTAATCCTAACTATAATTATAACCCTATTCATAATCCTATTTGTAACATAATCTTAACTGTAATTAGATCATAGCTCTAATTAAATAATAACTCTAAGACTAATTGAACCATAATCATACGTTTACCTTAAACGTAACCATAACTCAAAGATTTCTAACATAGCCTTAATTGGAATGTAAACCTAATTGACTTGTATCAACATGTGTTGATCATGTTTAATTGTGTATGTCATATTCCCCTTTTGGTTATCCCTTTTTTTTCTCTATTCTTGGAGATTAGATAGATTATTTTATGCTTGCAATAGGACAACTAGTTTTATTGTATCTAATTATGTTTGAGTTACAACTCCTTATGCATTTTGGCATTATTTGGCTCTTCATAAACAACCAATATGAGATAATTCCTAGTGGTTCTTCCTCCCTCAAAGTTTTCATATGTTTTTTTCTTCATCCTCAAATCCATATCATGTGTTGGAAGTTTCATAGTTTCTTAAAATTTCCAAGCGTAGATGATTGTAGTTCAAATTCCAAAAATATTATGTTAAATGTCAAAGTTTTATAGTTTCCCATTCTATCATACCATTTCCTCAACCCTCACTATTTCCCTTGTCCCTATGAGAGTTTCATACTTTCTCTTACCAACACAACTTTTCTAAAATATTTTTATTTTGACACTCTACACTAAGTTGCCTTTTAAAGTCACAGTTTGAGTAATCCCTTTACTTGTGTACATTATAGTATTAATTTATCAATATCCCTAATCCTTAACACAATGATAACTTTGTGGTTAGGCATACACTAGCTACTACTACAACAATTTAACAATATGTTTATCTTCAATTGTGTTTAATACTATTTAGGATACCTCTAGGGAAGATACCCTATGCACCAACAAGGAAAATGTACACACCTAAAATTACCTCATCGATATAATTGTTCATTTTAATAATTTATCAATTCATCCACAATTCATTCCATTAGTGATCTAAATCAATAAATTATCCACTCACGCCTTATTAATAATTTAAATACATAACACCTTTTTTGATCGTGTTCCTCCTTTTATCCTGATATTTTAGATAGATAAGATCCTAAGTCCTTAGGGATTGATGTTGTTGTGTCACTTTGATATCTTGGTGAAAGTATTTAGATTCTATCCAATAATTTAATGAGAGGATGAGCATAAGATCATACTCCCACTAAAGTGGGGATTAAATGTAGTGTCAAAAATTATATCCTCAATAATTTCATACTCATTTTTGGCTCATAGTGGTGTTTCTCCTTTCAACACCCCCGAAGTTGATTGATCTACTCAAGACACTACCAAATTTGGAGGCTCAAAATTGTTTCAGGATCCTTGAAAAAAGTTCAGCCCAAGATGTCTAACTTATAGTGCCACTTAAAAGGGGAAGAATTTTGAACCCTCTAACGATCATAAAAATTTGAGCAGGAAAGTGCTCCTCTATGTCGACCTTTTGCAAAATTTCAACATGTTTTGTGAGGTTAGGTATAAAAACAAGCTCCATGTCCTCATTTGAAAATCCCAAATACAACAATTCAATTATTAATCAAGAATTTGAGCAAGCATTCAGTCATATTTAAGGAAATAAATGAGAAGTAAAGAATTTGAGCATTCAAGTTGGCATTCATGACCAAGTTTTTGTGTTTCCTCCATTAGTGAAGACATGCATGAGACCCCACCTAGTAAAATCAATCTTTGATGAAGCCTCAAGGCAAGAGGATTCATGGAAAAGATATTATAATCAAGGGTATATTCAAATCTAGAACCTACAATTTCAACACAAATCTAACCACAAAATATTTGTTAATAGCATTTAGTGTAAATCCCTAATATCAAAAGAGGAAGCAAGAAATAAGAATGCATAAACAATCAATAAATGAAATAAATTCAATAAATGACTATGCAAACCACTAAGTCCTCCTTTTTTGTTCTCCTTCTTGATATAATGTGATCTCTCAGTTTCAAGCTCAAATGGGACAACATAATAATTCAAAGCATGTATGTGGTTCATGTGGTTTTGAATCATGAGAATTATCTCTCATTATATAGACTTTCTGGATTTCAATCAGGATTCTATTATTTAAGAGATAATTGAAATTGATTGATAAGTTCAACTCAAATGATTGGGGAGTTGAACTCAAATGACTAATCACTTGACTGAGACTAATTGGAAGTGAAGTAAATTGATTGAATTTTTAAGAGAATTTATTGATTTGTTAACACATTTGATTGTGAGTGAACTAATTATGATTAGACATTGGACTTAATAGATTGAAGAGATGACTAAATAGATTGATTAGTCAAAAAATAGATTGGACAGATGACTAAATAGATTGAATTGATAAGTTAATAGATTGATTAGTCAGAAAAAGGTGATTGAGGAGTTAGAATGTGATTGATCAGTAGACTGAAAGTTAGTATTAGTTAGAACTAGAAGAATAAATACAATTAAATACATATAAAATTCATTTATTTGCACATGGGGGAATATAATAAATAAATAAAATTATTTATTTATGAGAAGAATAATTAGTAAAATTAAATAAATTAGAATTTATTTAATTATGAGTGGGAATTTACCAAAAAAAACACAATCATGATGGAGCATGAGAAGGAGAGAAGGAAGCCCCAACGGTCACCTGCAAAAAATTTTGGAAGCTGAAGGGTGATCCAAAATGGGAGAACAATGTTCCAGTGACATGGTTTGTTCAACTACATATTTCAACCTACCTCTCACTGGCCTTTCAATAGGAACAACACATCCCACTTTCAAACCTAGAGACCTAAGCCTAGAGAAAACAATGTAAATTATCCCTTTAATGGATCTCATGGGAAAAAATCTAGGTATGGCAGGAGATGGGAGAAGCGAGACATGGGTCTCAACACAAATAATGGTTATGTGAGCATTGGAAAAAACTTTGACTTCTCAAAGTTCACGGGGAGGTTCTATAGACCAAAGCAGCCCATGGTCTTGATTCAAAGCCAGAATACTACAGAGGTGACACAACAACCAGAGGAAAATATCATGTATGAAATCATGTCAACATTAAGAATCACAAACTCTAAATGGAAGGAATCTATTGACTCCCTTCAGGATATTGCCTTCTTTTTTAAATGGTTAGGGTCATGGCCTTCAATAAATCTTGTTAGGAACTAATGTTATAATGTATGGGGAAAGGGTTGTAAACTTAAAACCCTATACAATGGCTTTTATATGGTTCTCTGTGAGGAAAAAGCTGATAAACATTAGATAATGAACAACATCCCTTATTTGATTGAAGGAAGGGGAATATATTTAAAAGATTGGGAGGCAATTTTTGATCCAACTAAAGAAAAGATTAAAGAATATTCAGTCGGGATTAACCTTCACAACCTCCCAGCTGAGTATTGGGGTCAAGAAATGTTATAACTGATAGGAAATCAGATAGGAACATACATTCAATCTAAAGAGGTGATCAATAATAAGGATGCTTCAATACACCCAAGAATCCTGATTAGCCTACAGCAAAATAACCCGATCCCAAACCATGTTAACCTGGGGACAGAAAATGGAGTCTAGAAACAGATGTTAGAAGGTCTGGGAAGGGGACCATGAAGTGGATTTAGTTCATGACTCCATTCTTGCAAAGGGTAAAGGAAACATGCAGGATCTACTGTTAGATGAGTTAGAAAGGAGATCCTTGGCTAGAGATATAAAATTATTGGATGGGACTAAAATAGTAGTTATAGGCCCAGTTGAAGGTGCACGTAAGTCTCCAAAATGGAGAAAGGAATTTAGAAAGGAAATAGAAGATGCTATTAAGGGAGAATTATTTACAAAATCCCCAGAAAAACTTATGACTTTGATGCTAGAACCTACTTGCCCAAGCTTAAACTTTGATGGCTTAACAGACAACTCTTCCCCTAAATATCCTGATAATAGGGTGGTTTGTGTAATTGATGAAGTTTCCTCACTCAGAACTTCAAGAAAACCCTCTGATGAAGGAAATTTGGTCATTTCCCCTCTGCTATGATTCACAAGATCAAGTAATGGTAAGAGTCTAAACTCAAATAAGCAGGTGCATGGTTTATCAGATTCTCAACTGACTTTGGATGTTTTAAGTAAGACTCATTTTGATGACATGGACCCTATCACTTTAAATAGTGTTACTGCTACATAGAGGATTGATGCCCAGGAAAATAGATATGCTCCACCTAGAGTTGAATCATAAATGGAAGATGGCAATGCAATGACAGGGATCAACTAGCAAGAGGAGAATGTTGATTCAATGGCTATAAAAGACAAAAATAGTGGTCAATCCCCAAGTTTCCAAGAATGCATGTCCTCCTATAATCTTTCTTTGTTGAAAACCTAAAGATTACAACTTCACATGAAAGGACTGGGTGTTTTCACCATTTATTAGATGTTCTTAACAGGCTTCAAGATGTTAATGATAAATCCACTTGTAAGGCAGCAGATAAAGTTGATGATGATGACCTCCAGGATAGACAAATATCATGTACCAGAAATCTAGAAAACTCATTCAATGAAGCAAGGGATAGTGGAGACAATCTATTAGAATGCTCATCCAATTTCAGATATTATAGTGAAGCTGGTGGGGATGATTTTTTGGGTATAGAAGACACTCCACATGTTCTTGAACATAGAGGGCTTTATCAATCTGAATCTAAGATGAAGAAACTAAAACTAGGTGAAAAGAGAAGAAGAGGGCCTAAATCTACAAAAGAGAGGCTGGAAGAAGCTGGTTGTGCAAAAAACCAAACAAAATTGTTGAGATTGGGAAGGCTATGCCTTTCCTGGCAGCAATGAGGATCCTATCTTGGAATGTCAGGGGTTGCAATGCCCCTGAAAAATATCGCTTGCTTAAGAGGGGTCTTGATCAAGCGAGAGCAAATATTGTTATGTTAAAATAAACAAAACTCAAAGGTGAAGATATAGATAAGTTCCAAAAGAAATTCTATAGATGGAAAGGGGTGTTTTCAGAGGCTGTGGGTGCTTTAGGGGGCATGGGTATATTGTGGGATGATAGTGTTGTTGATGTTTTTCTGATAAGTCAAGCCTCCAACTAGAAATGAATTGAGGTAACCTCTAAATAACTACTCTCTAGATTTTATGTTTTCAATATTTATGGCCCAAACAGCCCATCTGAGAAAGTGGCATTATGGAAGGTACTATCAGACTTCCTAAATGATAGAAGGGATGATTTATTTATTTTGGGTGGGGACTTTAATGTCATCTTAAGCCATAATGAGAAGAAAGGTGGAAAGGTATGGCAAAGTAGAAGCCAAAGAGACTTTGCAGACTTTGTTCTAAACAATCGAGTGGATGAAATTGATTTTAGGATAGGTGACTATACATGGAATAACATGAGAAGTGGATTCTTAAATATAGCTTAAAAACTTGATAGATATTTTTTAGTTGGTAAATGGGAAGAATGTGACTAGTTATGCATAGCAGACATATTACCTCTAATAGGCTCAGATCATTATCCTATAGTTTTTAATATTTAGGAAGATGTTGCCAATGAAAGATCACCATTTAAGTTTGAAACAATGTGGATAAGGGCATAGGACTTTTATGATAACATTGAGAAATGGTGGAGGCATGCTCTAGCAATGGAAGGTAATAAATCCTTTATATTTTTTAAGAAACTCCAGTATATCAAGGATCAATTAAAATTATGGAATAGAGATGTGTTTAGAAACATATTTGTGGAAAAGCTTAAGTTAAAATAGAGTTTAACCACCTCAATGAGAGAGTGATAGCACTAGGAATGGATGAATTCATGTATTTAGAGGAACAAACTCTTCAGAAATAGTATAAAGAGATTCTAGCTAGGGAGGATATCTTTGGAAACAAAAATCCTAGGAAACATGGCTGAAAGAAGGGGATAGGAACACAAAGTTTTTTCATAAGTCAATCAAAACTAGGGAGCCAGGAACAAGATCTTCTCTATTAAATCCAATGATGGAGAGGTTATTAATGATCCGAAGAGAATCAATCATGAAGTTGTTGCTTATTTTAAGAATATCTTCACACAACATGAGAGAAGGGGAAATGATAATGAGGAGATGCTTGCTCTTATTCTGAAATGCATAATAGATGCACAGAATGACATGTCGGGGGGTCCAATTTCTAAAGGTGAAGTCAAGGCTGATTTGCTAGATCTAGGAGGGGACAAAGCCCCTGGCCCTGATGGTTTTCCAACTCTCTTTTTTTAGAAAACATGGAACATTATTGCTAAGGATTTATGGCAGGTGGTGGAGGAATCAAGATCTGAAGGCTTCATTCTCAAAGACTAACAAAAAATTTATTTCTCTAATTCCCAAAAAGATGGACACTAAATCTTTTGTTGATTATGGGATAATAGCTCTATGCAACACATTTTACAAATTTATTATCAAATTTACAGCTAATATGCTGAAACATGTCTTAGGTAACATTATCTCTAAGGAACAGAGTGGATTTTCCCCAAACAGATCAATTTTTGAAGGTATAATTATTGCCCATGAGGATGTTCACATAGTTAAGACTGCTAAAGTTAACAGGATAATGATAAAACTAGACATTAAGAAAGCCTACGACAATGTTAATAGGAAATTTCTTCTCAATGTCCTAAGGAGGTTTGGGTTTGCTGATGGATGGGTGAAATGGATAGCAAGCTTCATTAACACCCCAAGGTTATCTATCATGGTAAATGGTATCCCTCGGGGATTTTTTGAAACCACTATTGGCATAAGACAAGGAGATCCTATTGCACCCTTCTTATTTGTCATTATGGTTAAAGTTCTAGGTAGATTGATAACAAAGAAAAGGATTGATGGCAGGTGAAAATGAATTAATATTGATGAAGGGATGGATTCATCAACACACCTACAATTTATAGATGAAAATTTCCTCCTGGGAGATGCTTCAGTTGATGAAGCAAGAGTTATTAAAACTACTCTAGACAATTATAGCTAAGCTACTAGACAATGTGTAAACTGGCTTAAATCTGAGGTCTACTTCTTCAATACAAGCATAAACTTGCAACATCAGATTAGTAGCATTCTACAGATTAAAATAGGATCTTTATCAAGAAAATATCTAGGTGTGCCTCTCTTTGATGGAGCTTCAAAACCACAACTATGGATAAACCTCATGGATAATTGCTTCAAAAGGATGGAGGGATAGAAAATTAGTTGGTTAACTTATGTAGGAAGAATTCTGCTACTACAAGTTGTCATCTCTGTTATCCCAATCTACTCAATGAGCTACTCCAAAATCCCACACAAAGTTCTTGATGTCATCTCTAGGAGAATGAGGAATTTTTTCTCAACTGGGGCAAAGGATGGAGACAAGCGGCCTCTCATTGGCTGGAACAAAACATATCAGAGAAAACATAGTGGTGGTGTTGGGTTGAAGGATTGGAGGAAAATGAATTTGGCTTTAGGTGCTAAGATAGTGTGGCACTTATGCAAGCAACCTGACAGTTTATGGGTTAAGATATTGAGATCAATATACTTAGATTCACCTAATGATGAAAGGATTCTTACCATAGCTAACCCTCCCAAAGGATCTGCAATATGGAATTTCATTTTGGACTGCAGGCATGTCATCAATTGGCATGTTTCTTGGCATGTTGGAAATGGCTCAAAATCTCTTTTCTAGGATGATTCTTGGAACAATCACTCAATCTTAAAAGAGGATATTAGATTTGTTGATCTTAGACATTTATTTACAAATAGATGGGTTCACAAGGTGTCTGACTACTTAGAATGCAAGAATTCATCTCTTGGTCCTATATGGTAGTGGAAAAGTGTGGATGACCTAAATCTCAATGAACATCAAAAGACTCTAATGAGAGATATGCTCCAGAAAAGAAGCTTTGTCAAATCAGAATAGTAGGATAAGTTGATATGGTGTCATGCTACGAGTGGGAATTATTTAGTGAAGCTTGGTTATTTGTCTTAGGAGGAGGATGAGGATCCCACCCTTTGGCCCACCAAATTATTTTGGAACAAAAGTTGTCTACCAAAAGTAGGGGCTTTTGCTTGGTTAGCGGTGCATTAGAAGATTCTAACAGCTAAAAGAAGGAGGAGGTTTGGATTACAAGGGCCAACTAGGTGTGCATTATGCAAATTAGCATCAAAATATGTGGATGATTTTCTCTTACAATGCCCTGTTGCAGAGGAGTGTTGGATGATGATTAAGGAGAAGCTAAATCTAATTGGCTCAATGCAGAATGGTGTTAAAGAGGTTTTTCAAAGCTGGCCTATTCCACTAAAAACTACTACTTTATCTGCCCTTTGGAAGGTATGTCCTATTATAATATGGGAGTTATGGAAGGAGAGAAACAAGAGGAATTTTCAAGGAAAAGAAAGATCTCTGTAAGATCAAGACAAGCATCAATCTTGCTATTGAAGAAACAATGAAGACTGATCTTCTTACCTCTATAGGGAGCTATGTTTACACTAAAGAAGATAGATA
Organism: Thuja plicata; assembly: GCA_018584345.1. NCBI lineage: Eukaryota > Viridiplantae > Streptophyta > Pinopsida > Cupressales > Cupressaceae > Thuja > Thuja plicata. The sequence continues at coordinate 1,568,225 of MU228095.1, forward strand.
GCTCCATATTAACTGACCTAGTTTGAAATTCAGGAATGGAGGTGTCAAAGATGTTGCAGCAATCAAAAAATCTAGGAAGGAGCTAAAATGGGTGAAGCCTGACCAAGGGTGGATTAAAATTAACTTTTATGGGGAATTTAGGGGTAACCCTGGCCACTTTGGTGCAGGGGTGGTTGTTAAATATTGGAAGGGGGATGTTCTTGCCTTAGCAGCCCAAAGATTGAATGATGACACCAACAATGTAGTTGAAGCTAGTGCTATTTTTTTGGCCCTTCAACTAGGAAGGAAGATGAAGCTCCAGAAGTTTCATCTTGAAGGTGACTCACTAGTAATTTTGAATGCCATAAAAAATGGTTGTGCTCAGGCTTGGAACCTTCATAACACTGTGGAGGAGATCTCTCTAGTCCTACTTACCTTTCCAGAATTCAAAATTAGTCATGTTAGAAGGGAATGCAACTCAAAAGCTGACATTGTATCTAAATGGGCTACTAATCTTAAGCAGATCAATGAGGTTTGCTCAGAATTTTTTACAACAAAATTTTGAACCTAGGATAACTATTTGGTGAAGGCTTAGGACCATTGGTTTTCAAATATTACTAGTTGGTGGGTGTGTGTTTTTCTTATAGTGTTATATTTTTAATTATTATCTTAGAGTTGACAAGAATAACATCAGCATGTCAAACACTGTCAGCTTTTGAAGTTTAAAGAATGATGTATGGATGTGATCATGGGATCTTTGGGTATGTCCATTTATTGTTGAGTTGGCAGATTACACTCAAAGCAAAAGTGGGATGGCGTCAATTGGTTCAGGTCTCTTAATGATGGGGATGTAGTGGTTATGTGAAATAATCTCACTCAAGGCATTAATTGATTGGTTGGGTGGAGCATGTAAGATGACGGGACTATTCTTAGTAATCATGAATTGGAGTGGTGTGACAAAACTTGAATAGACAGTTGAAATTCCCAAAACATCAACTTTGGTAGATTTAAATCTACTTCCCATGTAGGTTTCATTCCTAAAATACACTTTTGGTGATAAACAAACTCTTTACATCAGGAGCAGAAAATGGAGGCCACCTTCTCAGTCTGCACGAAGAAACAACAAAAGTCTTTTGAAGGGTCTGTTAGAAAAGACCACATGATGGGTCTGCTAAATGTTAAAGATGAGGAGCTGGGGTTGGCTGCTATGGAGGTCATAGGGTGTCAATTATAGCAATGGGATGCTAAAAGGAGGTTGAACGTGGATTGTCATATCCATGATTATCGCATGGGCACTGCAACTAGGTGAGAAAGAAAGTGAGGTTAAAAGGCTGATGGAACTCATATTTGATAAAGAGTTGTTGTTAGGGTTGGATTCGGTCCTTGAATGGGCAGACCCTAGGATAGGGTTTGATTATAGTGAATTCTTTGAAGAAATCAAAGATGGAAATGAGTTTGGGCGTGTTCCATTTTTATGGTGGTGGGGGAAAGTTGATAAACATGCCTACCAAATGGTTATTGGAGGAAAATGGAGAAGCTTGAAGGAAATTTTTGAAAGGATCAACAAAAGGGAGGAACATCTCCGAACAATGTTTGTGGACATGCCTAGAATGAAACAAGGACCGAGGAAAGGAAAGAAGGCAGTCAAAGAGTGATGAGCCCATTTACGGCAATTTTGGAATTTTGATTTGGATAGCAAGGAATGCAGAATGCAGAAGCATGGACGAAGGTGATTCTATGGTTTTTTTTTGTGAATTCTACTACAAATGAAAGGCAAAGTTAAAGAGCAGAATATTGTAGAGAAGGAGTCTCTTTTTGTGTATCTATATGTGGTTCGAAGCCTGGCTCTAAAGGATGGTTTATGTGATTAATAGAAGATTCAAATAGTTGTGATTACTATATATTCTTAGATAGGTTGGGTTTCTTGATGTTTTTGATTATGGTAAAAACAAGTTTTGAAGGGACCCCGAAACCCTTTAACAAAAGAGAAGAGAGATAGGCATGAAGACCCAAAGAACAACAGTCTACCCCAATGAAAGGAGCAGGCTACAAAGGGACAACTCCCAGATTCAACAATAAGAACCTACAAAGCAAAAAATAAAAAAGATGCTGGAAGAGAAACAGAGAAAGAAAGCCACAAGCACCGAGGTCAAGACAAAGTCTTCAAGAAGCTCTCAGATTCCTCCTGCTGAGTCTGCATGGTCTTCACATTGTCTTTCAATCTCTAAATATCTTGATCATCAACCTTCTGCTTCTTTGACCTAGTACGAGTGCCAGTCCCATCTGCTGGGTAGGATCAGTAAGGTCAATGGTATCTTTGTTTCCTTCTAGCATTTTACTCAGAGAAATCAAGTTCTCCAGAGTAGACCTCATACCTATGCTCACCAGACTAAGCAAATGTTTTAACATTTCCTCATTCCCGCTTATTTTCTTCTAGATATGTATCATAGCTATCTCGACAGCTTTTTTAATTTTTTCATCAATATCAGAATCGTAATCAAACACACAGGCATTATCATTATGAGGAAACTCCTTTCTAAAGATATCCATAGTATCCTCGATCATAGAGTTCTTTTTTTCCAATTTGATACATCTGTTCTTAAGCTCAACCAAATCACTCTGCACCCATTTGTCTAGATTATAACTGTAGATGGATTTATTTTCAGCAATCTCAAGGGGGGTCATGATGATAGTTCTTCTGACCTGTGAATCCATCCTTCTGATTTCTCTTTGAAGAGAATGGGGTTTTCTACCATGAAGAGTTCTCTCACTATCTTCTTCCTTATTCTCCTTCTCAGAGCTGGGAGAATCGTGAGAATCCAAATTTTCCTCTCCCAAAACCCTAAAGTTGTTGTCCCCCGAGTTGTCTGCATTACTATCAATAAGATTAGTATCAGTCTCTTTGTCTTTATTGACAACATCCTCAGCCTCAATCTTAGTATTCTCTTTTCCATCTGTATTAATAATCTCCAGAGCAGGGTTAAGCTTTTCCCCAATTTTCAGATTTTCTTGACTTTCCTCAGGGTTGTCCTTGACATTATTGATTTCAGGATCCTCTGAGTCCTTCACCTCAAGGGTCTAGGTAGTGGGATTAGGCACAACTTTAGAATCCATCTGAGTATTTTTGTCAACCTTAGTCTCAGTATCCTTGGGAATAAGCTTCACACCGTCGGGGTCCTAGAGGATAGGACTAGCTGAGGGTTCCAGGACATTCTTATCAGGAGCAGAGGCAATGAAATCACTAGGGTTCTTATCAATCTTCAGCCCTTCCAGAGGCTTAGAGGAAGTCGGCTCAGAGGGAAAAAAAGCTTTCTTAGGTTTAGGATTCTTTGACAGAGGTCTAACATTCTTCCTTTTTTTAATCTGGGCAGGAATAGGGTCGGGAATGTGGTCTCTAGCATAATCAGCTATTAGGCGAATAAGCCTGACATGGAGGATAGGGAAATTCTTCACTCTATAGTCAGTAATGCTCTGGTTAAGTGAATAGAGGAGAAAATAGGGAAAAGAAATGTGGATATCATGTCTGAAGTGATTAACTAGGGCAAAATGATAATTGTAGACCCTAGAGAATCTCCCCTCAAGAGTGAAGTATTCCATTATAACTTTGATAAC